>JAPDVU010000001.1:29311352-29836352 GCA_026230045.1 Corynorhinus townsendii
GGACACAGAGCCAGCTAACTAGCAGCCATTGCTGTTTGCCACGCCCTAACCTAGTGACGCCCTGAGACCCCGCCCCACACAACCTACAAACCCACCCAAGCTCCAAGCAGCCGAGTTAGCATAAGAAAAGCCTGCCCTATCGCAGCTTAACCTAGCAAACTTGCAGCCTGGGTCAGACAGCTCCAAAACCTCCAAACCCCAAGCAAAGAGGAGAAAACTGCAGCTCTCACTGTAGCTCCTGCTGAGTGGCCTCAGACAGTAGCTGACCTGCACCCCATTGGAGATCCAGAAGCCAGTGTACCTAGTGGTCAGTGTGAGACACCAGATTTCAACTCCTCACATCCATCCATAAGTGACACATTCAAGAGGCAGACTCAGTGAGGACCAAAGCCCCACTGAAACAAGTCCTGCCCCATAAGCGTGTCTTCAGCGCGGCATTTCTTCCATTATAGACACAGGGAGTGCTCACAGCTAATTGGCCTGGAGGTCAATTCCTCCCAGGGTACTAACAGCAATTCAGGCTTAACTACACCAAGACTTTGCACTCAGCCCACAAAGGGGTGTACCAAGAGCATCCACATCAGGTGATTGGGGAGGCTGAGCTACTGCCCCCTATAGGTCACCTACCACACAAAGCCACTCCATCAACACAGGGAAGCAGCCAAAATGCAGAAACAAAGAAACATGTCATGAATGAAAGAAACGGAGGAAAGCAAACTACTGGATGACATAGAGTTCAGAACCACATTTATAAGATTACTCAAGAATCTTCTTAAAACCGCTGAGAAACTTGATGAGACCTACAAAGAGCTTAATGAGAATGCCAAAAAAATGGAAAAGGATCAGTCAGAAATGAAGCATACACTGTCTGAAATAAAGAATATACAGAAACTCAACTGTAGATCAATGTACCCCAAGAATCAAACCAAAGATCTGAAATATGTGGAAACAAAAAACATCCAACCAGAAAAACAAAAAGAAAAAAGAATTCAAAAATATGAAGATAGTGTAAGGAGCCTCTGGGACAACTTCAAGCGAACCAACATCCGAATTTTTGGGGTGCCAGAAGAAGGGAGAGAGCAAAATATTGAAAACCTATTAGAAGAAATAATGACAGAAAACTTTCCCTACCTGGTGAAAGAAATAGACTTACAAGTTCAGGAAGCGCACAGAACCCCATACAAGAGGAATCCAAAGAGGACCACACCAAGACACATCATAATTAAAATGCCAAGGGCAAAAGACAAAGAGAGAATATTAAAAGCAGCAAGAGAAAAACAGTTAATTACCTATAAGGGAGTACCCATACGACTGTCAGCTGATTTCTCAACAGAAACTATGCAGGCCAGAAGGGAGTGGCAAGAAATATTCAAAGTGATGAACAGCAAGAACCTACAACCAAGATTACTCTACCCAGCAAAGCTATCATTCAGAATTGAAGGTCAGATAAAGAGCTTCACAGACAAGAAAAAGCTAAAGGAGTTCATCACCACCAAACCAGGATTACACGAAATGCTGAAGGGTATCCTTTAAGAAGAGGAAGAAGAAGAAAAAGGTAAAGATAAAAATTATGAACAACAAAATGACATCAAATACATACCTACCAACAAGTGAATCTAAAAATCAAGCGAATGAAAAATCTGAAGAACAGAATGGACTGGTGAATATAATAGAATCAGGGACATAGAAAGGGAGTGGACTGACGATTCTCAGGGGAAGCAGGTGTGAGGGGTGCGGGAGGAGATTGGACAAAAATCTTACTCCTATGGATGAAGACAGTGGCGGGGGGTAAGGGCCTGGGGTGGGGTGGGGAATCAGGTGGAGGGGAGCTATGGGGAAAAATAAAAGAGGAACACCTGTAATAATCTGAACAATAAAGATTTATTTAAAAAAAAAAAGAACAGATATGTTACCAAATAATCATAATTTTATGACAGACACTACAAAAGAGATGTCAGACTATGGGAAAATGCCATGAATTAATTCAACTAAAGAGAATCATATGTGGCATCAGTGAATGGGGACATTGGTGCTGTAATTTACAGGAGGTCATCAACAAGACTAGAGCAGGAGAAAGGCAATTGAGGCAAAGGATTATCTTGAAAAGTCTCTAAAAGTATGGTCATGCAGATTATCTTTTAGAGAATTTCTTGTTGTCTTGGGTGAATAGATCATAGAATAGGTGGAAAGAGAGTATGAAGGTGACATGAGAGTTGGGTTGTGTTAGACCATGAATGCCAGAGGAAGGAATTCACATTTTATCCCAAAGGTGATAGAGATTCAGTAGAGACTCTAAGGCAAGTGTGAAATGGACAGAAATAGTCTGACATCAGCATGTAAAATGGGCAAGGCAGGAGAGATGAGACCAAGGAGCCAGAAATTAGACCACCCCTTGAGCAGAAATGCAAGGAGTAATTATGTAATGGACAATGATTACATATCACTCAAAGTATACAATGAATGCCAGCCTTTTAGATCTGCTCTTTAAGGAAGGTATTTGAATAGTTCACTTGGCACAATCTCTACAGGGCATTTTCATTTCTATCTACAGTTTATTCTTAGAGTAGCCAGAAGGTTTTAGTTTATGCACAATGCAACCTTTTCTAACATAAAGAGCAATAGCTTTCCTCCTCAAATTTGCTTTTCTGCTAAAAGAAGCAATTAACCTAGTTTTGCTTACGAGTGAAGAATATATTGTTCTCATTTATCGGGGACTATTATCAGTATATAATGTATCAGTTAGAAAAGTATGCACTTGAATATACACAAAAATAGAACAATGTCTTTAAACCTTTCATTTTGCATGTAGAAGAGAAAGGAATTTTTGTTTTCTTCTCTCCATGGCAGGAAAAACACAAACTATGGAGGAAAGTAGTTTTGCTATAATACTACATTTTTTTTACTCTAAGGAGAGAGTAGGCTAAATGCAGTAAAGAAGAAATGAAAATGTTATCGGAATGTTAGAATAAGCATGCCAACTGAGATATCAGCCTCTGTTAAGAGTACCCATGAATCAATCTGTTTAGTTTTCAGTTGATGAAAGAACATGGGCCATTGTGACAATATTATTCTACAAGTAGACATATCGGCCTTATTTAATAAATTATCCCAGAGACTAGCATTTATCTCAATGTTATGATACAGATTCATGAGTCTGCCTAGAATACCAAGTTGATGAATATTACCCTGAAGAGCTTTCAAATGAGAACATAATCCAAAGCAAAGTTTTATTTTACATTCTCCAGAATAAAAGGAGAGGGATAGCATTGAAGAACTCAGATAGTGGGTGCATATTTGACATCAAGTAAACATACTAGAATACAATAACAAGACTTTCATGTAATTTCTTATGAGAGAGATTAATTTTCAGGATGCACAGAGGATGACAATACAGATTAGGTACCATTGTAAACAAGTTCACAATTTTTGAACTGCCCCAGGGTGTATGTTCATAACCAAGTAACCGGCATTGAGCTTCTGCTTCCAATTAGTCAGAGAAAAAAATTAACCTTTAACTATTATATTCCAAAAATGAGCTTTGTAGAAATGATTCATAGATTAAAACAACTGAATCTAGCATAATCAGTTGATGTAATCCACTTAGAAAAGTCATAATACCCCTACATGTTCCATTAACTTATTTTTTCTACCTCTCTATTTAAGTTTATATCTGAGAATAGTTTTGATTTTGATTTCCCCCCTTTTTTACATTAGCTGTGCTTTTCTATGATCAATATTGAAAATAAAAGGCAGGCACTTTGGAACTAGTATTCAGTTTAGTTGGGAACAGGTTCTGGTGATCAATGAGACCTTTGGAATTCTTTCAAGGCACACACAATTCACTACACAATCAAGGGTGTGCATACTTTAAATATGGAAATGTTGCTGGAACTGTTCTCACTAGAGTAGGGAAGTGCCTTGGTCAGTTTGGGCTGCTATGACAGAATACCTTAGACTGGGTGCCTAAACAGCAGAAATGTCTCACCGTTCTGGAGGCTAGAACTCCAAGGTCAGAGTGCCAGGTTGCAGATTGTCACCTTCTCATTGTACCTTCCTGTGGCAAAGAGCAGATAGAGGAAGCAATCTCTCATAACTCCTCTTAGGGCATTAAACCCATTCATGAGGGCTCCACCCTCACGAACTCATTCTAATTATCCCCTGAAGTCCTCATCTCCTAATACCATCATATGGGTTTCAAAATATGCATATTGGCAGGACATAAACATTCAGTCCATAACAAGAATTATATTTAACTGAATGAATAAAATTAAATATGGAGGGCACTTAATAACATGTCAGTAAAGTGAACAAAAAATAATACTACATATATTATGTATTTTATTAGTATGTATGCATATAGGAACATGTGTGTGTATGTGTGCATATTATGAAAAATCTGCAGTCAACTATTTTTCTCTTCGGTTCCTTCTCTTTTTAAAATGTATAAATCAAAAGCCTGAATTTTTCTTCAGAAAACAATTGTTTCAGAACAAGGAGGATTACATTCAGAATATTTCATGATATAGTATAAAAATTTTTAAAAAACTTATTAAAGCCTGGCCACCATGGCTCAGTGATTGAGCAATGAATGACCTATGAACGAGGAGGTCATGGTTCGGGCTCATTCCCCAGTGTGGGGTGTGCAGGAGGCAGCCAGTCAATGATTCTCTCATCATTGCTGTTTCTATCTCTCTCTTCCTCTCCCTTCCTCTCTGAAATAAATTGCTTAAAATATAATAACAATAAAATAAACTCATTAAAGACCATTAGTGTTCAAAGAGTTTCATTCCTCAAAATAATTATAGCTAATATTCTGAGCTAGATATTAAAAGGCATAAGCTCACATATTTTTATGTTAGCCTTATTCGGTTTCTCAGAAATTTATGTTGGTCTCACAGGTTAGAATTAAGTTACAGATTGCTATACTGTATTACTTTTGACTCATTTCATGGGTCCTATAACTTTTCTTCATCCATATCACCCAAAAAGATTTTTTCCAGCCATAAAAAGTTGGCAAAACTATAATCTAGTGATATTGGTCATTCAGGAAATTAGAGGTGAGTGAAAACTAGGGATATCCATAATAAGAGCAGGGCTTCAAGGTGAAATATCATGTCTCAAGTGATACTATGACCAATTTAAAGGAAGGATACTTATTAAAAAATTCATAAACAAAAATAATTCTAAAGAAGTTTGTTTATTGTTTTAAATTTAAATAGAAAAAACATATTAGATATATGTTTAATTTTAATGATTCCAGAGTTTAGCTCTAACACATCTTAAAATATAAGCATCTATGAACAAATTTTATGTAAATTTAAATCCTTATTATTTTAAATACTCATTTTCCAGTGAGAAATTGAAAAACGGCATTATTCCACAGTGCTATACTATACTCAGGTATGTATTTTATTTTAAGAAGTAAAGACAGTTTATCACTCTGAGTAAGAAGCTTAGCTTTGAGAACCAAAAGAAGCTTGCTTAAAGAGACAACATTAAAAAAATCATTTACTGAAGAATTATTTAAAAATATTAAACTGACATTTGATAACATTCCTCTTTTGAAAACAAATTTGCAAAATCAAAATTATAATGACTATGTTGTCCTCACTATAATGTAGCAAGGTAATATTCTTACACAGAATAAAATCATAAATTTCAGGGGCTTATTTGTGATTGCTATAAAATCAAGGAATGTGCACTTTATAAAAAGAAACAACACAAAACAGTATTTCTATAAAATAAAAATATCTTGATTACCAAATTTTTTACTGTTTTAAATTCCACACTTTATTATTTGCTATTCTGATTGAGCAAGAATAATACAGCTCAAAATATAACAAGTTTAGCTTTCATGATATGACAAAATAATCAGTTATGTTTCTTTACTTTTGTAATAAAGAACATTTTCAATTAAACAAATTTAAAATTATTCAGAGGGTAGGCATATATCCTTTTATTTTTCACTATGTGCAACACTCCAAATGAAAAACCAAATAGAATGCTTTCTTTTTATTTCTTCTTCACTTCTCAACATTATTAGCATAAATTCTTCAGAAAATTTTATTTTTGAGAATAAACCAGTTGAAAATTTAATCTCTTGTTTACTGTGGCCATTCATTGTCTTATAGCATATAGCATATGACTTTGCATGAAAATTGGATTTTGATTTATTTTCCAGTGAAACTCCCTTAAAATAATAAAACATAACCTCAAGAATAATTTGTATATGTCTTAAAGATTGAAAGCTCTGATTTATTGTATATTTGAACTAGGAAACAGCATATATAATCAATAAAATGGCAACAAACATGCTCCACTATATTAGCAAACATCTGCAAAGATGAAATGCAGACTATTATTCACAAATACAAAAGACTGAAAAGAATATGTCAGTGAAAGTTGAACTAAAATCATATATATTTTCTATAATTATTATTTATTTTCTTTCCCCCAAAGGGAAGTGTTTCTTATTGACTGTGTTATCACTTTATTTAATCCCACTTTAATACTTGATTCCAATGACACCTGATATACAGAGGGGTTAATCATGTAGCTCTGGTTGTCAATAAAGGATACCAGTAAAAGATACTTTAGTCAACCCCTGGTCCAAATGAAATACAAATGATAGATGGTGATTTAGTTTAAAATGGTGAAATAAAAGCATTTATAATTCACTCATCTCCTATGAAATCCCTCCAAAAATAATATAATGAAAACTTGGGGAAAACAAAATGAAAACCATGCCTGAAATTATAAGTAACTGACAACAAACTATGATAAATAGCTTTCAAATAGGGAGCCATTTGCACTAATAGGAAAAAGGAAGTTGGCTGGCACGTAACTTGGATAAGATACAGATTTCAATAAGTGTCATTGTCTTCGACATCCTCCAAAGACTGTTGGAAGCCATGAGATGAAGCATGAACAGTCAAGAGAAGAACAGAATCTCTCTTCATAGAATTGCAGTTATATATTCCCAAATGGTAGAATATGGGGTAAAGAAAAAAATTGCTAATAGACTATTTTTGGTAGTTGTGAAGCAGCCTGCTGCACCATAAGCATTAGAGTGAGGAAATGGAAGAAAAGGCAATAATCATTAGACCACTAACAACACTGAGAAAGTAAAACTGAGAGAGTGTTACCCTGTGAGCAACATAGACCAGCTGAATGTCAAAAATAGATAAAACAGATTGAGGAGGTGGGCTTAAATCCTGAAATTTAAGTTGCAGTTGTGGGCCGCTCTGATTCATTTCCCCACATCATAGTTCATTCAGTAAATAGCTGGCTTCATTCAGTGATTAATAGAAAAAAACGAGACCAGAATATAGGTAAAGGAGGCAAAAACACAATGAAAAAACAGATAAAGTTTATACCAAATTAAAGTTTTCATCAGAGGAATATGTATATAAATAGTTCTCTATAGTCTTAAATAAATTATAGACATAACCTCATTAATAGTGAGAAACAAAAATGTATAATTTTCAATAAAGAGGTTATAAAAACAGAAGAAATAAATGGAAAAAATGAAATAGCACAGACAAAGAAAGCAATGGAGAAAAATAAAACCATAATGAAGTTGAAAATCACATTAGAGGTTACAACAGAGCATAAACACAACTGAAAACTCACCTGGGTTATGGGTGATAAAAGTGAATTACAAATTTAAAAGTACAAATATGATTATTACAAATAGTTATAGAGACAAAAAGGGATTTAACATAATTAGCATTCTGAAAGAAAAAAATATTTAGACACATAATAGGATAAAACATACTTGAAATAAAGATTGAAATCTGGGGTAAAAGGTGTCCCCAAAAATGACTTGCTTTGATTAAACACTACATTTCAACAATCTCTTCAGTTTACTTCAGTATTTTTTAAAATATATTTTTATTCATTTCAGAGAAGAAGGGAGAGGAAGCGAGATAGAAACATCAATGATGAGAGGAAATCACTGATTGGCTGCTTCCTGCACGTCTCCTACTGGGGACTGAGCCTGAAACTCAGGCATGTGCCCTTGTCCAGAATCGAACCCTGGACCCTTCAGTCCACAGGCCTACACACTATACACTGAGCCAAACCGGTGAGGGCTACTCCAGTATTTTTATCTTAAATTGAGGTAATGGTAAATTTAAGTTTTTAATTATTTAGCAACAACTTTCACATATAGGATAATGGGCTCCTAATCCTATATGTGAAAGTTGTTGCTAAATAATTAAAAACTTAAATTTACCTTTACCTCAATTTAAGATAAAAACTTTCATATATAGGATAATGGGCTCCTAAATTTATAAAATTCTGCCTTTTATTCAATATACCATTCTAATCTATAAAACACATCTATACAAAAAAATATCTGGAGTGATATTCATGAAATAGTAACAAATTTTTGGTGGTACGATTTGAGATTGTTTTTAAATTTCTGCAATACATATATTTTTAACAATCATGTATCATTTTTACAAATAACAATGAAGTCATTGATATTTTAAATAAAACAAATGGAAGGCAAATAATAATTGAGAAAGAAAAGAATAATGAGACATCTCAACTCTTGTAATACCTCTAGACTCATGGCCCACCATTCCATAGTTCATACAGCGAGCAGGTGATTTCTCTAAAACGGAAGCATATCATGTTCATTGTCATCTTATTATCCAGCAAGAATTTTAATAGATTGCCATTAAACTGAAATCAAATCCAAATGTTTTAGTAATTTACACAAAACTGTCTCTAATCCAACCCTAGCAGGTTCTTCCAACATCAACAACTATCACTTCCCTGCATTTACTTCCCCACCCCCAGCCCCACCATTACCCTGAACTATTTACAGAGTTCCCCTCTAAGTTCCAAATCTATACATCTCTTTTCATGCTTCAGGTGGTGCTAAAATGGTGCATTTGTTGTTTGTCTATTTGTGGGAGTACAGAGAGGGGCTAGGATTCCAAATTATTCTATAAATATTAATAATATCTCTGAAGCCTTCCCTGCCATCCCTATCAATTAAGTGATAAAATTACACGTGTCTTTTTTCTTCCCTATATATCAGTGCCATGCCAAGTAATATTAGAGCCTGTTGCAAAAGAAAATATTATTAATACTGATCCCATTTCTATATAAAATTTGAGTATTTGATTCACCCATGAATTTTGATTTTTTAAATATTATTTTTTAAATGTTTTTATTGATTTTTTTTAAGAGAGAGAGGACAGGGAGAAAGAAACATCGATGTGCAAGAGAAACATTGATAGGCTGTCTCCCGCACGGCCCCCACTGGGAATCAAGCCCACAACCAGGGCATGTGCCCTGACCAGGAATGTGCTGACATTTTGGTGCATGGGACAATGCTCAACCAATGGAGCCACATCGGCTAGGTCTAAATATTCTTTCAAAATATTGTTTATCTGCTTATTGAGTTTTTTGGTACCCTAATATTGATAGAGGAGGGACATGTAATAGAATCACAGTTGTTTAACAGCTACTCAGTATGAAGAAGAGATCTTCTTACAGACCCTTGGGAAACTGGAGGGTGTCTTGCAAGTGGAAGAATAGGCCCTGGAGATAAGGCAGCCCGGAGTCTAGATGAGCCTGTCACTCAAAAGAAAATCCTAGTCAAGGACAGAACCTATCTGAAGGGAGACAGTGTTCCGGGCTAGTCTTTGCAAGGAAAATGAAAGACGTCAGTCTCTGGGAACTAACTTTAGAATTTTCCCCTCCAACTACCCATGTATAAGAGCTGACCTGAGATGAAATGTCAGAGTGGCCTTTTCCGGCTGTACCTGCCACTCTCTCAGATTGCTGGCTAACTGATTAGTAAACTCACCGCAGGGATTCAACCTTGTCTCTACTTATTTGACTGGTAGTGGAGGGCAGCAGGAGCCTTTTGTCTGGTTTCAAATTTATTTTTGCGCCCAAGTGAGTGCTCACTCATATTACCCTAGTCTCAGCTCTATTCTATACTACTGTAGCACTTATTACACTCCATGGTTCTTTGTCTACATACATGTCATCATTACCAGACTGGGACCACCTGTAAGGAAAGGAACCAGTTTTGTTTATCCATGGACCTCTATAAATCAGCACAGTATCCAACATTAAATACAGATGGAAATCATTTAATTCAGAGGAGTAAAAACCCAGACAAGAGAAATAACCAAAAATTCTTTAGTCTTAATAGAATACAATCTTCCATGGGGAAGAAAATACATCATCTAAATGGAGAGATTTAAGATAAGGAAATATGAATAGTAAGATAAGGACTAAGTCATGAGCTAAAATTAACTAAGCAATGAACTAAAATCAGTTCCTTCTCCCCCATAACTATATATTTATGGCACGAAGTATTGAGTGTATCTATTCCAAAAATATGCTTGTATTTAGTCTGAGAACCAGAGAATATTAACATGGAAAGAAATCTTAGATATTTTTTAATTTCACCTTCTTCTTGTAAATAGAAAATGAAGCCTAGAGAGTTTAAATGACATACCTAAAAGCAAAATAGAGTAGGCAGAGCCAGAACCTGGAGTCAAGTCTTCTGTTTCTCTGCTTGGTACTTTTCCACTAGAGGTTAGGTGCAAATCTAGACGAGGGGACACTGGGAAAGAGGGGAGTGGAGGGTAGGGACTTTTTCCTAGGTCAGACAGAATTACCAATTCATTGATAAAACAAACCGCACGTTTTATGTATTGCTTGAAACACAGGCACTGCTAAGGAGAGGTGATTGAAAAATAACCTTTTAAAGTTCATTCCAGCCTTATGCTTTTTATCTTTGTCACTAAATTCTCTATGATTCATTTCCTTCTGTAAAAGAGGGCACTTCTACTCTCTGCCTACTCTAATTTAAGATCGGTGAGGTGCAATTTTAAATACACATTATTCATATATTCTGTATTTGAACAAATGCAAGTCATTTTTAACTGTGGATTGATCATGTAAATATGTTGTACCTGATCATGCCTGGAGGAAATTGGAAGTAATTAAGTAGCATTTATTGTCCAATTTGGTGTTGAAAGCTAGGATATAGCTATTGGTACTGACTAAAACAATTCTGAATTTTATATAAAAAATAGACACATACAAGGGTACTTTTCTCAGCCAGAATTATTCTTCTTCACAAACTGCCAGGACGTTGGGGTCTCATATGACTAATAAGATTTTCTAATGGTGAAAAGTGACTGATTCTTCACAAGTGTTACATTTAATGTACCTCTGAGTTATTAGAAAAATAGAAACAATTATCCCCCTCCCCAAGGAAAATTAGCCTTGCCCTGGCCAGTGTGCTCAGTGGTTAGAGTGCTGGCCCACACACTGAAGTGTCTCCTATTCGATTCCTGGTCAAGGGCACTTACCTTGGTTTTGGTTCACTCCCCACCATTCCCCTCCACCCCCCACCTCCCACTCACCCACCCACACACCCACCTCCCCAGCCCCCATCGGGGCACTTTCAGAGGCAACCAGTCCATGTGTCTCTCTCACATCGAAATTTCTATTTCTCTTTCTCCTCCCTCCTCCATCCCTTCCATTCTCTCTCAAAAAGCAATGGAAAAAATATCTTCAGGGGATTAATAACAACAACAAATTAGCCTTGAATTAATTTGATGGAATTCAGTTAGGAAAAAACAAATTATGCATTATTATTATTAACATTGTTTGCAAATTAAATAATTCCTTTTTGTACTAATGATTAGACTTTCTGATCAATATATTATTCATATTAACAATTAAGAGTTCTTGGTTAATTCTGCTCTTTCTCTTTATATGGCCACTTCATTTAAAACGTTATTCATGTACAAAAGTAAGAAAAATACTATGAGTTCATTGGGATCTCTGGTCTACAAATCTAAAATCATTTTTTTTATCCCTTGACCTTCTATAAAATTTATAGGAGAAGAATTTATTCTTTAAAAAGGAGGCCAATTAAATACTTCTTAAGAATATACTAATAGATAAGCAAGGAGTTTCTCACCAAAGAAATAAGGTAATTTCATTAGAAAAATGAACAATCATAGCTTCCTATAATTTCAAGCATTGCCCTCAAGGCTAGAAATCTATTTGCATTATGAAATGTTTGATAAGTTTTGTGTACAGGAACTCTTTATTAAGTACATAAATTTATAAAAATTTTACTGGGCCTCATATTACTAGCCTCAATTTGTAAATAAGGGGTTTAGATTTGGTGATTTCTAAAGCATATTTCAGCCTTCAAACTGTTGATTATTTTAAATATTTAAAGAGATAACCAAAAGGAATTCTCCAATATGGCTCACAATTAATATTTGGCATTTGCACGTTACAGGTCTCACACAAAGTCACTCCAAGGCAATGCAATAACTGAAAAACTAATACCATTTCTTTTCTAAAAAAAAAGAGAGAGAGAGAGAGAGAGAGAGAGAGAGAGATCCTGTTTTCAAAGTGGCCATTTCTTTCCAAATGTTCCCCCAAACATGCAGAACACATTCATTGACAAAACCTAGGTTAGGGAGACAGAGTAGTATAAAAGAAAAATTTGGAAGCAATCCAACAAAAAAATTGGAGCTAGATTTAGCAGCATAAGACAGCTGCGAGAAATTCAATTAACTTGTTAAGCCTACCTAATGAAAAGGAAAAGTCAGTACAGGAACATCCTGATAAGTTGCATGACAGAGTCAGTAGCATCCTACCCTTTGGCTAGGATGTTTTCTGTACTCCATTCCTTTGCTATTGCTCTTTTAATTCTAAAAATCTCACCTTAGTTATGAAACTATACAGAGCTTCCCCTCCAAATGAATATGAAATTGCCCTGAAATTCAGAACTATGGACACAGAAACTTCCCAAAAGTTTCATTTCACCAGCTAATACATTT
Source organism: Corynorhinus townsendii (assembly GCA_026230045.1). Classification (NCBI taxonomy): domain Eukaryota; kingdom Metazoa; phylum Chordata; class Mammalia; order Chiroptera; family Vespertilionidae; genus Corynorhinus; species Corynorhinus townsendii. Next base: position 29,324,198 of record JAPDVU010000001.1, read on the forward strand.
CACCAAATCTATGTTGGGAAAGACATCTAAAAAGTCTTTGTGTTGAGTTCCTAATTCTGATGATTCTCTGATTCTGATCAAATTCTATTATGTGATACTGATCAAATTTCAGACAGGTAATCCATAAGGTCTTATAGTGCCCAGATTTATTCTTTCAGGTGCACAGTGCTTTTCACATACAGAAAAATCTGTACCACATTTTCATTATATTTTTATGTCAATTGCTGAAGTACTAATATGTACTTATCTCCAAAGTGGCTATGTGAGCAATATAACTGTTATCTCTATCAATGTAGGACACAAATATTTTGAATATGTTTTCAGCTTCTAGATCTAGATCATGTTTCTCCATTAAAGAATGCACTGGTTTCTGCTAGTTTATGGTTCATTAGCATGCATTGACTATTCTATTTAAGTAATATTGTAGGTAAAGGTGAAGGAGCTTTCTTAGAGAGACAATGTCTAGCATAGTGCCTGGGACACAGTAGGCTCTGAATAAACATACATTGAAGGAATACATAACTGAATGAACTACTATCAAAAGAATTAATACAATGAGTTAAACTTTGGCTCAAAGCACAGATTTCCAAGTCAACTGTTAAGTCCTGTTTGGTCAACATATGACAGGGAATGTATTTTCCCTGGTCTCTGTATTACTTTTTGATGCAGCAGAGGTTTCACTCCATTGGTCAGTATTTGTTTTGTTCCATTTTCCTTTAAAAAATGTTTAACAGGAAAAGTCCTTTTCTTGCAAAAACTAGGTAAGAGGATCTCCAAAGGTCACTGCATATAATATCCGATAAGCAATTCTGATTAAGGGCAGTGCCACTGGGAAATTTAGGATGGTTGATTGATATTCGTAGTGTATATTTAAAAATGTCATAGTCTGTTTTCAAATTTTGATGCATAAATGTGCACCACATATTTCTAAGAGCCCTATTTCTCTCATCCCAACTTTCCAAGATGGTCTGTATTCTGTCTAATTTGATGCTGAATTGATTCTATTTAAATCATTTTTCTGAAATGAAAATTGGCTCACTTTCTTTTCACTGAGGAATTAACTCTCCCAATAACTGTCTTGAATTTTTTTAAATGGGAAAATTACATAGGGTTTTTATTTTAGTAAAGAACAATTGTTTATCTTTAAGAACATTTAAAAAGACATTCTGCATTCAAGTTCATCATATTTTAGGAAACTTCTATAGCAAAAAAATTACAATAGACTTTCTGATTTCTCCATAGTGTCCTTGGATAAATAAACAACCCAATAGACCATGTTAAATGCCCCGAATGTTACTGGAAAGAGAATGCGGGCATACTTGTCTATTTTACTTGTGCCAGATCCAGGAGGTGGTGGGGCAGAAGGAGGAGGAGTGGCTGACAACTTCCCAGAAGCCCCTATGGTATTAACTGTTGTCTTAATTCGCCCCAGTCTTGATCCAAACATATGGTGGGTAAAAGCAGGTCCTGCTGAAGCTTGCTGGGGCACATACCCAGTTCTGCTAGGAGTAGAAGAAGCAGATGGTAGAGCTCTTGCAGCAGATATAGTTTCAGCGGCATTTGCATGGCTGAATGGGTTTGGACTGGAAGCTAAGTAAGTCTGCGATGTGGCCTCAGAAGCTGCTTGAACAATCATGGAAGATCTGCTCGAATGGTTTCCTACCTCAGTTCTGATGCCAACATCAGATTCAGACTGAACCAAAACATTTGTTCTTTTCCTCATGTTCAGGTTGGCATTTGTGTTCTGAAAAGATATAATCAAAATTACATTAGTATGTCATTTTATATAGATTTACACAAAATATAAATGGATCAAATAATTAGAACTAGTTGTTTTCATAAAATAGACCTTTATTAATATGCTATAATCAGCTTACCAAAAAGAATGTGTACATATTTGAAACTCTGAATCAAAAATTTTCTTTTTTCAAAATGTTATCTATTCCTATAAATAATTAAAATTTAAATCTATAAAAAGAAGATTAGGCTTTTGTGAGCATAAACTAGAGTTATACTTGACTTTAAGGATTCAGGATGATGGCAGTACAACTTATTTGTTCAGTTTTATTGTAAATAATATTCTGTGATATATACATTTCAGTGAGTTTTATATAGTTTGCTTTATAAACAGGAAGAACTTTACTTATTCTTGTGCATGGAATAACAATAATAATAACCATCCACATGTGCATGACATTCTTTCAAAATAATCCAAAAGTTTTCATTTCTACATCCCTGGAATTTATTTTCATACTAGTAGTCTTCTATAGGAGATCAAACACAACATTATAAATCCAGAAACCCTAATGCATTTTAGATTTTTACCATAATCAATAATGCAAAAACAAAGGAAGATAGATTTTAAATAAAATGTTGTATTAGACATATAAATAGGATCACCATTGCATAAATATCTAAGTTCAAATTATTTATGTATAAAAATGTTTCAATCAACATGAAATTCAATATTTTCCAACAAATGATTCTGTATAGAACAAACTATACTTGAATAAAGATGCATGAAAAATATTAAAATTAATGCTCCTTGTATTTTGACAGACATGATAAATAACTGTATAGCCAACTATATATTGTCCACACTAGTGAAGGAAAGCAATTGCTCAAATTATTCCCCAAATGATGTCTGTCCTTAGCTATAGTTTGATTATTTTGCAAAGATGTTTGTTTCTTAATTACATTTATCCTAAGTTATATTAAGGGTAAATAGTAATTGCTTTCTATATACTCTTCCCCTACCATTTCATGAAATAAATGATGGGTGAGAAGATGGAGAAGTAGAAGAGAGACAGAGGAAGAACAACTCACAAGTGTATGATTCAGAAGCCAGCTTACAAGAAATTTCACAGATATTACATACAATTAATTGAGAAGCCACTTTACAGAAAAATGCTCGGTCTACAAATATAATCTTTTTTCAATACCACACTCATCAAGCAGGTTAAAAGTGTTCAGTCCATATTTCATATATTTGTGAATTATGACTTCAAGTTTTCTGAGAAAGAAAATAAGCCTCACAAGGTGAGAGCCATAACAGGATCTGAGAGGCTTCTAGAGCGTTCTTCCTGTCAGCCTGGAGGATTCTTCTAAGTAGGTTGCAGTTGAACTCTTGACAAATTGTCTCACATATGGCACCTAATTTCAGTGGAGACAATTTAAACCAAAATTGACATCAACCTAAAAGGTGAATTACCATAATTTACCCAGAACATTTACTCTACAAAGCACACTGTACACATACTTAATTAATCCTCAGATTTTGAGTCCCTTTTTTTACAGAAAAGTATAACCATTAATTGATTACCTTTAATTCTAAAATGTAATACACATGGTGAAGAATATAAACAAGTGTAAGGTATATCCACAACACTTAAAAAGCTTACACTATTATTGGTAAGATAACATGAATACCCATGCACATGATACAATAAAATATTTAACAAATATACTAAGAGAAGGAAGAGAGTAATAAAAGGACCAATTGGACAAGCAAGAGAGAAATATGTAGTTTCAAATACCATATAATTTGATATTTTCCTACTGCCTTTTCCACCAAAAGTTAGGTCATCCATAATCTTTAGAAACCCCTCTTTTTCCTAAGAATAAATTCTAAGAATTGGATACTTCCATTTCTGGCCAAAATGGAGCCACAGAGACAGAATTTACTCTTCTGCATCTGCATGAAGGGACTGGACAAAGCCCTACCCAGGTTGCTCAGCTGGCTGCAGAGTCACTCCCTGCACAAAAGGGCTGCGGTTGGATTCCAGGTCAGGCACACACCTAGGAGGCAGGTTTGATCTCCAGACGGGGCAAGTATAGGAGGCAGCTGGTCGACGTTTATCTCTTACATCACTGTATCTCTCTCTCTCTCCCCCTTTCCCTCTCTCTAAAATCAATGAACATATCCTTGGGTAAGGATTTAAAAAAGAAAAAAAAATGATTTAAACTTAAAGGAAATATATAAAGTAAAAGTTGTTTTTTGAAGAGACTGGGCACTAGACAACATAGAATCATAATCACTGAAAGAAAAAGAAAAAAAAAGAAACAACCTTGAGAGAATCCTATGCTTTGGTGCAGAAAGGGAGAATCTGGGCAAAAGCTGGCAGACTCCCTGAATTGAGGAGATGGAGCCGAGAATCTAGGGAAATGAAGGTGGTTAGCGTTCATAGGAAAAAGTAACAGTGAAGCATATGCTGAAAAAAAAGAGAGAACTCCAAATGTCTGAAGAGTCCCATTGAGTATTTTGCTAAGCACAGATCAGATTAAGGGGGTGGGGAGAATTAACTACCAAAGGCTGCAGAAAGAACCACCTGAAAGGATTAGAAGCAGTACCTGGCATACATTAAACCAGGGAATATACCTTTCCCACCAGCCAGACTGGGAAATGTCAACATTCAAATGGCATTTGGCAGAGTACTCAGAAGGGATTTGCCTCAGTAATATGAACAACCAACTCCCTACACTGATCTAGTCTTGCATAATGAATCTTAAAAGTAAGACCTACAAAGATGAAACTAATTCTAAGTAACCTAACTGCACACCACAAGAAATCACAAGCACATTTATAGGATCTCATCTTTTCATCTAGATCAATATCCTTCTGGAACTTCCTGAAATCCCAAATGTGAATTATGTTCTAATGGTTGCTTGAATAATTCATCCTCCCTCTTCATATCCCACGCCTCACCTTCAGGATCTGGAGCTTATTTTCCTACAGGCTTTCTTATGACTTTCTCTGGCCAACAGTGTGGTCACGTGATAGTGTGCACTTCCAAGTCTTAGCCTTAAGAGCCCTGGCTTGCCTCCACTCTCAGAACACTGCCACCATCACAAGAACAAAGGTGGGCTAGCCTGATGGATAAATCTTTTAGAACAGAATCAGTCATCCTAGGGAGGTTATCCTAGAAGACAATAGCTAGCTGCTCACTAGACATGTGAGTTTGCCCCAGCTAAGAGATAATGGACTGCCCAGCCAATCCTAATCAAGATCAACAGAACTTTCTAATTCACTTATAGTATTGAAAGCAAAAATAAATTATTGTATGCTAATTAAGTGTTGTAGTTGTTTGTTATGCAGCATTGTTGTGGCACTAGATAACACATGTAGACCAACTAAACCAAGGGTCCTAAAGGAGGTATTCCCAAAACTCTGGTGAGGAGAAGTTCCCCAGACATTCTGGGATAATTAGAAGGCTGTTCTACCCAGAATTCATCAAAGACCATTAGTAGACCCCATTGCCTACCTCCACACACTAGTTAAAGGACCAATATATTTTGCCCTTTATGACCCCATTTTTAAAGAATAACAACATTTTAAAACTGCAAGAGGTTTTTAGTGATCACCTTACTGCAGTTGGGAAAAACAGAAGCAGAAAGGTCATGACTGAATGGAATGCATACACTGAGTTACTTAACTAAGTGTTCTGCCATATTGTACAGTCTCTTCGTGCACAAATGTGGAGGAGGCATTACAATCTTAATAAACTACTCCTTTTGAGTCATTTGAGTCAGTCAAGTGTATGTAAGTCAATTATATTGTTAAAATTATTCAAAACTTGTAAGTCAGAACAATGAGTACAGCATGTTCTTTCAATGTCATAATGGAGCATTAATTAACAATTACATGCAAGGATTATTAAGTCTCTAGGAGAATTTACTTGAGTTTGATTTTGCTATTTAATGTTGGATTTGAGCCTAATACTATGAAATTACATATTAACTTGTAGGCTCCTGTCCAGTAGAAAAGACCACCAAAAGTTATGATTCTGTTGCCCTGTAGGATGTTAACCACTTCTGTATCTAACATAGCAACCTCATCCTAACATTTATTTTTTTAAAGTTACTTGTAGTTATTACTCATAAAGATTTTTAAAAAATGTTTTATTGATTTTTTACAGAGAGGAAGGGAGAAAGAGATAGAGTTAGAAACATCAATCAGCTGCCTCCTGCACGCCCCCAACTGGGGATGTGCCCGCAACCTGGGTACATGCCCTTGACCGGAATTGAACCTGGGATCTTTCAGTGTGCAGGCTGATGCTCTATCCACTGAGCCAAACCGGTTTTGGCCCTCATAAAGATTTTGAACCCATTTTATCTTTTAAGTGGTTCTCTCATTAATTAATGAGTTGAACAATACTTTGACTTAATGTCCATTCAATATTTGTTTGCCATGTTTTTGAAGATTTGAAAATTATATTCTGACAACATTTATAATTAGACAAGTTATAATTATCAAATAAGTGTAAAGAAAATGTCTGGAGAGAAAAGTGATCCCAAGTCAAAGAGATGAGCTCAATCTATGGTGACTGAAAAAAAATAATAAACAAAGTGAGAGACTTGATGAAAATGGAGGGAGCAGCATGAAGTATGCTACTTAGGATTATCACCTGAAAACAAAGGTCAAATCACTAAGATTACCAATGAAATTCTAGAGTATGAAGACCATCTTATTAATCATTGTATGCTAATGGACAGAGCAGGCACCTACTTCATTTTAAAATAAATTTTAATGGAATGGATATAGTACAGAATCAAGATTATTTTTCAAATTAAGAAAATTAAAGAAAAACTGTAAAAATATTTTCTACCTGACCTCCAGATTATTATTTTTTTGTTTATGGGTCAGATTTCTAGAATACTGCAGACAGTCCTAGAGCACAGAAATTATTTTGACTAAATCCCAAGGTGACTGAGAATACCTAAAAAGTCTCTCAATTACTCTATTATCAGAACTTATATAAGGGAAAGCAAACTAGACTGATTTGAGGCGTAAATCTTTGCTCTCTGCCAAACACTAAATAATACTCAAGTTATTTTGGACTAATGTCTCAAGGTCTACTATGTAAAAAGTGTGTCATTTTCCATGGTGACAAACCACAAGAGGATTGGGAATTCTGACGAGTTACCTGGCACATGACTCACTAGGAATAATATTCACACAGTTTTCAAGTTTTGAAAAAACTAATGTGTCAGTCAGAGTGATGTTATGTTTCATACAGTGTTCAGAGACTTGAGTGGCTCCATCAGTATTCAGCAGACACAGTAGTTACAAACAAGAAAAGTACCTCAGCTTCATTTGAATTTAAAAAATTGATTTAGTTTGAAATCATTTTGCCATTAGTCACAACAGCCCGAAGCAAGGAAACTGGTGGGATAGAGAAGGGAGGTGGCAGATTCAAACATCACCAACAAATTAAAGCAGCAACAGGAAAACAGGAGCAAATCCAAGCAATTTGTCAATCATGACAGTGATCTGACACAGTTTCCAAAGAAGTATTATAAACTACAAAAATGAAAATTCATCTAAACTTATTACTCTAGCCACAATGAGATAAAGTGACTAATACAAAGTTTGTAGAACATGAGCTACATTCATATTGCCTGCCTGAGAAGCTAAGGAAGTTTAATAAAATGTAATTTAACTCTCTAAATTAAAAACAAACAAGGCTAATAATGAACAGGTTTATCTTCTAGAATATCAATGAGTCACGTAAAAAAAAATCCAATAATGTAAAGGTATGTATCCAAGGCCATTTTGACAGGGCTTCCAGAGCTAGCCACACATCCTATTTAATAAGGAAATAAACAAGTATGGGGGAGCAGCTGAAACAAGACTCCAAGGTAGAGATTTACTGAGGGCTATCAGTAGTGTTTTAAGAATATGGAAATGAAAAACACCCCCTTCAAATAAACATGCTAAATATTTCATGCACAGTTACCAGGGGACTCTATCATACATTTGAACAACAAAATGTAGTAATGAAAACGCTGAGTTTCCTATTTATTGTATTTCATTTCCTCCCAAATGTTAGCATTTAATTCAATGTTTGTATTTCCATAAGCTATAGAAATATTACTTTCAATATCAGGAACTGGGATAAGAAATTTATGTCTTCAATTGGGGAATTACCAGAGAACAAGGTCTTAAAGAGTTCATTCATTTCCTATTTACATATTTAGAAGTTGAAAATGTAAAATATTAGGATTTCTTGAAGATCTGTGATTTTTGTGGTTAGTTTTGTTATAGGGATGCTTAGTGTTTCTTCTTCTCCCCGCCCAACCCCCATGCTTTGTATATTAAATAAGTGTCTCCAGTAAATGAAATCTCTTTGTCAGAGACTTCAGTAGTCAGAGCAGAAGTTCTAAGTTTGATCAAGCGATCTTGACCTGGATTTACTCCAAGAGTTACCATTCACTATTGCTGCCAGCATAACCCTAGAGAGGGCAGAGGGCAAAGGACACGCCACTCACTATCTCCAAATGCAAACACTATGCTGGATGATTCTTGCTCAATAATGAAAAGCAGCATTGTAGTCACTCTAAATGTTTATAAATATAAACACTGAGCTCTAGCCAGGTGGCTCAGTTGGTTGGAGTGTCATCCCATACACCAAAAAAAAAAAAAAAAAAAAAAAGGTTGTGGGTTTGATTCCCAGTCAGGGCACATATCTAGGTTGAGGGTTCAGTCCTCAATCGGGGTGTGTAAAGGAGGCGACCGATCAATGTTTTTCTCTCACATTGTTTCTCTCTCTCTCTCTCTATTATATATATATAATAGAGATATATATATCCCTAAAAATCAGTAGAGATATACCCTCTGGTGAGGATTTAAAAAGACACAGTTATATCAGATCACTGGTCTCTATCTGTGACTTTTCCAATTACCAGTGAAATCCAGATACTGGAACGCAGGGAAACAACAAAGACTGGAAGAACTGTCGTCATCCAAAGTGCAGGACCATATTCACACCTCATTCTACTAATAAAAAGACACACCTATAACATTGGCTCATAATTGGAACTTTGGCAACCCAGTTTGGCTGGCACACTTCCTAAACATAACAGAAAATTTTAAAAATTTGTATCTGTGAATATATTGGTCTGCCATTATAGTGTCACTCTTTTCTTTTTTATCTATTTCAATTACAGTAATCAAAACGACTTTCTTCCACATATAAATTGAAGCAGGAAATGAGTCCATGAAGAGCATCAAATGGGATGTAGAAAGAAACAAATGTCCAAAAAGGTTGTGTTTTTTTTAAAAGAAATATTAAGAGGTTTTAATCACTGCTATAGACTGAACTGTGTCCCTTCAAAATTCATATGTTGAAGTCCTAATACTCCCCCACTCCCGATGTGATTGCATTAAAGGTAAGATCTTGGAGGAAATGATTAGGTTAAATGAGGTCATGAGGATGGAGCCCTGCTGAGACAGAACTGCCGCGCTCATGAAAGAGGAAGAGACATGAAAGAGCACTTCTCAGAGTCACATAGGGACACAGCAGGAAGGCAACCATCTGCAAGCCAGGAAAAGAGCCCTCACCAGAACCCAACACCTGCTGGAACCTTGGTCTAGAACTTCCTGGCCTCTAAACCAATGGGAAATAAATTTTGGCCATCCAATCTATGTTATTTTGCTATGGTGGTCTGAGCAGACTAAGACAATCATCGAACTTCAGCAAGAATAAATTCAGAACACATGTACCTTTAAGATTTTTAAATATTGTATATTAACTAACCTTTTCTTAGGGAAAACTAAAAGCGAAACAAACTTGCAGCTTTCTCCTTTCAGATACTCTCTTCCTTTCTAGTCTGCTCTGCCCGCTCATCCTCATTGAGTAAGTATGCTTTTCCTACAACCCCAAATCCTAGGTAGAGTCAAGATAAAAGGCAGAGAAACTGAGATGCATTTGGCAAGAATTACGCATTGATCTGTGTGTAATATTTTTAGTTGTCCTTTATTAATAAAAACGGTAGGGGCTTCTACAGCCTCTGCCTAAATTGTCCCAGCTGCCTGGATATAAGAACCATCCAGGAGACCTTGAGTCACTTTCAGTTTCTCTTCACCCAAATCAGAGGAATTCAGTTACTGGGACTTTTTTCTTCTTTTTTTCCTTTTTTTAAAGATCTTTTTAAAATTGACTTTTAGAGAGGGAGGCAGTGGGAGGGAGAGAAACATTGATTGGCTGCCTCCTGCACATACCCTACCTGGGATTAGGAATCTAGTCCAAAACCAGGGCATGTACCCTGGCTGGGAATCGCGCCAGCAACCTTTTGGTTCATGGAAGGATGACCAACCAATTGAGCCGCACCTGCCAGGGTTAAGTAGGGCTTTTATTTGACCTTCAGTTTGGATTTAGCTCCAGATTCCACTTCAACTACCCACTCTTTTTCCCCAAATGTTTTTGCCTCTCTTCAGATTATGACTTTCTTTTAATCCTCACCTGAGGAGATGTTAATTGCTTTTAAAAGAAGAGGAAGGGAGAGAAAGAGAGAGAAAGAGAAACGTTAATGGGTCGCCTCCCTTAAGCTCTCCAATCGGGTATTGAACCCACAACCTTTTGGTTTAGGGACAACACTCCTGCCAACTGAACCACCCGACCAGGGCCAGATTATGACTTTGTGACTGTGTGTGTTTATGTGTGAATGTGTGTACATTTGTTATGGATTTCAGAGCACGTATTTATTCAAATATTGGAAAGGTGTAATTAACATAATTTATAACCTTTTCATACTTTATATTAAAAATATTTTTTTAATTCTTAAAAGTAGAGTTAATACATGTAATGATATATAATAAAAACTGTAAAAGGAATCATGCTAGGTTTTTCAATTCCTAACTTGGGTGGCCAAATAAATTCTTTTTTTTTTTAAAGCATCCACATCATATGGAAATGAGTTATTTTGATTTCAAAATATTCAGAAAAATCTCATTTAAACTTAGAAAATGCTTGTACAATGCTTTTTCCTAATATAGACTTGATATGATTTGTTCATAATGAAATTGTGCTATGACAAATAGCCATCCAGAAAGATGTAGATCCATGCCAACATTATAGGAGGCTGGCATAGCAAGTAATCTGAGTCAGAGTTTTATCTGCATCAGCAAAGGCAACAGGGGTACTGTCTAAAAAGCAATAATTTATCAACACCAAATCCTCAGTATATACTTCTGCTGGGGGAGGGGGAGGGGGAATTCCGCAGCCCAAGCATTATCAGCCACGGCCCTTTGTGAGTTCATAGTTATGAAGCAGAAGGAAGTCTTTGATGAGCCAAGGACCTTACCTAAAGTAGCCTGAGTTTGGAATATTGAACAATGTTTGCCTACTGAATCTAAACATTTATAATAGCTTTAATAGATTTTTTAGGAGAAAAAAGCTCAAGTCCTATGCTTCTCCTCTTGTTGGAAGTAATAGAAGGCCCACAATTAATCTCATAAGCAATAAAGGACTCATTAAATACATTGATTCACTCAACTAAATCATTCATTCACAAATATGTATGAAGTGCTCAACTTTTAGAATTATTTTGCTGGGGATTGGGAGTACAGAAAAATAGCCCTTGAAATTTCTCATAGGAATTATAAAAAATAATAATAATAAATAGTATAAAGGAAAAGTAGAGGAATTAAGAAGTACATTACCTAGCCTGAATGCTGGGAAAATCTCTGTGAATGTGACACAAGAGTTGAAACATTAGGAATGAGCAAGGAGGTAATAACCAGGAGAAAGAACTACGGGGAAAGGGAAGAAAAGTTTTGTGGTGGTGGGCACAATTTACAAAGATTTTTCTCAGTGGGATAAAGATAAGGAAAGCCAATAATCTTCCTTGTCAATTAAAATTTGAGATCTCTTAAGGATGTTATAAAATTCGCCTTTTCTCAACTTACTCTTATTGGCTTTTGAAATGGGTGATTAAGGCAATGTTTTCCAATCAGGGACCACTCTAAGATAACTAAGGTCTGATATTGACATTTCCTGATAGGCATCTTGAATCTATATCAACCTCTCTACAATTTATTAAACACTTACTATAAATCAAGCACTACACTAAATGGTTTCCACAAATAACCTCCCATATTTATTACAAACACCAAGGAGATAGTATTAATATTCTAATTTTTCCAATGGGGACACTGAAGCTTAAAAAAGTTGGGTATTTCTCCTAAGGTAAGATAATTTTGGGTTAGTCACAATTTGAATCCCCAACCCACACTTCTAACCACTTCAGGAAACTGCCTACAATAGCAAATATATATGCTATATTTTGAAAGAAAGCAGAAAAGAATTACCAGAAATATGTCCACAGTAACACAAACTAGGTAAGTGACATTTATGAACAATTGGATTTTTCAGATTTTGATTTGATTTAAATTTACTTAGTTTTATTATAAGCTAAAAACTGCATTATCCTTATAGCTACATTATCTCACAAAAGCAAAACAAATTAAAAAAACCTTCCTCTGGTTAATTCTACCTTTCTAATGTGAGTGAAAATTGCTCTAGAGTTTTTATGAATTACTAGAGGCCTGGTGCATTAATTTGTGCATGGGTGGGGTCCCTTGGGGTGGCCCGTGGGGATCAGGCCCCAGCTCATGCCCCCAGGCTCACAGCCCTGCAGCCCCGCCTGGCACTCTGCCTTGGCCTGGCACCACCCCCTCACTTGCTCAACCATCCCATCTGTTGGGTGATAGGTCGGGGCTGGGCCCCCCCCTTCCGCTCCAGCTCCTCAGTGCCTACTGCCACTGGTCACTGTCTGTGGGGCGATTGGCAGGGTAATAGGGCCCTCACTTGCAACTGCTTTGGCCTGGCACTGCCTGCTCTGTTCCACCATCCCACCATGATCCCGCTCTTGTTGGGGCCCATTGGGGCTGGCAGAGCCTCCACTGCCAGCGCCAAGTCCCTGACACCTGCCATGTTCTGCGCCACCCCCTGGTGGTCAGCACATGTCATAGTGAGTGGTCGAACACCCAGTGGAACAACCGCCCGAGAGGACAATTTGCATGTTAGGCTTTTGGATTCTTGCTCCCATTCTTGCTAATATTCTTCTTATTTCCTTGGTGATTGGCTGTCACAATGTACTTATAGAAATTATTTTGTATCCTAGGAATTTTATACATTTAGGCCTAAAAAATAGTTATAAATAGGCCCATATTAGATGATTTACTCTACAGAAAATTTTATCTTAACAGCAAATACAATCCACTTGAGCAAATATTTTTAATTGAAAAAGACACCTTATTCAAGTTGTTTTAGAAATTAATCAATATTACCACCCAAAATCTGCATCTCCTATGTGATAAAAAAATATTTCCATAATGTTCTTCTGCAAGAGGGAAACTGTGCCCCAACTTTCTTCGATAAACTTTCCCTTAAGTTTGAATATAGCACTTTCAAAGATGTGTGAAAATTGACTTCACATAGATGGTGAACCTGAAACATTCCTCCCCCCACCCCCCCGCCGTGCAGAGGACCCTGCAATTCACCTTCAACTGTAACCCAGGGAAGGTATCAACATAAGCACTAGCTCTAGTTGCTGACTTGAGAATGATTCTTAAACATGTAGTTATCTACAAATAATTAAAGTTAATGAAGTTCAATAATGCATGTGCCAAATTAAGTATAATGTAAATGTGTGTACACATGTGTATGTAGTAGAATAGGACTCCTGAACCCACCTATTTTCAATGCTCTGATATTTTCAAAATCAATCCCCCTCTCTACTCTTTACAAATGGAAGCACAGTCAATTGGTATAAAGCCTATGTTGAAGTATCCTGTTAACACAATTCATTATAAATCTACTCCTTCTACAGTAAAACAGTACAGCAGAACAAACTGATATTCTACCATGACACAGATTGGTAGCTCTTACATTGTCAAATAGATACGTCCCCCAATAGTTGAAGCCACTTTGGTTTCCCTCCAGGAAATAATTTGGCTTGTCCTGAGGAGTAGTACCATGCTATAAGCTACAGTTTCCAATGGGGCATTATCAAAAACATCCATCATTTAACAAGGCTCTCATCCTGAAACAGCTTGCTCATCCAAAGTGAAAATGTTAAAACTTCCTCTGAGCCTAGATTATCTTACTTGAGCAAGAAAATAAGGTATTAGACTATTTGGCATGTTGTACCACTTTAAAACAAGAAAGCCAATTTTGCACTTCAGTAAAGGCAGATTGCAAATGTAGCATGAATTGAACCAGTAGCTGAGTTGCAATTTACAGCAAGTGGCTCATCAGCACATTAATGTATATCACCAAGATAACTGCTTCGGCCAAGCAGACCTGAAACTAGGAGATCCACATATCTGGTTGGAAGCAAGAGAAATGTGCCTTCTGTAAAAATCTCTAAAACAAATCTTAAAACCCACAGCTACCAAACACCTATCTTCATTATCATTCTTGTATAGCAGTATATTAATAGTTAAAAAAACAAAACAAAACAAAATCAGAACCATAGGTTCTGAAATTGGGTTGATTCAAGATTTAACCTCTCTGTGCTTCAGATTTGTCTTGGGTAAATGAAGATAATAAGGATAACTACTTCTTAGAATTATTGATGGAGCAGTGTCTGTAAAGTGCTTACCAGACTGCCTAATCTAGTAAGTGATTCACACTAGAATATTATTATTATATTGTTATCATTTCATATCCAAAGACAGCTAAGGAGGTAAGTCCCCATGAGGTAAAATATTGCTATATAAGTTTCCAAGAATTCTGTACTCAGATATTCACTGTATTTTTTCAACAGAACCAAATGTTAAATGAATACTGTAACTACCCATCTCAGGAAATGTTGGAAATATATGGGAATGCTACATTTTGTGCTCTGTTCAAAATTCATCTCCTTTCCTAATCCCTAGGTGAAGTTAATCAGCTCCATTCCTTGGAGCAATGCTAAGAACTAGCAACCTAACTTGCCTAGATCTGCCAACTGTAAGAAGAGATAATTAAGGGCTCCAATTTAAAAGGTTTCTTTCCAGGCTGATGGATGCTTAAATATAGGAATAAAATCAAGAATCCTGTAGATATTATTCTACTTAATAATATTAGCAACTTAAGGAATGTTTGTACTCTCACAACATATTATGTACTTAAATTTCTCTCAGATTATAAAGAAGCAAATGCAGCCCAGCTAGTGTGGCTTGGTGGTTGAGCATTGACCTATGAACCAGAAGGTCATGCTTCGATTCCTGGTCAGAGCACATGCCCAGATTGTGGGCTCGATCCCCAGCGTGGGACTTGCAGGAGGCAAGTGATCAATGATTCTCTCTCATCATTGATATTGATGCTTCTCTCTCTCTCCCTCTCTCCCTCTCTCCCCCCTCCCTATCTGAAATCAATAAAAATATATTTAGAAAAAGAAGCAAATGCAAATATCATCTCCAACAATTTCTTGAACCTTTGACCCCTTCTAGTTGCTACTTTATCAATGCCAATTTGGGGGGAAATTGTCTACACATACTGTTTCCACTTCTTCATTTGTCATTTATTCTTTATCCCACAATTATTTTATTAACCCCCCCATCTTTCTCTTGAAACTCTTTGTAGACTATTCCAATAGTCTCTTTTTGAAATCTATGTCTTACTGTCAGTGCAGCATCTAACACTATTGATCATGTATTCCTTCTTTAAACGTTCTCCATAAATTCCATAATCTAGTACTGTTCATTTTATTTCAGTCTCCAGTGTGGGATTCTCTTCTTCTACTTAATCTTAAATGTTACCTTTCCATAGGGTTAAACTCTTGGACATTCATGGGTTTTTGAATCTTCAGGTGAGTAAACCTATCCAGTGGCTTGAATTACCATCTTTACAATAGCATAAATTCAATGTCTACTTCCCAAATTTTTTCCAACCAGTAGACCCATATGTCCATCAGGACACTGTTCAGATGTACTAGAGGGATACCAAACTTTTTATTTATTCATCCATGCATGCATTTATTCATTCAATTACTTCACAAATATTTATTAAGTGCCTATTTATGTTAGGCACTGATCTTGGCTTTGTTGATACAAAGTGGGGAAAAGTCCCAAATTTCTACCCTATGACACATTCTTACCACTCTCCAAAGTCTAATTTTTGTACAAATACCAGTATATTCATATTCTTTATTTATTTGACTAAATATATTGGTCAAATAAATACATCCCTACTTTTGTATTTTAGATTTTAGACATCAGCACACTATCCAGCCATCTTTCCAAGCCACAAAACTTTAGCAATTCTTACTTCCTTCTGTCTTACTCTTTTCCACTAACCTCAGTACTTTCCCAACCTATCTATTTTCCTATGTCTCGCCCCGCCCCACCTAGTGGGAGAGTTTTGAGACATGTTCCACACATGCTCTGGGAGTCTCTCGCATGATAAGCATGCTCTAGTAATTCTACTCATTGATCATACTTTATTGGATTTTCTTCTTTTTTATCCCACTTCCCTCACAGAGTTTCTTGAGATCACCTCAAAATTAAATTGCTTGCACACAAATCCTTGCAACAGTGACAGTTTTGGGGGAAAGCCAATGAAAATGCCTGGATTGTAGCCAAGATGTCTTCACTTACTTCTATAAGTGTGAGCTGTACTGTCTTGCTTCTGGGTCTTTGCACATTCTCTTCTAATTGCCTTCTTTACTCCATCTTCTTTGCCTCCCCTTTATGTTCTCTAAAATAGTATTTAACTATTACTTTCTCTGAGAAGTTTAATCTGACACCCCCACTACCCTCATCAGAATCCCTCCACTCCAAACATCCAACAGAGAGTCTAATCCAGGTGGTTTTATCTTCGCACAGTTTCTTATGCTTTTTCCTAGCCCAGTTTTTAGCACACTGTGTGAGTTCCCCTCAAGAATACACATTTCTTTAGGGCTACTATAGAGTCTTACTGCTCTCCTTTCCTCACTGGCTAGCACAGAACCATTTAGAAATGCTCTAAACAGTGTTCAATAAAGTAAGTCAGATGAACAAATAACAAATCTATACAAAATCATTTTGAAATTAATCAACAACAAAATCATTCCCTCCTATACGCTCAACACAGCAAAAATGAGTCTCACACAGTGTGTCTCAGGAGATAAGTAGTTGGCAAAGCTATATAGCCAAAAGCAGCACTTTTAAATCCACTTGGAAACCAGATGACTGTCATTTACTCTATCCAGATTATACTTCCTGGGCCACTATAGTAGTTAATGGACTGTTTAATGAGTTGATCTTAGAATATTAACTGATAACCAGAATTAAATGTGTTCCCTCTCCTATTTCATACACTGCCTGTTTAAAAAATATGCCTAAAATTTCAAAAAGGAAAGAAAAATCACCTAAAAAATTAAAGTATGACTGAATGATTACTGCTGAGCATAAGAGAGTCACCTCCTGGATCAACCTCCCCTTTCCCCTTTCCCCTGCCTGCTACACAGGAAAAGCATGGACCCCATAGGCACCGACCTGCCTCCCCAGGAAGAAAGCGATGAGGAACATGAGCTTCCCCTTCCTCAAACTGCTTGAAACACATAGCCTGTGGCTGAAATAGCTTCTTTAGCAAGGACTGGATTTTTCCTCTCAATCATAGTTCTAAAGCTATCAGTTATTGAAAAGCTGATTTTCAAAGCACACACTAGAACAGCTTTTCTGTACAGCTGCAATGCTATTTAAATCTCCCATGAATATATCCACAAACCCAAGGAAATTCTAAGCTGAAATACTGCTCTTAGAAAGGACATAGCAAAATAAGACCTGATAGGGGGAAAACTCAGGAATTGAAACCTGGCCATTAATTTTAATACTGAAATTATAACATCAGGCATGTGGCTTCTATTCTCCCTCCTCTCCCCCACCCCTCCCTGTTAGAAGAACGCCAGAAATCACTCTTTGGAAAGTCAGCCTAGAAGGCTCTTCCGTGAGACTCTGGCAGACATTCACATTCTCAGTCTGCCTTGGAGACATTCTTTAACAGACCTCCAAAATATGGATAAATGCTGCACCTTCTGCTGTGATGAGGTTGGAAGTGGGTATAGAAAAAAACATTAAAGACAATGCTTTGGAGACAGAGATCAATGGGAGGCACAGATCAGCCTTGGAAAGGCCCAACTTTTTAACCCAAGTTTCCGCTCCACAGTAAAACTCAAGTCCTATCTCCAGTACAATTGTGGGAGAATTCCCAGTAACCCTATTGGTGATCCTGGCAACACTGATGCCACATCTCACAAAACCAGCCAAATTGTTCTCCTGCTGTGATAAGCAGTTCCACTGCATCTGTTCAGGTGTCTCTGTGAAAACTTTTAGATGCCAGACAGCCACACCGCAATCTGAGTTTCCTTAATACATTCGATTTCATCAAATTACCTACCAAATGAAATTATACTGAGCATAAGTCACTATTATAAATATTTCAGAGCCATTCACTTGGAAGTTGTTGATGAAAACAAGTTGACTGTACTTAAGAACATTCACTGAAATCATTGACCAATGAAGAGCCATGAGGAGAATTATTCTGTGCCCCATCAAGTATTACAGCCATGTGGTTCATTTCTACTATTTCTTAGCTCCCAATAGAACGGACGTTCTAGCCCGGGGCTAAATGAACACTTGCTAAATTATTAATTCATTTCAAGTAAAGAAATGCCACACTATGCCATCAATATGACAGGATTATTGTAAGATGTAAGGCATGGAATCTTACACGGCCTCAAAAACTCGGCACTCGACAAATATGTGTCACCTGAATAAATAAGTGAATTTGCATAATTTTAGATGCTGGTGTTTATGAAAAAGTTACCAAATACCTGTGCATTGACAGTTACACACAATGGTCTTGAGTCACCCCACCACAAAGAATGAATAAAAAGCTCAGCAGGGCCAAAGAAAATTAGGATCTAATCCATATGCTATAGCATTGCATAACTAATAAGTGAAAATGTAATGCCATTTTGAGCTCTTGTTGAGCTGTGGAAGCCTGCTGGTCCCTGGGTTTTAAAATACTTTCCCAGCATACTAAAATTAGAACTCTTTCTCATGTTGTTCTTTCCTTTGTTTCCATAGGAAACAGTGACTTTCAGGCATCCAAGATGACACAACATAGATTGCCGAATTGAATGCCACGCTGTAGTTGCCAAGGAGATAATGTATGTCATTCCTACAAATAACACGTTGTTCATGCCTTCATTTTCTTTATCTAGCTTTTTAAGGGTTTGTGTTTTTTGGTTTTTTTTCTGCCCCAACTGAATTCAGATAATGTTAACTGTGAACTGATGGAAACATTGCTTTTTAAAAAATATATTTACCCCATTTCCCAAAGCACTTGATCGCATCACACATGCCGTCTGTGGAAGGTCTGAGCATATTTTATGCCGATTTTGGAACCAATGATTCAGCAGTTTTTATTGGAGGAAAAAAATGCATCCTGATTTCTGTCTGCTTGCGTTCTAAGTAAAGGTCCAATTATATCCACACCTGGCACTAACATATTCCAGTTTAAAATGGTCCACCACAAATGCAGCTGCATTCAGTAGAATTTACATAGGAAGGAAAGGAATAAGCAAGCCAGAAATGAAAAGATAAATGAAAGGGAGGGAGGGAGGGAGGGAGGGAGGGAGGGAGGGAGGGAGGGAGGGAGGGAAGAAGGAAGGAAGGAAGGAAGGAAGGAGAAGGGGAAAGGAAGGAAAGAAGACAAGGAGGAAAGTAGGGAAACTCGTGTTTATTGAGCACCTGCAGTATTCTAGATTAAACATGTATAAGATAAACAAAAAGAATTTTAAAAATTTAAGATCTTGGCTAACATCATCCAAGTGGCAAGAGTTTGAGTACGTATCTGAATTTGAGTATGCCTCATTTAAAAGTATGTGTTTTCTAGGTATTTAGTGTTGCATAACAAACCCCCCTAGATGGCCATGGCTTTAAGCAATGGCCATCATTTTAGCATTTCTTTCATGGGATTGGAGGTTAACTAGACTCAGCCAAGAGGCTCTCATTCAGGGTCTCTCATGTAGTTTCAGGCAGAGAGGCTGGGACTGCAGTCACCTTGAAGATGTCTTCACTCACATGCCTGGCAGTTGATGCTGGGGCTGTCAGCGGAATACCTTACCTGAGGTCTCTTCATGTGGCCTGGGGTTCAAGAATGGGTTCTCAAGTGGGCCAGCCTCAAAGTCATAAAGCATCACTTCTACTGTGGTCACAAGCACAGCCCAAATCAAGGGTTAAAGAACATAGACACCACCTCACATTGTAAGAAATGCATGTAAATGGCCATTGTGTGTGGGGGAGCGGAGGGTGGGGAGTGGGAGAAGTGGGGGGCTGGGTGGGGTGTCTTACTCCAGCCATCTTCAGAATTGTTTTCTGGTACAACGTATTTTTGGCAATATCCGGTAATGCCCCAAAAGGCCCGAGATTCAGGTTTCACAGGCTCTTTGTCTGCTTGGTAGAGGATTGTGAAGGAAATAGTTAAAATGACCAGTCTAAAAAGAGAAATGAAACAACTCTTATTGTCAACTTGATGAATTGTGAAAAACAGAACACTGAAATTAAACTTTGTAATGAGTTTCAGATTAAATTTTGTGTGCATTGTCAATTTTCAAAGCATTTGGACATTATAAAATCCAACTTAGCATTACAACTGTATTGTAGCATATTAAGATAAGTTACACTATATAACATTACCCTAAAATTGCTTTTATCTAATTTAGCTTTTTGATTCTTTGAGTACCTGGATAAATGGGAGTTTCCTATATTAATTACAGGTATACCTGCTCAGCATGGGGAATGCATATGTGGAAACCATAGCACCAAATGAATTGCTATTATAAGGAGTAGCATAGCTCACTTGGAGCTATGCTCTTGTCTTCTTAATCTATCACCTATGGTCAATATATCAGGAGGATTCTGGCTAATCTGGTCTTTATCTTACCAGCACTCTTTAATGTTGTTCTGATACTGAACCTAGCTGGCCAAGACCATGCACCCATCCAGCTGATCTGAAACAGCCTTAAGACCTCCACTGAACATCTGTACTTTCACCATTAAAATACTCACCTTTGTTTACCCTTTGGAAATCTATCGAACTACTATCACAAACAGGAATACCTCAGCCAGAAAACAGGATATTAAAGACACAATGGAAAAACATCATCAAGAAAATACCATAATCAGCTGGTGGAAAGCTTTCAAACTGCGGAAGAATATTATGGAGAGCTAGGGGAGAAGCATCAGCAAGTTTCATCTCATTGCTGGCATTGCTGAGAGGGTATGACTGTGCTCACTCTACTGTTCTGGCAGACAGGCCTGGAATAAACATATATAATGGTCATGTTTTAATGTAGCTATTTTTGAGACGAACGGCTCTGTAATGAATCAGGCTGTGCTATGTGGTGCTAAATCGGGTCTATCAAGCAGAATACTAGCAATAATTCCAAACAACTGCAGTGGTTTATCCAGAATGTGACAATTGGAGTTGGACCTCTCTCTTCCCATACGTGTCCAGCATCTATTCTCATTCAGGCCAACATATATGCATATATGATGAAACTTTAGTGCTTCACAAAAAATACCCTAAAAATTGAAGTGCTCAGGAAATACACAAAGCAGATCCCAGAAAGCGACATGGCAGAAAGGACATCTTATTCAATACTCCTCACTTTCATATTTCTGATTTCACCCTACATGTTTCAGCTCCAAATTTTACATCTTTCTGTATCTTGATTCCACCACACCCCACCCCTCCTAGCCCCCCCGCCCATGAGAATCTGATAACAAAATTCTTGGGAGCAAAGCAAGAGTATCTATTTGTCTTACATTGCATAACAATTGGGCCGTGTAATAAACATTGCAGCACAATGAAGAGTTGGGATCCTTTTTACTTCTCAGTTTTCTTCAGTATTATATGTCTTGGGACCTTTACAATGCTACGATTTTTAATACTGAGTAGCAAGTCTCTCTTAATGGCTACAAAATGACTGCAGAGTAACCAGGAAAGTTAATTTTAGCCAATAATTATCTCAAATTGTCTTACGAAATTTTGAAATCCCCTATTGCTTGTAACTTTAACTTTTAACTCTATTATAGCCTACCTATTACAGTCATATATATCTAGATTACTATTGGAAACATTTAATTTAAATACTTTAGCAAATTTTCAATGCTAGAAGACTGCTTATTTTATATTTTCTTCCTCATTAGGTCAAGACAAGATACTTTTGTCCAGAACAAATGCTAAACTGCATAGGTACAAGGACAGTAGGCATAAACTCAGCAGTTACAGTAAAACAAGGAAAAGATCAACCTGTCCATTATACATTAATTGGAAAAAAAAATACTAACTTACAATTTGTTAGGCATTTGAAGATGACAGGAAATTTATGCATGCTTCAAGATGATTTTTAAATCTTTCCATGTTATCTCAATGATGCTTCAAAATACATTGCTTTAAAGTATATAACGAATTTAATAAAATAAATTTGGTCTTGTACAAAAAGGTATTATCTATTGCAAATGTGCAAAATGAATGATTTATGGAGTTTTGAAAAATAAAATGCAATTCATAAAGAAACACCATGGAAAAATATGTATGAGAAAAAACTTAAATATCAAATGCTCCTAAAGGAGAGATTTGTGTGTGTTTTTTAATTAACAAAAAACAAATAGGATTCACCACATCAAATCTCATTCTATTTTTATGAATTGCTCAGGGATACTGATATAACTTTCTGTCAGCAGATCAAGTCTCCATTGCACATAATCTATTTAAGTCTGGTTCATGGATAATAGGTAACCTCCTTGGTGCCATTTTTAGATCAGCCCGTTGGCAAACATTAAGCAGAAAGCATGTTAACGTTTTTCAGGATCAGTAAGGCTTTAACAAAGTGGCTTTCTTGCTTGCAGAAGAAGCAGTAGTGAGCTAGGCATAGGGGAGAGGGCCTCTTAAGCTCTGCATCTGTAGAAGCCTCAACTGCTTCAAGTCAAAATAAAAAAAACAACAACAAAACAATCCTACTGAGAGCATGAAGATGCCCACAGAGGGCATGCCCCATCAGCCGCAGGCACACCGAATATAGCTCCAAGGCTGAGACATTCTCAGCTCCAACTGAAATCTTTACCTTGAAAACAAGTAAACTAACTAATGAATTTTAGAATGCTAGTCATCACTATAATACCAGGACAATTTTTTACTAATTACCTGTTTTGGTGTAAAAAAAAAAAAGAAAAAATAAAAAGGCAGCTGATAAAGGCAATTATAATTCAAATCTAGGCCTCATCTTTAGTTCAAAAGACCATTTTTGCCCAGTTGTGGGGTTTTTTTTGACCAGCAAAAATTGTGTTTTCAATACTGTTTAACTTAATAAAACCGAGCTTTTCTCAAAACAAACACAGGCCCATTTCTTCATAGAAGGAGCAGCCAGTGAAGGTCAAGTGCCCAGCCCATGCTGCCCACTTATTACTGCTTCCACATTTTTAAGGTTTAGGATTTGCTCTAAGAATATAACTAGTCAGTTACTAAATGGCTGTACATCTCTTGCTACTTTTTCCAGGAAGCACCTTTCCAGCTCTAAGAGGGCCTCCTTTTCTCTTCTTGCAAGCAGGATGCCCTTGTCAGAGCTTCTCCATTCAAACCAGCTCTCAGAAGGGTAGCGATTAGATCCGTTTGTCCCCACATGAAACCAGAGGACATTTCCAGGTATAACCTGGACAGCAAATTGAGCATGACTCTCACCTCTCGTGGAGTAGCCCATCTGCGTTAGGAGAAAGAGATACCCAAGCAACAAAACTAAGAGTCCAAGGCACAGCCAAAGAAAGAACTGGGATAGTAGTTGTTTCATATGAAATTCCAAAGAAGCCAGGTGGCTTTGGGTCAAGAATAAAAGCTTTATAGATTTCCTTTCGTGACCCCAAAGCTATGTGTGGGCCTCAAAAAGTAAAAAAGCAATGCTGAAATGAAAGTTTATCAAAGTTTTTCCTATTACTGTTGTCATCTAGGACTTCTCTTTCTTGTCATTGTTAATATTGTTAATAATATTTTGCAGAGATTTATTCTTCCACTCATTGCATTCATTTATTCCTTCACTCATTGACTCAGTCAACAAATTGGATGGGCGTTGACTGGGCACCAGGCTCTGTGTTAAGCATTGGTCTTAAAGTTTGATTATACTAACCCCAGATGTTCAGAAGTGCCCATACTTGGTTATGCTAGACACAACAGTATACTCATATTGTATAAGAAGAATTGACTTTCTGCTCTTTGGATAGAGACTCCTCACCACCTTTTGCCAAGTTCTCTTTGAAAATGTCAAATCTCAAGTGCCAAAGATCTGGCCAAGAGAAAGTAAAGGTGTGCTAACTGGTGGAGTTTTTCTTCCCTTATATCTCATGCCTTTATCTAATATTTTCATCACATAATATTTTACAATATTCACATTAAGGTGGTTGGGCTTTGGAAAACATTTTAGGGAGGCAAAAATAGAAAGTGCTCACAGAGAAACTAAAGGCCACCTTCATCCTCACACTCCTATTCCCTTCTCTGAATCCTCTATCGACAGCCTCTTCTCTGAGTGTGGAACCCACAATTGTTTCCAATTGGCCAAACAGAAAGTAAGTAAAAGTAACTTGTTTTAGCCAACTTACCTCCAAAAGACAGAAGGAATTTGAGAGAAAATAAAAATTCACTGGACTACATTGTTGGACTACATGAAACTTGAGAAAATAAAGAAATCCTCCTTCTAGTCATCTATATAAAGATAATAGAATTATAAGAACTGAGATCCAAGTTCAAGAAAGAGAAATTGAGGGAGGCAGAAAAGAATCCTACATAATAACAGAAATGTGAAAATTCAGGCTCACTAATAAAGGCAACAGTACAAGAGAGCTTGGGAAAGAAAAGGATTTATTATTCAAGCAAAGATGCTAGGCAGGGTAAGAAGCTTGTGGAATATCAAACACCAGAAAATACTGAGAAAAACATACTATGCCATATAATCTGAGTGCAAAGTGTCCTCTTTTTAAAATGACCAAAGTGTATAATAATTTCCTTCTACCAAAGACACTTTATACATAATGTTCTCTAATTCATTTAAGTAAAATAGTAATACCCAAACTGATGTTTCTTGAAACTTTTACATCATCTGAGGCCAAGGGAAAAGCTGGAGATTAAGTGATGTATATTATAAAAACTAGCCTCTCAAAATAGCAAAAACAATATTGGAAATTTAGCAAAACAAAACAGAAGAAATGAATAATCTTACTCATTAGCTTAAGGAAAAGAACTTGCTGGAAATGTAGCTAAACATTAAGATAATTTCTTTCAGGGTGGCTGTATATTTTTGAAGATGACTGAAGAAATTTTTTTTCACCCCAAAAAGAAGTAGTGCACCATTCACATTGCTAACATAGTGCCAGAAGCTAATTCCAGCATGTCATAAATGCAAGATGTTTCATCAAAAGGTTGATGGAACCTTGCGGATTGCCTGCTGGAAATGGCTAAGGGCATTTCCCCACACCTAAAGATTTGCATAGATGATTGTTTGCTGCCAGACAGCTGAGGGCATTTTAATCTACATGTTATTGCCTCCTACTGGCCAAACACCTGAACAGCCGTAGGCAGTTCCCCCAATCTGACAATGGATTCTGTATACCAAACCTTGCCTTTGCTGTGTATATCTACCTTGCTTTAGGACAATTAGTGTTAATAAAAAGCAAGGGGTCCAGAGAGACAAGAGAACTTGGTCCCTAAAGCCAAGCTCCTCTGGCTCCCCAAAATGCCTTCCAAAATTATGTTTCATCTCTAGACTCTTGATTAATTTACACGCAGCCCCTTCTCCAGATTTCTGAACCCTTCTAGATGCTGGACAAGACCCCTGGCAACATAGATGGAAAACATACCATCAAATTAATAAAAATGTGAAACACCATACAAATATTTTGATAATAAAATTTCCCCAGGGAAAATGTATGGTTCTTCCATGCATTGCTTTCCTAGGCAATTGTGCCTCTATTTCAGTTGTATGAGGAATGAAATCAATCAGTAGGTGGTTCTTTGAGCATATGCTAGGCTCTTAGTAAATTTGTGCCAGATGTGCTGGAGAGGTAACAGAGTAAATGGAGAAGTAATAAAAATTCCAACACTATGATAATAGCTTATTAATTACATGGCAATTCTAGAATAATCGTTAAGCTAGTCCATAAATATCACAAAGCAACTAATGATATTAACAGTAACGAGCTGGCTCATTTCCTTGTTACTCTCCTTCAATTTGCTGACCATCAATAAAAGGTGCCTCATGAACAGACTGAGTTCTCCCAAAAACCATCCCAGAGTTTAGTATTTTTCTTTACAAATCCCTTGGTCCCTCCAGAATATTTGCTCCTCTTGATCATTTGCATCACTATACTCTGTCACACTGTATAAATTTGTTGATGGCAAAAACTCTCTTGTGAACTTCTTTAAAAATTTCCCCACAATCTGTAAAACATTCTACTGAATATATGTTGTAAATAAATAGTATAAATTTAATATATTAACGCATGTAAGATAGGTTTTTCAAATCAAAATAAAAGAATAATGCTTTGAATGTTCTTTAAATGCTTAAAATGTGGAAAAAATATAATTTGGAAAATTATGAGTTGGTCTTCAGTTTGTTGAAATGGCTGTGCTAAAAATCAAATGGGTTTTTTTAGCCTTGACAAAATCCATATATATTTTATGCAAATTTGGAGGTAAGGAGAGTGTTAACTAATTGTCTATGACTTGGGCTTCTATGTAAATGGAACTAGTAGCTAAGGGATTGGGCTTATTTATAAATGGGATAAAGTTTCAAAGCATAGCTTACATTTTCTGCAATGGAGAAACAACACATTTTCAGAAAAACTAGGACTGTGTTAATTAGTGAGTATATGGTGATAGTCATAGTGGAGGGTAGGCAGTTGTGATCATAGGTTATAACTGAGGGACAGTAATCTCTAGTGGATTTAAATCTTGGCTCAGTTGCTTAGCAGCTGAATGATTTTGGACAAATCACTTAGGACTCTGTGTCTGAAAAAAATAGGACAGGATTGCTATGACAATTATATGAGTTAATGCATGTACAATGTTGAAAATATTATCTGCAATGTGGTAGTGCAGTATAGTTGATGCTTTTGTGGCTGTTGAAACAGTATGGACTTCTGCTGAATAGGTGAACATAAAATAAGCTGAATATTTAATTTGATCTAACTCAGTGAACCCAAAAAGGACCATCCTCTCTCTATTAAGATTTTATTAAATTAAGCACATGTTAGAGTATAAGCAATCTTGCATTAGTTATAGAGAGTGTATGAGTTTGTAATAATATATATTTTTAAATTAGAAGGAAATTTACATATAATCTTGCCTAAATTCATCTTCTAACAGATAGAGAAAAAAACCCCAAATATCGGGTTATATGATCAAAGCTACACTGGGGAACTGAGGACAGAGATAAAATCCCTTTATGCCCGCCTGTTTTCTCTAGGTGAGAAGCAACATCACAGATCTGAAAGCATCCAAATTACTTCACCAAGGCTCATTTTCATCAACCATAAAATTATATAGATAGCAATACAATCCTGGATTGTATGTGTATATAAATATATGTATATGCAACAATGTATATATGTGTAAAGTAACTAGTACTACACATACACCCACACCCACACACACATATATATAACATATATATTATATACAAAGGGCACATAGTAGACAGTAATGATGGTGTTAATGATGATAATGATGATGATGACAACATGCTATCTCTGCAAATTCTATATACTATATAAATACACTTCATAGTTTATTCTTTTGCCATGATATTTGTAAACCGATAAGACATGAAAATAAATGAACAAATTTACTAATAATGTGTATCTATACCACACACACACACTCTACACTAAATTATACTAAATTCACAAGATGCCTTACTTCTTCCCTGAACACTAGCTAATATATCTAGCCTTCTTAATGTAGTATTAAAATCATAGCACTTCCCTTCTGGAGGAGGAAATAGCCTAAATTTTCTATTATGATGCTAATGTTGGCATTTTACTTCCCAGGTGATGTTATTATCAATGATTATCAAAATGTGCACAATATTACTTCAATAAGCTACTAAAATTGATTGCCTCTCCTCCTTTTGTTATTTTGAATGGTATTATTTATTTATTTATTTATTTGCAATTTAAAGACTAAGTTGAAGTCTCAGCTTAACTTTTTCTTTTTGTTTAATATATTTTTATTGATTTTGGAGAGGAAGGAGAGGGAAAGAGAGATAGAAACATCAATGATGAGAGAGGATCATGGATCGGCTGCCTCCTGCACACCCCCTACTGGGGATCAAGCCCACAACCCAGGTATGTGCCCCTAACTGGAATCAAATCAGGGACTCTTCAGTTCGCAGGCCAACGCTCTATCCACTGAGCCAAACTGGCTACGACACGGCTTAACTCTTTCTGACATAATTTGTTATTACTCTCTCTACCGCTTCTTCACAGTATTTTGCATATTTATCATTATTTAATTATTTGAAATTAATTATTGAATATCTACCTCCCTATTCCTCTCAGATCTACAAAGGAAGTGAGTACAGTATTCCAAGAGTACTGACACTTAATAGGTAATCTATAAATATAATAGATTCCCAGTGTGTAGTTGGATATATAGATTAATATTTCAACAGGGAGGTCTAAGGTAGCAGTGAAGATTTGAGCATAAGTTTAAACTATTATAAACATGCTAGAATCAAAACTCAGACCATATATTTATAAACTAAATATAGTCACCCACACGATTAATGCCCTGTCTCCTTCATGAGACTAAGTTCCTAGGTTTTGTCTTTGAATCCACAGTGCCTTATATGGTGACTGGCGCACAGTAGTTGCTTGGTAAACTCTTGGTAAATGACTAGCTGAGATTCATCCTCATACATTAGCAACATGACATTTTCTCATGAATCAGCACATGACACAACAAAACTAACAGATAAAAAACACAGCTGGAGATAAAACCTAATCCGGATATTCTTGTCACTTAAATCATACAGTTTAATAATTGTGCAATTTAACAATTACTCATTGCCTAAAGAGCATTACTACCTACAGAACATTCTGTACTGAAAAAGTATGGGTTTGGGGAGGTACAGTTTATATAAGATTTAAAGAATGTCATTAAACTACTGTCAGAAGCACATCCAAATGTCAAGTGAATTGACAGTACTGCTTCAGGTCCTTGTTCAAACTGCCAAGGAAAGAGGTTTGAAACTAAGTCAAGATATGAACAAAATAAGGACAAATGGAAAAATGAAAGTTTTTTGCATACTAGTTTAAACTATTTTAAAAACAGCATTTCTAAGAGGAGCTTTGAGAATAACCAAAATGAAAATCTGAAACTGACCTAGTTTGTACACCCCCTTGGAATGGAATGAAGTGTGTACATTACTAATCACTGGGAAATCATTGTATTTAACATCAATGTCACTCACAGTCACTGACAGCTGTGCAAATGATATGACTAAAATGACCAAAAGATAGCCAACCATACATTCCTCATAATGCACAGCTGCACTTGTAGGCTTACTTCAGGCTTTTGTTTTGCTTTCTTTTGTTTTAAAACATCTTCCTCAGTTATCTCTTGCTGCTCACTAATGAAGTCCACCTGCTGACAAGGGTGTCTCAGAATGGTTAAGAACAATCATCTGCTGTTCCAGAGGCTCACGGTGACCCAGCTCAAGTTCACTACTTCCATCTGCCTGATGTTCACATTTACTCCAGAAAGAAAAAATCTATATATATAAAAGCCTAAGCAACCGTAGGACCATTCGACCGTTCTACCAGTCGCTATGATGCGCACTGACCACCAGGGGCAGATGCTCAATGCAGGAGCTGCCCCGAGGTGGTCAGTGCACTCCCACAGTAGAGCGCAGCTCAGCTGACTAACGGGCGCCAAACACCGGGCTCGTGGCTGGCAAATGCAGCTGTGACTGCATGAGCCTCTCCTGTGGACACTGCCCCTGAGCACTCCACCCCCAGCCAGACCTGAACTGGGATCTGGACCAGCATTGGGACTGACTCGGCATGAGCCCGCGGCTGCTTCTCGATCATGGGCACATCGGTATCACCCTAGGTCGGGTGCTATGGCTCTAGGATGGGTGCACAGAGACTGCAGCAGAGCAACAGCAAGCCTACCGAGTGGAGCGTCAGTGGCAGCAGGTGCAGTAGGGTTGGGATGAGCAGGAATGGCGCAGCACCCGGCCTAGGCTCGGGCTCCTCCCTGGCTGCCTGCCGCTTCCCACACTACTACATCCCTCGGGGGATGTTGGACTGATGGTTTTGGTCCAATCCCCGCAGGCCACGCCAAGGGACGCCACTGGTGCACGGTGCACCGGGCCTCTAATTTTGTTTAAAAGACCAATGTTTTTGGAAATTGGTGATAAATATATTAGTTTTGGAGTCACCAGACTCCTATCATCTGATTTCTATAATTGGTTCATTATAATCCATCAATAAAAACAACTGTATCTATTACATACTATGTTATGTGCTATATGAAGCCATGAACAATTTTATTAAAGAGCTCATCTCCTAGCTAGGCAAATATAGCAATCACATGAAACAGTTCAAGCAAAATACTTCAGGACAGTATAAATGATAAAATTTGTAATGCATACCTGTATACGTTGAAGATGCTGAAAGAAATAAAGGATAATAATAATCATAGCCATTACTTACTGGGTACCAAGCATTGGTACTTCATATGAATAATGTAGTCTAATTCACACTATAAGCTTTCCTGGTAGGTTTTATTATTAACCTGTTTGTAGGTGTGAATCCTTGCAACCATATCCCAGAGATCCTTGAGATCAGCTTGAATGAGGCAAATATGAAAAATAAGGCTAAAGTTTTACTTTGAAGGATGGGTAGTGAAAAAGGAGCTTCTCCTCAGTGCTCTTGAATTATGGAATCCAAGGTGTACCTTGAATTATTCATATATTTTTATATTGTCTTTTTCTTAAAAAAACCTTAATTTTTAAATTGTCTTTTTCTTAAAAAGCAAATAGCTCTTTAATTTTAGAAATATTTTTGTAAGTATCTATGAACACTTTAAAATGAAGAATCATTACAGTAAAAAAATAGACAAAGCCATTAGGTAGATGGGGAAGGAAAGGTAAACAGTGGGAAAGTATGCAATTGTAGTTTTAAAAAATAGTCATTATTATCCTGGGATAGGAGAAAATGTTCTACTGTGGAACTTTCCACCTATCTAAACTTGAACTAATTAGTTGCTTCATTAAGTGTGCCTCCTTCCCTTCTTGTCCTAGTGAATGATGCTATCACCATCCATCTCGCCCTCCATTTCCCTCACCCCACATTTCCAATCAGTCATTAAGGCTTGAGGCTTAAAAGTATAGGGTTTGCTGGCTCAACCCCGCCACTTACCAGAGAGATGACCTTGGGCAGACTACTTCATCCCTATTTATTAACATCCTCACTGGCTTAAACATGGATAAAAATAGAACATACATGATACGTTTGCTATATATATATATATATAGCAAAAAATCTTATTATTGGAACATATAAAACATTCAAAGTATTTTACTATTATTATTTATTCATAGAAATATGAACAAAAGATTGTGTTAAGCTGATCATTTTATATGAATACTAGTGGCCCAGTGCATGAACTTTGTGTGCAGGGAGAGGGGGGATCCCTCAGCCTGGCCTGCACCCTCTCCAATCTGGGACCCCTCGGGGATGTCCGGCTGTCGTGGAATCAGGCCTAAACTGGCAGTTGGACATCCCTCTTGCAATCTGGGACTGCTGGCTCCTAACCACTCACCTGCCTGCCTACCTGGTTGCCCCTAACCACTCTGCCTGCTGGGGATGGTGCCAGCCTGGGTGAGGAGCTGGGGCAGTTTGCAGGCCAGTCACGCCCCCATGGAGTGAGGGTCCCCGCTGGGGTGCCTGGCCAGCCTGGGTGAGGGGCTGAGGGCTGTTTGCAGGCCCCTCCCTGGGTGGCCAGCCCAGGCAACCCAAGCCTTCCAGGAACTCAGGCCAACTCTGGCTGCCCCACACAGGCCCCTTTTTCAGCAGCTGGCCAGGGTGGGCGGGAAGCTTGGATCGCCCCTGGCGACCCAAGCCTCCCGCTCGCTCCAGCCTGCTCCATGGCCACCGCCCACAGGCCCCTTCTTTGGTGGCCAGCCCAGGCGGGCAGGAAGCTTGGCTTCCTCCGTCGCCAGGGCAACCCAAGCCTCCTGCCTGCTCTGCTGGCTCCGTGGCCGCCATCTTTGTCCCAGTTATTTGCATATTCCCTCCTGATTGGCTGTGGGCATTATGGAGTGATGGTCAATTACCGTATTTCTCTCTTATTAGTATAGATTATTATCTTCTTTATAGACATAAATACTATAAAATGCAGTATCAGAGACCAAGCTCTGCACTCACACACAGCTTAATTTAATATTGGGTTTTGTAGGGGGCAGCTATAGGGTTAAGCCTCGGATTGACCTGTGGCAGAGCCACAAACAAGTCCCAGTTTAGAGGGCAGAGTCCCCTTAGCATAATTAAGCTTGACCTTATGGCCGCTACCTAGATCCTTCCTAGGTAGCTAATGAGCTGTGGAAGGTTCAGCAAGTGCTGCCAAAACAAGTGAAACTCACAAGAACATTGTAACTATGTTGACCACTACCTTGTTTTTCTCTGACTATAAAATAAAGCCTCAGCTTGCTGGCTGGATCCTTTTCTGTGTCCTCATCCAAGCACGGAAGATCCACTAAGCCTCAACTATATTATATTCTCTTTGTCTGTTTTCTTTAATCCTTCACCCCTCCTTGGCTCACAGAACCCTTGGCTATGCTGGCGTGGCACAGGATTTACTATCTCTGAGTATATCACATAACAACTAACTGCAAGCCTCAGTTTCTTCATCTGTAAAATAGTTACTGTGAGCTTGAAATTAGGCAATACACTGAAGCATATCACAGAGTACCTAACACAAATTAAGAGCTCAAGTAATGTTAGTTATTATATCATTTTTTTCCCACAGGATTCAATATGTAGGTACACTAATGCATACTTTCCAACTGAATGAGGACCACACACTCTATTTTCAAGTGATTTTTTTAAAAAATATGATTATATTAAGAAATCTTCCTTTTTATTTTATAGTTACTTATTTTTCAAAACACCCTATTAGTCCAAGTCATTTGCATCAGTGAGACAGTAGGTACTTTAAGAAGTAGCAAGGGTAAGGAAGGATAGAACCACAAGAATGGACCTCAACTCAAATATTGAAAGGACAGAGTCAAAGTCAGAATCAAAGTAATGCTGATTCAAAACAGAACAGCTGCTTTTGCCTCTTGAGATGCTCAAAGACATATTCAAGCTGCCCAGAGCTGCTATTAGATCCTGCCAATCGGCCTTTTTCCCTTGCTTCATGAATATCCTATAAACCATAAGCTTTTCAATTCCCAAAGAATAGAAATGGTCACTAGAAACCTCTGCCAGGCCATTAACAGTTTACAGATCCCATATAGTAATAATAGGTCAAACCACTACTGATGTAGACTCTGAATGCGATAACACAGGAGGAATTTAAGCACATTTTAAACAAACACATCATTCAAATAAGCAAATAGCCATACAAGTTGAAGCACATCTTTGAATAAGCAAATTTCACCTATCTGATTAGAATCTCTTTTGAAACTCCAAATCTTGTAAGATTCTAGAATATTTAGGTACACTAACATGTTTTAAAATTTTACTCTTTACACTTCCCCCTTCTTGATTTCCTTCTCCTTATTTATCTTTTTATTTTCTTCTCTCTCCCTCAATTTTAATATATCTTCAACCTTAAAAGTTGAACTTGATACTGAAGCCATTCAATGGCAACTGACACTCCAAAGCCAGCTG
Organism: Corynorhinus townsendii; assembly: GCA_026230045.1. Taxonomy (NCBI): domain Eukaryota; kingdom Metazoa; phylum Chordata; class Mammalia; order Chiroptera; family Vespertilionidae; genus Corynorhinus; species Corynorhinus townsendii. The sequence goes on from JAPDVU010000001.1 coordinate 29,357,898, forward strand.
TGCTCTGGCAGCAATCTGGAGTCTGGGTAGGCCAACCCATTAATCACTGTCTTTAGAACACAGACATTCTCCAAGTAAACTGCTATGGAGATCTAAGTCATGACACATATACAGTACACTTGTAGAGGACATAAAGCATATGATTTATATTTTAACTACATTTATTATAAAATGTCTTCTCAACTTCTAAATGCTAAGACTCTATGCCCTTCACAAATTTCATCTTCTTGATCTTGAGTATGCCATTTACCCACAGCACGTAAACCACTGCTGTCAGCAGGAGTTGCTGAAATCAGAGTAGACTTAGCCAATTGGATGTGCTCAGCCAAGAATTTACCAGCAGTGACAATTACTGTAGTCAAGAAATACATTTCAAGGAGCAAATAAAATATTATTGGTTTTGTTCCCACATTTGGAAATTCTGAAGAATAGTTTTATTCTGATTAAGTGGCACTTTTAAGTATTTATAATATTCTACTCTAATACTAATGCAAGGAATCTCATCACTTTGCAAAAATGAAAAAAGAACTATAGCAATTCACTATAAACAGAAAAAAATTATATATGTAAAATGTTTGTACATTCAGAATCGTTGGAAATGAGCAACTATTGGGTCAAGAAAGAGTTAATAGCTATATGGGAGAGTCAGTATACTTTATAATTTCAACATTACTAGAAAATCATTAAGTAGAAATATGTTGATCTAAAATTTAAAATTAACCACTAGTGATATAAAACTATGACATATAGCTTCCAAAGCACATGAGAAACAAAAGAATATGAAAAATTTAGCAATAAAAATATATTACAAAACTTAATATCAAGAAATAATGTTTTAGAATATTATAACCAGACCAAATATAATTAGAAGCTAAAGGCATTATATGGGGGAAAAGTTATTTTATGATTAAATGTATAGACTAATATAGAAATGGAGCAGTTATAAATCTTTACATGTTGAATGTCATGTATCAAAGTGTATAAAACAAAAATAGTTAAAATACAAAACAAACGTAAATAATCATAATATTAGTAAGAGGATTTTTCATATCATTTTTGGTATTTGAGTGATTAAGAAGAGGTGACTGATTAAGAGGGTGATATAATGATGTTTTAAGTAAAACTGATTTAATAACTAAAATTAACTCCTTTCAAATTGCCATTAAACATTTATAAGCTTTCAGCATAACTCAGGGTGTAACAAAAATATCAATAACATTCAAATCTATACAGGTAACATCTTTGAGCTAAAAATAAACAGTGGAGCTAAATAAACAAACAAAATCCCTTTTGGAAACTTTAATATTTTCTTCCCAATAATTCTTAGCTTATAGAGAAAACCAGTAGCATAATTGAAGAATATTCTGCAAGTAATTATGATAATATAGAGAGTTATGAGTACGGTCAAAATTATGTGCAAAGGAAATCTCATTGTAATACGGGAAACTTTATTATTAAATAAAAAGCCGTGAAAATAAGTAAGAATTAAACTCAAGAAGCTAGGAAAAAAGAGTTAACAGAATTAACCTGAAGAAAAGTGGAATTAAAATAAATCATGAATCGTTCACTGAAAAACAGAAACAGTAAATTAAACAAATAAATATATCCAAGAATTGATATGTTTTAAAAAGGGTGGTTTTACTCATATGAGGGATATAATGATCAACATAATTTGATGAACAAGAATAGATCCAGAGACAAGTGTGTGTGTGTGTGGGGGGGGGGGGGGCTTGAGAGAGTAATCAGAGGACTTGTATGCATGCATATTAGCATAACCAATAGACACAGACACTGGGGCAGTAGGGGCTTGCCCAGGGTGGGAATGGAGGGAGGAGAGGCGGTCAATTGAGGGGGGAGGGCATATGTAGAACTTTAGACAAGAAAGAAAGAAAGAAAGAAAGAAAGAAAGAAAGAAAGAAAGAAAGAAAGAAAGAAAGAAAGAAAGAAAGAAAGAAAGAAAGAAAGAAAGAAAAATAGAATTATTCTACTGAGGTCTCAACAAAACAAAGGAAAGCAAATAAGAGTAAAAGGCAGAGAGGGCTACCTATGGGGAATGGGAAAGAGAATAATCAGGGTTTTTAACTAAAAATAGTATACAAAATCCATTCTAATTTTGAAAATCTTGATGAAATGAATTTCTTTAGAGGAAAATATAAATAAGCAATCCAAACTGTCTCAAAGGGATGGTAGTAATTTTCCTACCAGCTCACCTGCCATTCTAGAAGAACCAGCACCCAGGGCCTTCTAGGAGCCGAGTTATAAACTGTAGGACCCAACAGTTAATCCCTGCCAGGGTGAACACCAAACCTAATTTGTTAAACTGCCATCTTCTCTTGGAGGACTCACTTCCTGATCACCTGGATGCTGAAGGAAATCCTCTCCTCCTCATACTACCTCGGAACTCCTTTCAGACCATCTCAGCACTACTATCATCTAACACTCCAAGTGCTTTATTGTTTATCATTTTTAAATATCATGTCTTTTCTTTGTCTTACATACTTAAGTGTAAACTCTTTGTAGGCTATTCTATTGGGGGTGGGCAGTGTATATTTTTGATCCTCAGACCATAAACAGGGTCTGGCACGTCATTGGTATTAAATGTATATTTGTTAAATGAGTAGGGGGGGAAAGAAAGAAAGAATGAGCAAGTAAGAGAATGAGTTATTACCTACAAAGAATAAGGTTGATGACTTATATACATTTGGATTTGGGCACATACAAACAAAAGGAGTTTTAGACTATCATTTGTGGCAACTACAATAAAGCTGTGTATCAATGACCACAGATACTTTGCTGATTCAAGAAAGCGGAATGAGTGAGAGTGAAAGAGAGAGAGCAGAACATCCCAGGAGGAGGGGGAGGGGAGGGTGAAGAGGGAAGGGAAGGGGAGGTGGGGGGGGGGGGCTTCCTGTTTGCCTTCTTATTTGCATGGTGATCCTGCTATGTTTGTTCATCTGGAGTCCATAAGGAAAATGTCACTTTAAGTTTTTTGTTTTTAATCACAGAATCACTTGAACGTCCAGTGTGAATTATAGTAGCTCTTGTTTGGTTTCCACATCCTTTTGGCTCTGACCCTTTACAATAAGATTTCTCAATCTTCAATGTACATCAACTACAACTTAAGTCTTCCTATTTATAGGTTTTATTTTCTTAGGTAATACAAGGACACAGGCCCTTCCCAGCCCCATGAACACAGGCCCTTCCCAGCCCCATGGGATAGTTCTAACATGTTCTATTCAATGACTCTGTTCAATGAACTTGACTCTGTTCAATGAACTCTGTTCAAAGCACATTTCCAACCCACTCAAAGATAAGCACAGGTTCCTCTGAATAGTATACAGAAGATGTTGCCCCTTTCTCTGAAAAACCTTTAATGTTGAAAAGAACTTTCAAACAGCCAGCGCCATCTGGCTCTTCCAAAGCTATTTAATTTTTAAGTCATTAATCACAATTATAACATTTAAATTTATAATTACCCTTCATATTTTCCTGGATTTTTAAATGTCTTACAAATTGTCATTGGTATTTCAAGTTTTCATCCTCACTCATACCCCCCCTCCCCGCCCACAATGTAAATTTAACCAAGAAACTCAAATCTTAAATTGAAGGAAATTGAGTGAAATACCTGCAGGGGTGCTTCAGGGTGCATTGCTCTCAGCAAAGGAGCAGCTGTAATTTCCTGGAGAGCTCTTGATGTCTTCTTTTTGGCTTTTTCTATCTGAATATTGGTAAAATAATTGACAGCAGCAAACTCAATAAGGGCGGAAAATACAAATGCAAAGCAGACAGCTATGAACCAATCCATGGCAGTAGCATAGGACACTTTGGGCAAAGAATGCCGTGCACTGATGCTCAGTGTGGTCATGGTGAGGACTGTGGTTATTCCTTGAAAGCAAAAGAGCAAAGAAACAAAATACTTCACCATTACTTCTATGCAAAAACAAACAAAACAAAACAAAACAAAAACCTAGTAATCTGGTGGGTGGTGGGTAATAAATTTTATAATTCAACTAAATCATCTTTGATGGAAGAGACTAATCCTAGTGGTTCAATGGAATTAAAATGGGGTTTTCCATTGTTGGCTCAGTGTGACTTTGATTAAGTTATGAAAACTGACTTGATGCCTACCTATTGGGTTTGCCATATTGATTAAAAGTATATAAGGCACCTAGTGTAATATTGTATCTGAGCCAACATGCCTGAGAAACTCCACACACACCTACCAGGAAGTGCTACTCATTGAAGCACTGATTCTCAACCAGGAGTAGCAAATTGGTAGCTTGGAATATTGGGGCATTTTCTGGGGTAGGCATGGTCCACTGCTATTGAGAGTCACTACCAGAAAAACACAAATTGTAGATTCTTATAATCTACAAAACTGAATATTATCTATTGAATTAAAATAATAAATTTACTAGTTGTGAAAGACAATTTATATAAAGCAATATATGTATATTCGTGACAAAATAGATTTACAGAACATGTTGGTATTAAAAATATTAGACATCTACTACCCACCAATTTATGGTTGGGAGGAAAATATTTGCAACAAGAATAGAGGTACTTCCCTTCCATCAGTAGGCTCCTAAAGCATATCACCCCCAGGAGAGCCTTTTCCACAGTCTGGAAAAAGGTTAGTTCCTATTCTCAATAAAAAAAATTCCACTTGCCACTGGAACTATAGAGAAATGAATTATTTAAGGATGTTAATATTTGTACAGTTGTCCCTTTCTTTATCACTGTCTATCTTTATAGCTAAACTATATTACCTAGTTAAGCTTGAAATTTTCTCTGGGGATTTACTAAACCCATTCTATATATTGTGTACAATTGCTCCTTAATTGACATGCCTAGTTGTTTGGGGATGATGATAATGAGGACAACAATGATGATGACAGAAGCATCTAAACTATATATTCCAATCCATGCCTATCCTTGCTGAGAGCCAAACTATATATGTTAAATTGAAGAGATTATGAGTGTCATACAACAATAAAGGAATAATAGTATTTTTATTTGGGAAGAAATGATCTTGTCTTCTTGGATCAGCACTTAATTATATCTGCCTTATATTGTTTCTTAGTTGTCCCAACTTTATTGGATGTAGCCTCTGTGAGAGCAAATGTGTCTAATATTGTTCCAGGATTTGCTATAATATATTACATAGTGCCAAGCACATGATAAATGCACAGTAAATAAAAACTCATTTTTTTCAGCTCCTCACCAATCCATTTTCTCTCCATTCCCTTCTGAATTGTCAATGTTTAGAACAAGAAAAATTAGAGCACTGTGCAGTGTATGAACTATAGATCTTAAAACAATCCATAAACTATACAGTGAATGGAATTGGAGAATTTGGTTGTATTCCCTTTTTAAAAACATTTTGTGATATATTTAGCCCTTTATTAGTATAAAATAGATTTTAAAATGTGTTTTTTAGTCAAACATAAATCTCTATGAAAATGCAGTATTATGAATTTACTGGACTTTGTTTCAGAAAAAGACCTTACAAAGTTAAGGCCTCCTTTTAAATCTCAGAAAAATGGCATCATTTCCATGCTGGCTAGGAGATGCATTGAATAAATCCTAAATTAGTTTTGAAAAATTTTAGCTACAAAGTTTAAAGAAAAATTAGTTTTTCTTCTTATTTGTAATACTTTTTGTGTAATGGCTTATTAAGTGTTCTAGAAAATTCGACAACTTTCTTAGGTATATTTCCTCTGACATCATAGAAGTTATGCTGAAAGCAGTAGGAAATAAAATATGAAGAGGACAGCTTAATAAGAATACTACCCAGAACTCATAAAATTCTACAGAGATCTTAATGTAACAACAACAACAACAAAAAGACCCTAAACAATAAAATCAAATATAAGCAACTTAGAATTTCTCATGTTGCTTTGAAAAAATTTTGGGGGGCATGGGAGGATAAAACAATTTATCCTGAGGACCAAAAGTAGTGCTCTTCATCTTCTGTTGTCGTAGGAAGAAATTACCTTATTAATGTTGAACAAGCAGAATACTAATGCAATTATTGAGCCATGAATCCAAAAATTACTTTCTGATTGTTAAGGGGTAAATCATCAAGTTCATGATGTTAAATGATACTATGGCCATCAATGCAAAAAAATGTTGGATATGTGGCCACTTCCTAATTCTATTCCATTATTTCGAGTCAACTTGATTTTAAAGTTTGTGGAGTAGCCCTCCAAATAATGGTTCATATTATATGACTGGTGGCAAAATTAGGATAGTAGTTGGCATAAACAATTGGCTATATTTGAAGTGTCCATCTCTTTAGATATTAAAAAGTGCTCTCTGCCAGAAGTTCAAAATTAAAGAACTCCCAGCATGACAGGGATGTCCTTCTCCCACCTGCTTTAGGTGAAGCATTTGGTTAAATAAACACCAACAGAATAAGAAACAGAAGCCAACCCTTCAGATCAGAAGCCATGCTTTTGCTGTATCTAGGAAGACAGCGCATCTGTTTCAATGGCTTAGCTGGCATTTACCCTTGAAAACATTTCAATAACCATAGAATATTTTTGACACATTCAAGTATTGATGCCAGTCCCTGTTTTTAGAATGCTGAATATGCATTGCATTGGCTGGTCCAGGAGCTGGGAGAAAACGTGTATGAGTAGGCTAAGGCTATACACAAGAGCAAAATTCTGGCAGCTCACTCTTAGAAAAATTAACTGGTAATGACTTAGATATGCCAGTTGGCATTTATCCAGGCTTAATGTTTTACTATACTGGAATAATTAGAAAACTTAAAGGCATACAACTTTGGAGATAGAAGGCCTTTGGAGAGATTTAGCTCACTCTACTTCTCATATTTACATGGATTGATTTTATATGTGTTTGTTTTTTGTTTTTGAATTATCCCTAATGAATACCTGACCCAGCAAATTCTCTTCTTGAGCAAAAGGGAACATAAGAATTAGGGAAGATAAATACAACCCCGGAATTTTTTACCTAACTCTCAAATGAAATAGATTGCTAATGGCCCTCAAATACTTAAAACTTAACTTTGTTAGAAAAATACCTTCTCAGAGCCTCATTGAATAGTCTAATTATTACCATTTTGACATATCTTAGGTTTTTGAAGACATACTTGTTGGGCATAATTTAGGTGGTCAATCAAAACCAAAAATTATCTTGGCATATGAGTATAAGACAGTGGCAAATGTCACATATTATATTGAAAAGGCTACCCACAAAGTATTTTCAGCTTATATCCATACAATCTCCACTCAGCAGCTTTGGAATTTTCCACAAGTCCCCAAGATAGTTCCTGAAATATTAATATTATTTTTACTAGGAGAAGTTAAGGGACTGATACGGTGATCAGCTTCACATACTTCCCACCAGGTCAGGCTGCCTCTCTGGTTAGTGTGAGCACTAAATGAAATAAATGAGATAACTTAGCAGAGTGTCTGTAAATACACAATAGAACAATGCTTTCTTTAAAAACAATGAATAGTCAAGGAAATCAAGCCAGAACAAAATTAACCTCCCCTACATAAGGGAAGTATGGGAGAGAGTAACTAAGATGTTCTAAGGACTCCATACATCCTGTATGTAATGAGTATTGCATGTAAATCTAAATTCTCATTAGTCTGTGAAGAAGAGATGTCACAATTTTATGGGTGGAGAAAATAAGTGGCAGATTGTAGTTTGGACTACTATTGTAGTCCAAAACTTAGATTTGTTGCTTTCTCTCTTCCACACCTATTTTTTTTCTTATTTTTCTGTATTGATTAAGGTCTTACATATGTGTATTTATCCTCCTATTGCCCCTCCACACCCCCCATGCCCTCACCCCCCCGGTGTCTGTATCCATTGGTTAGGCTTATATGTATGCATACAAGTCCTTTGGTTGATCTCTCCCCCTTACCCCCACCTTCCCTTTCCCTCCCTCTGAGGTTTGACTGTCTGATTGATGCTTCTCTGTCCCTGAATCTGTTTTTGTTCATCAGTTTATGTTGTTCATTATATTCCACAAATGAGTGAGATCATGTGATATTTATCTTTCTCTGACTGCCTTGTTTCGCTTAGCATAATGCTCCACACCTATTTTTAATAGTTAAAATGTATTCAACGCTTGCAATGTGTGGTTATTCTTTAATTCTCACAACTCTATGTATTTTGTGCTATTATACATGTTCACTGACTTCCTAAGGTCATACCCTGGCCCTTACCAACCCTTCTGGGAGTTTTCCCAGTAAGATTTCAATGCCTTTTCTAAGATTCAAGGTGTGTGGGGGGGTGGGGGATGCCTATGGAAACCCCCCACAGTCAAGTCCTATGAAGAAACTATGACACCTCAGCATTTGTTTTCTACAAGGATGGGGAAGTGGGATGAAAAGCTCCCAGCCCCCTCCCTAGCTCCTCCTCACCAGCATCCCTTCAGCTCTCAGTGATAAAGGCTACAGGGCTTTGATTCTACCAAGTAGAAAAGGCAGGGGGAGATTGGTATCTCTTGTGAGAACTGTTCCTCCATTCCAGAGAAATTCTCATTTTTTTTCCTTCTAATATCACTACTGAATGCTTCCACTACTCACAATCAACAGAAAAATAATGAAGAAATATATTCAATCAGGTAAATATCATAAATAATTTTATTTAAAAGCATGGCTGATATATAAAAGATTTATTAACAGCTATAAAATGTAAAACTGCTATGTTCTGGACTTCATATAGTTTAGAATATAATATATAAAAAGCCACTTTAAAAACAAAAAAAATATGTTGTGTTTAAAAAAATGTAGATAGATAATAATGAGCTAATAAGCTAAGCATATAATACCTTCCAACTCAATGCATTTAAACCATTTGCATTTTGTTCCTCTTCATTAAAAGGCAAATGATTTTAGACTTTCATAGTCATTCAGCCATGACTTTTGTTTTATTTTAAGCTTCCAGTGCATTTCCTTTTAACACCTATATATAATTTTAATTCAATTACATAGCATTAGGCTAGGAGCCCAAGAGTGTCACCAAAAGTGAAACTATATCCAGATTCACACTCTTCACTTGCCTGCTCTCAATAAGAGAAAACTGATGGACCCCAAAGAAAGGGATGAACTGTCTATATCCCCTCAAGCCTTATTACTTTGTATTGGCTAGATAAGAAATGAAAGCTTATATGATTCTTTACTCAGCACAGTCTGATATATTACTATTTAATATTTTCTTAGAAATTATATCTAAAAGCTATTCCCCTGAAATCATAAGCAAATATAAAATGAATAAAATACACAAGAAATGAATTTCAATTACCAAATACAGTCCTTGCTGGAACGGATTCCTTATTTATCCAGAATGAAACTTGTGAAAGAATCACTGTCATAATACATGGAATGTACGTCTGAATCATAAAATAACCCATCTTCCGTCTGAGATGGAAGTATACTGTCATAACAACATATTCACCTACAAATAAAACATAACGAAAATGTATTATTGGTCCTGCAGCTATTCAATGACTTCCAAACCATATTTCAGACTAGCAAAAAGCATTCTAGGCAAAAAAAAAAAGATCTGCTGTGCACAGCAAACAAACATGGAGAAATATGCAGTTCCTAACTGGAGGGGGGCGGGGATGGGCGGGGAAGGTATTGTATATCATTACATAGAATGATATACAATATCACTTTTGTTCTACACGGTGATTAAGCAATTTAAGAAAGTAAGCTATAACTTTTTAAAAAATCTTATAGTGCTTTCTATTTTAAAGGTCTAGTACTATGAAAGCAATTAGATTTCATTTCCGTCATCTTTTGAGAGAAAATTTAGACCTAACTTTAAATCACTGGAAAATGAAAATACATACACCTAAACCTTAAATTTAAAAATTATTTAAATACACAGATAAACATTTTATATATACATACTAGTATGCTGCCTTATTGCCTTAGTTTTAGGAAAGAGCTGTATTTCTCAATGTTATACAGATGCATACCTGTATGTAAAAAGAGACGTGGATAACATAGAACCATATATAACATTCCCAAGAGCTATATTTCTCAATGTTATACATATGTATACATATATGTAAAAAGAGACATAGATAACATAGAGCCATATATAACATTCCCAAGTCCAGGAATATCTTATTGACATTTAGACAAAAATCTAAAAAGCTAATAAGGAAAACAAACCATAAGATTTCTTGAGTTGGTAAATTTTTAAAGTTACATCTAAAAGGAACATATTAAGAGAGATTTAGGAGTCAGTAGCCTCCTTCTCAAACTGTGAAACCAATGATTCATAATCCTCAAATCTCACTTGTTTTCAATTCCACTTGAAGGCTATAAAATAAATGTTTTCAAAAATACCTTTTCCTGGCAATAGTTTCAGAACAAGCAATAATCAGGCAATTTTCCCCATTAAATATAAAGACTAAATCCTATGAGTTTTTCCATTCACATTTTAAAAGCAAATACAGACCAAGAATCACCAATAACAATCATCCATCTACCCATGTGACAGCTTTAACATATACCCTCAATGTATTTTGTAACTAAGCTTTATACTTTGCTTTCACGGTAGTAAAGAGAGGGAAAGCAGCACCACAAAATTGGGCAAGATAAAAATGATTTTGGGAAAGCATCAATAAAACAGGAAAAACCAGTGTCCAAAAATCAGTGGTCAGGTTTCCTATCTCAGAATTCTGTTGAAAATAATGTTAATATAACTGATTACTGACTTTTGTTTCTGAATAAGAAAACCAACTCACATCTCAATAATTCAGAATTTATTTTAAACTAAAATTATAAATTTAAAAACTCTGAACTATGATTTATGCATCAACTCTATTCCTAGAATATTTTTGTTGCCCCCCCCCCCAAAAAAAAAACACACAACCTCCAGATATTTCCATTAAAAAGCTAGGACAAAACTCCATTGCTATTAACTTTAATCGTTAAACATCTCACCCGTAATGGATTTGATGGTTTCACTTGATACGGTTTGCCCAATCAAGTCATATTGAACTAAGCTGGAAGATTCCTTTGGGACTTCTACTGATTTCTCAGGACCTTTTGTCCAGGTATAAATCATCTCACTCTTCGGGTAAGCATCTGAATAAGAGCACAGAATGTGATTAGAGTCCGCACTCCTTTCTCCTTAGCACTGATTGATGGTAAACACTTGTTCAAGAAAGATGGAATAAATGAAAACAATAGTCATTATGGCTTACTTAAAAATGTTTAAGATTTAGAACACTGTAGATATTAAATAAACAGCTTTTGCCTATTTATTTTATGCCAAAGAAACTGAAGGAGGAGAGACTAAAACTAAACCAACTATAATGCTATATCTGCATCAATGCACTTGGATATGTTTCCCTACTAACAAGCAGTTGAAAGGCAGAAATAATAAACCCCCCAAAAAGCAGTCAAATTGCTACTTCTTTCCATTCCAATTCACTTCCAGTGCTTGATCAATATTAACTCCTGTCCTAATCCAACTCTGCCAATTAGATATGTATGAAAGGCTGCCTGTAATAATACAACAAAAACAAAATAAACCCTACTGTTGGGAGAGCTCTCCAGGAGGCATCTCTTCCAGACTCTGCCTTTGGGCGATACCCATGCTGTCTGGCTATGAGGTTTGTAAAGCTCTTCAGGGAATATAATTACACAACCAGTTCCACTACCTTTAAACTCTTACAATCAGGACATTTTCCCTTCCATCTTCAATAAATCCCTCCCAGCAGCAATTTAAGCCCGTTTTCTATTATTCGATGTTCAATGTAAATGGAGACCAGCTGCTTGCTTACCAGTCTGCCCAGAACAGATAGCCTGGCACACACACAAGTTCAAAAGAACCAAGATAAATTGTGTACTACCCTCCACAAACCTTCCTAAAATGGCTAGAGCACAGTAGGTCCTCGATGGAATTGTTTAATGCTGCAAAAAGAGTTGATACCTAGGGAAACTATGTTTAAAAATGACTTTGCAAAACAAACTATAGACTCCATACAATGTTGAGACATGACTATATACTGCTAAATGACAGCACAAGCCAAGGCAGTATATAGTCATGTCTCAACATTGATGTCCTGGAGTGTATTCATGCTTACTCATACATTACAAGTGTCCAAATACTATGTTCCTGCCCCTGATATTTTAAAGCAGGTAGCCTTCTCTGGGCTAGCCTATCTTGCTAGACTAATCTTTTTCTTAATGACTTAATATTTGAGGCCAGGTTAGGGGTGGGGGTGGGGGGGTTGCATGAAATGGGTGAAGGTAATCAAAAGCTGTATCTCTCTTTTTAATTCCAAATCTGAAAAAATCAACTTCCAAGGAGTAATTTCTTTATTTTGTGCATGCCTTTATTGATTACCAACTATGTTCAAGTCACTCTGTAGAGTACTTTCTATGAGAACCAGAGGGGGTGGGGAGAGTGGGGTGGTGGAATTGGGCGGGAAAGATAAAACCCTAGATAAGAACTATCTGGGTGAAATATAAATTATCATAGCTCAAATGAATTTTAATTCTGGCCCTAGTTAGATCACCTTATCTGTCTAAGTATTTTTCTGTTTTTATCTTCTCTCATTGAGTCACTGGGCAGGGAGCAAGCGAGTCTCTTTAGCTTCAAGTTCACCCACTGACTATTGTGCTTACCAGAGGTTATAAAAAGAATGGTGACTGCTGATTCTCATTAAGTTAAGCAATGAGCAATGATACAGCAGGCAAGTTTCACAATCAGTGTGACTGAGAATCTGAAGCAATAGTAAAAACCAGCATCTATTTTTGGCAAATTCTGATTAAATCAAATATTCGAGGCAGACATTAGAAGAGACAACCAAATTTTGCTACCATTTCAGAGACAGGAACTTAGGGGGAAAGAATTCTATATTCTTTCCTATTCAACCTCTTGCTTTTACTTCCACAATATATCCCAAATCCATCTATCTCACACCTTTTCCTCTAGTACCATCTGATTCTAAGCCATCTCAATCTTTGATTATACTAAAACAACAGCCTCCAAATCTTCTCTGCTTTTAATCTCTGGCCTCTCTACAGTCCATGATCCATAGAAAAGCTAAAGTGAAATTGTGAAATGTTAGTCAAAGAATGCCACATCCCTTTGTTAAACCCTCCAAAGGCACTATATGACTAACCTCCTACTATGCTTTTTGGCATGCTTCAGCCACTTTGAAACTAACAATGCTGCTTATATTATTCTAACCTATGTCATGTCAAAAAGCCCTGACCCAGCTTTGGCCTTTTTCTTTCAAGTCTGCCATAAAGCACTCTGCTTGTAACAGAACAAAACAAAAGAAACAAAATCATTTATAACTTGTTATGTTACACCACCAACATAAGGAGTTCAGAGGCCCTAAATTTCACACTGACCATTAATCTATTATTTATGACACAGTCAGTCTACCTAGGTTATCTGCAGAAATAAGGTTTTGGTTTTGGGGAGAAAGATGATTGTTTTGATTTCTTTACTTAAATATATTAGATAACAGTCTCCTAAAAGTCAAATTTTGTACAGTTGTTGTCATGGACAAAAATTTAAATATAGGATTATGTAAAATTATGAAAATATATAGCTATCAGCTTACATGAGATAATGATTAACTCTAACAAATTTTTATTATAACTTACAACTCCCAAATTTCAAAGGACATGCATGACCATCCATGGGGAAATCCACCAATCTCATGGGACACTCCGCACTTATGGTGAGTCTATGATGGGAAAATATAATTAGAATCAATTTTTTCTCTAAAAATAAAATTATAGAATCCTAAAAGAAAGGAAGGAAAGAAGGAAGAAAGGGAGGCAGACAGGCAAGAAGGGAAAGAAGGAGGGAGAATAAAGATGAAAAGGGAATAAGTAAAAAAAATGACTACCTCATTGTATATAAAATAGTGCCATTTCTCATAATTCTAAAAAGCTTATTTGGGGCTGTCATATTATGTGAGACAGATTTCTTTCCATTCCTGAAGAAAGTATCAGGAGTCCATACTTTTGTTACCATCATGTTGTTCAATCTCAAAATTTCAATGGGACCATCATATTTTAGTCTTTTGTCAATCCATGTCTGTCTGAAGAACACATCCATTGTGTATTCCTGTGACATATTCAAATCACAGATGATCACAAATAAATATACAAAAAATGAATTAAATTCTAGCCTCTTTCCCACTCATATAAAAGACTATCCAAATAAAAACTAAATTAATAGCAACAGAAATTTCCTTAAATCAATGGAACAAAAAGATTCTCAACAATTAAAGCATGTTATACTAGTATCCATACATTTATTAGATAAATTACCATACATATTAATCATTCACAAGTAATAACTATAGCTCTGGCTGGTGTGGCTCACTTGGTTGGGCATTATCCTGTGCACTGAAGGGTTGGGGGTTAATTCCCAGTCAGGGCACTTACCCAGGTTGCGGGCTCCATCCCCAGCAGGGGGTGTGAAGGAGGCAACCTATCAATGTTCCACTCTCACATCAATGATTCTCTCTCTCCTTCTCCCTTCCTCTTTCTCTAAAAAATCAATAAAAATATTTTTAAAAAATAATAATCTATAATAATAAAAGTATAATATGCTAATTAGACCGGACAGCCAAACAACTGTCCAGACATCCTTCTGGATGAAGCTGGGGCTGTGAGCGCCAAGCCCCTTGCATGAATTTCATGCATCAGGCCTCTAGTAAATGTAATAAAACTGCCAGCACCAGGTAATTATAGTGGTACTTTACTTTAGACCAGGTAGCAAAATTAGTGACTATGTAACAAATATCATTGCACAATGAACCATAAAATTGTCAGGTTGTCTTTAAGACAAATTAAAATATATGAATAAATCTTATGCTCATAAAATTTATTAACCCTTTGTACGCCATAAGCATCTATAGATGCTTTAAAATCATTTTTTCATGAGAATTTTCAACTGAAAATGTTCAAGAACATCCAAATTGTGAGTAATATATTTATACTATTCATTTCATATTGATTTTTAAAATTAAATTCAAAATATCGTGGCACGTGGAGATGGTTACCGTTTTGGACATGTGGCAGTTAACTGGTTAAAATTAGTCCAGGAGCCCAGAGTCAAGGAAAAAAGGTAAAAGTGTTTGAACTTGAAACAAAACATAGTTAATATTAGCACAATTGAATAGATGAATTCATCTTGACCAGTGCTTGGTGTTCTAAGTTCTTTAAACATGAGAGAAAGAAAGGGAGAGAAGGGATGGGTGGGGATGAGGAATGAGCGATTGAGCCAACATAGAACACTAAGTGCAATTAGGACTACAGTATAAAGTTTCATACCAAAACTAATTGCAATCACTAATTTTCTCCTCTTCAATAATTTTCTAAGGGAAAAAAATACTACATACAAGGTTGTGTCATGGAGACCAGTAACAGAAAAGTTCTTTTCTTTGTTGAGAATGACTACAAGCCAAAAACTCCAATGTTAGAGCTAAAATGCAAATTCAATGTATTACTTCTTATAAACTTCTGAGCCTAATTAGGCTATTTTTTGACTTTCTAGCTCTAACTTTGTGTGATTGACAGCAAAATACATATTAATTGCCCTCTTTTCTGTTTCTTTTCTTCAAATCTCAAAAAGCACATTAAAATTTCTAACTACCTACCATTTCAACATCAGAAACAGGTCCAAAGCTGGTGACATATATGTCAGTTTTTACTTCTGTAACAGGACCTAGTGGGTATGAAGTAAATAAGTGTGAAAAACTAATTACCAATCTTACAGGCATGGTAGGCTTTGATAATCAAAGAGTAAATACAGATATGATATCTCATGCTTTTACAAACGTCTTAAATTTTCAGTGAGATAATGCATCTCTAGAGAAAATGTAGACAAAAGAAGAACAAAACCAGAAAGCAGTGTTTACTTACAGGCAAATAAAACAAATCAAAACCAAAAAATACCAATTACTTACCAGAAACTTGTTTCTTAAAAGATCTATCACCCCCAGGCACCGTTAAGACAGGCAGTGCAGAGAACAAAAGTGTTAGCCTTTGTAATTTTTTATAGTCCATCATCTGATTGGCCTTTTAGTAAAGAAGTGAGCTTTTAAAAAGAGGGAACTTAGCCGCAAGGAAAGGAGGAGAAAAAACATGAAGGCTGCAAGAAATGTACCTTCAGAGAGTTGAGAATACTGGTAAATAACAAGCACAAAAATAATTCATGTCACCTGTAACGATAGGCAGACCATCCCCTGGCAACTGGGATCAAAGACAAGCTCTCCTGTAAGTCAGACCGATGCATGCTCTGCCAACTAAAAGCTGTGTGGTCTTGGGCAAGTTCCTTATCCCCTCCATAGCAGCAACCATTCATATACGGCAAGATTGTTGATAGGGATCAAGTGAAACTGCTCATATGAGACTATGAACACAGAGAGTCTTTCACAGAAGTATTTATTAAGTAGTAGCTTCTCTTTGCTTCTTCTGATAATGACCACACTGAGATTCTTTCCTAGGCCTAAAGAAGACTGCAGGAACAAATATATGGGTGTGTTTGGCATCTTGACAATGGGCTGACACAGACTGTAGACAAAGGAAAAGTGCCACAATCTGGATTTGGCATGATGTGTAAAATCAAGAATTCTGGAATTCAAATGTGATCTAACACTTTTTAATTGTTTGATTTTGTCCATGCCATGTATCCTCGGAGGTAAAAGTTTTAATAACTGAAATAACATATGTAAATCACTTGTTCCTGTCTCTAGAACATAATGTATTCAATAACGAGAATAGTTATTAGTATATATAATATAGCTTTTTATTACTAACAAAGATAAAAATTGTCTTCTTGAACATCATTTCCTTAAAAGATGACTTATAATACTCTATGACCTGGGGCTATGTACTCCATACTGGAAAAAAAAATAACATCAGTTATCATGATAGACTATTCCCCTTGGATACTGGTTGGGTGAATGAATTTATTCCAAAAATGACAAAGAGAAGTTGGTATAGCTTAATGCCCTAGGTCTAAAGTTATCCTCATAAAAATGAATCAGACTGTTTCTTCCTGTTTAGGATGAAGACTGAGCCACAGAAAGAAAAATAGTTTGAAGGAAAATGAGAAAATTCTTTCCTGAATAAGTATCCTAAAAAAATATCTCCTTTGGAAGTACAGTCAGAGAAAAGGCATAGATCAAGCTGAGCTGTCATGAGTTTTCATTTTTAAAAAATAACACCTTTGGAAAACAGAGAACGTATGAGAAGTTAGTTGAATTGTTATTTGAATGAGCAATTTGAAACTACAAAAAGATAGTAGTAATAACTCATTAAAGCCAAACTGTTCCAGGAAGAGCTAGGTATCCAGGAAGCAGGTAACATGTGTTGAACCTTAGAAGATGGAGATTTCACTCAAAGTGGTTCATGGGTGGGAGTTCCTTAAGGGCGATTACTAAAGTATTAAACGCACCGTTTTGCATTGTAAGTCTGGACAAGGAGAGATAAGTTACTTTGAACAATTAAAGTTGAGTATGTTGGGACAACTAGACTGTTTGACAAGGTTCTTGAAAAAAATCAAAAGTTACTTTGAAGATTAACTTAGGGCAGTGGTTCCCAAACTTTTACTGGCTCAGAATCCCCCAGAAGCCTTGTGAAAGCACGGATTGCTGATTCAGTGGGACTAAGGTGGGGCCTATTTGCAATTCTAACAGGTTCCTAGGTGATGATGTTCATTTTACTCCAGTTTACAGGCAGTGTGCATCTGTTGGTTGTAGATAGTATGGGTCCTGGAAAATATGTACAGCATAGGTATTCTATGGGAGTGGGGGAAGTATAGGAGAGGGAGGAATTAAGCCAATGACATTTTTCCTTATAAATTTATTTCAAGGTGTGTGGGTTTATGTTAATTCTACTTGAAGCATAATGATTCTATGATATTAATGGGTAGTTTGAAAGATTACATAATATATCACTTTTTAATGATTCTTGAAATCGTTTTGCATTCAGAATTTCAACCTTGGTATTTGTGACATTACTCAGTATTTGCTTTATCTGGCATTCAAAATCTTTGAGATTGAGTGAGGTCCTAAAAACATATGGGGGTCTCATTGAGACGTTCATTCAATAAACATTTTTTTTGAGTGAGCATTTGCTGTGTGCCAGGTCCCATGCTAGCCACTGGTGCTGACTGTGCTAAATGAGACTAATGAGTTCCCTGCCTCATGGAGTGAACATGTTATTGGAGGAGTCAGAGTAAAATAAAAGAAATAAATTCAATGGAGGAACACTGTCATTCAAAAGGGGAACAAAAGAAGCTGGTAATTGTGTGAGAGACTGGGAGGGCCACTCCATTTCTTAGCCACTCTTCCAGCATAAACTATTGAAAGAGCTGGAATGATTGCATTCCAGGCACACAGACTCTAGGGGAAAAGCTCAGAGGCAGAAAATACCTTAGTGTGTTTAGGGACTAGGAAAAGGCCAATGGAGCTGGAGCAAAGCAAGTGAAGAAGAGAAGGAGAAGAAATAAAAGCCACAGAGACAGAGCAAAAACCAGGGTGAGTGGACAGAGGCCTATCCCTGAGCCCATATTCTGAAAGTAGCATCTTTTAAACAACATATTTATAATATATGTTAGAGTAACAGTTCTTAAAACTACATGGAAAAAACTTTTAGAAATTGCAGTGACTGATGGGAGACACATAAAGAGGTTGTTGTGGGCTAAATATTATGGTCCTCCCAAATTTATATTAAAGTCCTAACCCCCAGTACCTCAGAATGTGACCATATTTGGAGTTAGGGAACTCAATTAAAATAAGGTCAGTAGGATGGGCCCTAATCTAATATGACTTGCATCCTAATAAAACGAGGAGACAGGAACACACAGCAGAAAGACCCTGTGAAGACAAAGAGGCAAGAGAGCCATCTATAAGCAAAAGGTAGAGGACTCAAAAGAAACCACCCCTGCTAACACCTTGATCTTGGACATCGAGCCTCCAGAACTGTGAGAAAATGAACTTGCTATTGCTTAAGCTACTCAGTTTGTGGTACTTTGTTATGGCAGTCTGAGCAAATAAATACAGAGATTCATCATCTTTCCCATGTTTTCCCCCAAGGGTTCTCCCTCTCCTATGTCGCACAGTTCTGCCTCTGCGTACAGGTTGTGATAAGAAGCTTGATTTGTAGCCTTTCATCATCAAGGATCCAAGTAAGGAATTTTTATGATCTGAACTGTATGTTTTACAAAATCAGTCAGGCAGGTGTATGGACAACAAAGTTTAGGGAGGCAAGAGTATGGGAAAGGTTCTTATAAGAGGCTGTCATCCTAGTTCTGCTGAGGAATGATGGTGCCCTGGACTAGAGATATAACCAAGAGGATGTGGAGTGGGGCATGTTATGTGTGGAGCTGCTCACAGTGAATGGGTTTTCTCCAAAGGACAATAAACAGATATATAATAATTCTATGAATTGAAGGCTTACTATGTATAAGGCAGGATACAAGGCTCTTCCCATATGCTATTTCATTTAATCCTCTCGCCAATCCCCAAAGATGATATTATCATGAGAATTTTATGGATATGGAAACTGAGCTAACAGAGATTAAATATTCTATGCCAGAGTCAGAATTATAACTCCCTTGTATTAATCTCCATAGTATTTTTTAGCTTCACTACACTAAGTATATCATTAAATAGTTAATCAGTAATTAATTATGTTATATAATTTTATATCTAGTATGTAACTGCCATGCTTACATTTCCGGTTTTATTTCTGAGTAGCTTCTGAACTATGTTCCTGCAGCTCTTTCTATGCCTTTGCTCAGCTTGAGTCTCTCTTTCTCCCATTAACAGCAAAGACAAAATCTTAAGCCTCCTTGAAGTCCCCAACTGTCATAGTGCTTTGCACATACTAGATGCTGAGTAACTTTGTGTTTGATTGTGTTCCTAATATCATCCCAGTAGTGACGTAAAAACCTCCCCAAAGGAAAAATTACTGAGATTCATCTGTTACATCAGTTAAGCTAAAAATATTTCCTGATAAAAACAGGAACTGCATCTTATTTATATTTGTATCCACTCCCAGAACTAATCCCAGGCCTTAAATGTAATAGGTTTCCAATAAATCAGTGCTCAGGGAATAATGGTAGCTATGCAATTAAGAATAATTCTTAGAGACGTTTCCCCTAACAGTACTGTTTAGGATACTCAAATCAATCTTACCAAGAGCATAATGACATAGAAACCAGATAATTTTGGCTTAGTAGGACTTCTCGTAATTTTATATGCATTTGTATAACATCAAAGATATGTTCTATTTTAAAAATTCTACTTCTTTAGGAAATGTTTTTTAATCCCAAAATATGGTGGGTAGTTTGTAAGACAAATAAAGTAACTTTGAAAAATCTTTGAAAGAGCCAAAGCTACAATATCAAATTCAGGGAAATACTCTGTTATTATTAATGGATCTAACTTGCTTGGAAGGTAGGAAGGCAATTAACAACGTTATCAGATGATTTTCCACTGTTAATTACGTTAGCTATGTAGACCTGGCCAAAGGATATCACTATTTAATTTCTCTTCCAATAACAGTGTCCAATTTGCCGTCACGCCAGGAGAGAGACCTAGCCTTCTGGTGCTGTTGGAACTAGTCAGTGTTCTCCACATGGCTCCCCACGTATGCACTGGAGGAGACTTTTCTGGTTTTTCAGCCATCTACACCTATGCATCAAGGTTTCTCTTACTAAAGACCATTGATGCCTCTCCAAAAAACAAGAAACTTAAAGTATTTAAGAAGGACAGCAACAACAATAAGGAATCTTGAGTGACATATTTCTTTGCAATCTCTAATTTTGCTCATCATTTAGAAAATAGAAATACTAGCCTTCCTGCATAATAGACAAATAAAAGATATCAATTGACATCACAGAGAAAGCAGAAAACTATAGAATTTACTTAGGTAATGTTAAAGGTTAGTGTTGCCTATATCCCTGTGATCCTTCTAACAGTACAGGTCAACTTTTTAAATAAAGAAATTAAATAAATATGAAAAACAGTTTTAAAGAACAGTAAGATATGGGCAAAGATGAAATGCAATTCACAGATGGAAAACTCTTGTAGGCAAAAAAGATTTGAAAAGCTGTTCCAACCACATTAAAAATAAAAAAAAATTGAAATCATTTCAAAACAAAATACCATTTCAAGGATTCTATGGAGATTTTACGTAAATTTATATATGTAGAGAGTTGAAGGATTTGTGGATCCTGAATCTCATATTCACTGTAAATGGGAGTTTGAATTTGTAAAACTTTACAGAAAACAGTTTGGCATTATCTCATCAAGTTGAACTCCCACTTATACTAAGATCCACAAAAATCCATTCCTGAATATATATGCAAAAAATAAACCCCAAATTTTGGTACATTTAAAGCAGGAAATTTAGGCCAGAACATTCACAGCAATACAATCTTGGAAACAAGCGAAATGCCTCCTGCCAACAGAGCAGATGAATAAACGAGGTCCTTTGCAATGGGAATATCACACAGCAGTCAAAATGATCGATCGATCTATGGCAGTATAACTGAAAAAAGCATCAAAGGATTATATATAATGTTCAAAACAATTACATTTTAAAATTTAATTTATTAAAAACTAAAGTTGCGCTGAAACAATATTCAAAGAAAAGCTATGAATAATTTTTAAAAGGACTCAGGATGGTGATTACTTTGGGTGGAGACGACAGGAAGATAGGATGAGGGAAACCACATACCAGAATAAAAGTTGATTCCAAGGTGGTGCAGTTTGGTGATTTAACTGGTATGTTTATTATATAATGGTAAATTGTGGAATAGATGGAGGGGTGAATAAAAAGAAGGCTATGTGTGACCAATAATAAGAATCTGTCATGAACCGATGATTAGTAATTAAAATCCAATTTTGTGCACTAAAGTCTTTTTAAAATAAATACATTAAAAGGCCTAGAGCAGTGGTTCTCAACCTTTCTAATGCCTAAAATAGGCATTGTAAAATCTAAATATAGATTATTAGTAACTTGGTGGGTGTTTAGATAATACTTCACTTGGTTGTTAGTTTTCTTTTAGATTAAAAGAAAATACATCATTTTACATTTGTTTATCATTCTCTAGGCCAGTGGTTCTCAATCTTTCTAATGCGGCAACCCTTTAATATAGTTCCTCATGTTGTGGTGATCCCCCAACCATAAAATTATTTTCATTGCTACTTCATAACTGTAATTTTGCTACTGTTACGAATCGTAATGTAAATATCTGTGTCATGACCCACAGGTTGAGAACTGCTGCTGTAGAGCCTAAGACCATCAGAAAACACAGATATTTACATTACAAATGTAAAATGATAGTTACATTACAAATGTAAAATGATGTATTTTCTTTTCATCTAAAAGAAAACTAACAACCAAGTGAAGTATTATCTAAACATCCACCAAGTTACTAATAACCTATATTTAGATTTTACAATGCCTATTTCAGGAAACATCAAAAGCAGTTTGCATATCCTTTCCCAAAAAAAAAAAAGCAAATATATAATAGCACCATATATCTTCTCTTGTTATAATGAGAGCATAAGAATGTAAATTATGTTCTGGGTTCAATAGTCTCTTGTCTTCTCAAGGGCATCATTCTTTCGGTTATCCCTTCCATCCAATCCAATATTAAATTATCCTTGAACAGATTATTCCAGTAGTACACAAACATAATACAATGTTTCTAATCTTAATAAAAAGGCAACGTGCCCTCTTCTCTTTCTTCACTTTCACTTGTAAGCTCCTGGGAATAACAAACCCCAAATAAAAAGCTATATGCATTGCCTCTAATTCTTCCCTTTTTATTCACGCCATCACCAGTTGTAATTTGGTTTTCATGCTCAGGATCCACTAAAATTCTTTTTGTCAGTATTATTCATTTTTCCCTATTGATAGTAACTATTCCCACAAACTTAAACAAATAATCTTATTTCTCCCATTTTTTTAAAAAGGCTCTTTTGATTCTACTTCTCCTTCCATTTGCCATCCAATTTTTCTGCTCCCCTGTACAAATGCCCAGACAAAAAACTCCATTCTCTTGAACCCATCCAGAATTGCATAACCATCACATCACCAAAGCTGAGCTTGTCCAAATTACTAAAGTTATAAATATTGCTAAATCTAGTGGTCAATTCTATGTTGTCTTTCTTAACCTGTCAAGTGAATTAGATGTAACTGATCAATTCTGCCTCCTCTTTGAAAAAGAGAATTTTAACTTACAGCCAGTATATACACTCTCCTTGCACGGTTTCCCTTCGACCTCAAAGACCACTCCTTCTTGGTCTTCCTGGGACAAAGATTCCTTCTCCTCTTTTCCCATCTCTTAACATTGTAGATTTCAGAGATCAAATATGTGGGCCTCCTTTCTATCCTTTAACTCCTTTATAATCCCTTCAGTGTTATGGCTTTAAATTCCATATATAATGTCATACCCATCATCCCTGCATTCCAGGCTCATCTCCACTTAATATCTAATAGGAACCCCAAACTTAACATATCCACATGCAAATTATTTATCTGCATCCTCAGTTTGCTTCTGCCACAGTCTTGGCAACTCCATTTTTCCAAATGTTCAGTTCAAAAACTTTGGAGTCAAGACTTGATAGCTCCCTTTTTCTCACATCCTACATTCTAGTTGACATCAGTAAACTAGGAATTTAAAATACAACCAGAAACCAGCCATTCCTTACAACCTTACAAACTTCTCTGCCACCAACTTGGTCAAAATGCCCATCTTCTCTTGCCTCATTTATTGTGAAAACCTCTCTGCATTTGCCTTGGACCCTGACCCCTGACTGTTCACAATCCAGCAACCAAGGTGAGCCTTTGAAAATTCCCCTTGGGGCCCTGGCTGGGTAGCTCATTTGGGTAGAGCATCATCTCTATATGCCAAGGTGGTGGTTTTAATCCCCGCTCAGGGCACATACAAGAATCAACCAATGAATGCATAAAGAAATGGAACATGACATTGATGTTACTCTCTTTCTCTCTCTCCCTTCCGCTCTCTCTCAAATCAATCAATAAAAATAATAATAAAATAAATTAGCCTGGGGTCTTTCCCCCTGCCAGAATCCCTCCAATCACTGACAAGACTCAAAGAAAAGTTCTTACCAGCCTGCAAATCCTTATGGAACATCATCCTTCTATCACACCGGTCCCTTCTCACTCCTGCAGCGACAATGACTTCCACGCTTAGGGTGTTTGCACACAGAGCTTCTTCTAACCAAAAAACTCCACCCAAAGTGGCTTTACGTCCTTACCTACTTAGTATCATTGTTCAAATGTCACCTTCTCATTTAAGTATTCCCTAACTACTATAGTTAAACCTGCAACCTCCTCACTTGCTTTATATTACTCTAAAGCAGTTGTCAACCTGACATATTCTGTATTTTATTTCTGTTGCTTAGTTTCTAGGATTCCAGCTCATGAGGGCAGAAAATTGTACCTCCTTCACTCTCTAATGTATCACCAGTGCCATCCTAGAACCGTGCCTGGCACATATTATAAGATTAATGAATATTTGGTGAAAAGCTAATGAAATAAAATGTCTCCATGTAGCCAGGCCTAAGCTTATTTAATATCTTAGAGGAATCTGAGAGGTGTATCATCCCTCCTTCTTAATATATTCTATTCCCTTCAGTTACATAACTTCATACTCTTCTAGTGCCTTTGTCATCTTCTACTCTTTTTTGATCTCCTTTGGTAACTCTACATACATTTTCTACATTTCCTCAATTGTTAATGCTCCTCAAGGCTTGGTCCTGGGCCCCTTTTCTGCTGTTTTCTATATTCTCACCGAGATATCTGTTCTCACAGCGTTATACGCTGATGATGCTCATGTATCTCCAAGCAAAACCCTTCTCTGATATCTAGACAAGTACAACCACCAGGATGTTACATATGTATCCTAAATTTAACATGTACAAATATCAACTCTTAATTTTACCCCCACCCTTATTGTTTTTCCCTCAGTCCTTCCCAGTTTAAATAACACCATTCTTTGCCCAATTTCTCAAAATAAAATTCCAGGAGTTATTTTGATTTCTCTCTCTCTTTTTTTTTTAACACCCATTTGCAATCCAGATCTATTCTTTGTTGAATTATACTTCCAAAATATATCTCACTTTTATCCACTTATTCCCTTTTTTACTACACCTACTACCTTATTCTAGGCCACCATTAACTTAATGGAGAGAACTAAAAAAAGAGCTTCATTTGTCACCCTGCTTCCAATGTTGTCCCATTTCTTCATCTAAGCCTTTATTCAGTAGCCAGAGATGTCACATTACAATCTAAGTCATGGGATGTTATTACCTTCAATATTAACTAAAAACTCCTATGGCTTCCAAGTTCACTAAAAGAATAATCTAAGCTCCTTTAGAGGATACTTATGGTCTTGCCTAATATGGCTATAGCTTACCACTCCAATCTAGTCCTGTGAGATTCTTCCTCCTGCTTTCTGGCTAAAGCACACTGAATTCCTTTCACTATAAATCACACTAGTTTCGTAGAATCCTTGGGATCTTTTGCATTTTCTGTTGTTGTTTTTCTGTTTGTTTGCTTTTCTGCATGAAAACAACCTTTGCTTACCCTTTCCATGTCTGGCACCCTTGGGTCTCAGCTTAAAAGACTTCCTGACCACCATATCCAAAATAGGTCCCTCACCCTATGTATTCTCTATTCTTAGCTTGCTATTGAATGTCCTATAGCATCATCATTATTTTGTTTTGTTTTTCTCTCTCTATTATTTTCATCCCTCTACACCTCTTAGCTATTAATTTCACCAGGACTTGTGTCTGATTCAAAATTATATCTTCACATCCTAAGGCTGCTCCTCACACAGAGTAGTCTCTAAATAGCTACTGGTTGAATGAATAAATAAATGAATATGGCAAACCAGAAGAGAATGAAGCTGTACTTTTCTGCTGCTTTGTGGATATGAAGAGTTCTTTTCATCTATATATTTGTTTAAAATATTTTTTCTGTTGACAGAAAATTAATAAAGCTAACTAATTGAATATAAACTAAAATATATTTAATTTTTAAGTTGTGATATAGATTATTTGAAAACATTGTAAGACCATTTTCATTTATGTGGAAAATTTTTCAAAATATACCTAAGTGTATATGTACATTTGGCCATATTGGCTTTTCCATTATAAAATGTTATTAAAGCTTTAAAATGAAAGTTTTCATTTCATCCCTTTGGGAGAAATGTAGTTTTGCTTATTTTAATGACCTACTTAAATAGTAACAAAAAGAAATGTTAATAAAAATCTGACTCTTGGTAAACAGAAGGATTTAAGAAAGACTTCGAAATGGATGGAGCAATACAGCAGCAGCCTGATTAAGGTGTTAAAGACTGAGGTGTGGGTTGTGGTCTTGTCCACTACTAGTTCAAGAGTTCTTGGGCAATTCATTGAAACTTTTCTGTAGCCCCCTTTGTAGCAGAAATGATGCCTGCCCTGTTTATTTTGTTGTGTTATTGTAATAATCTTATTTGATATTATTATATGAAAATGTTTTCAAAACTGTAGAGGACTCCATGAATGTGAAATCCTATTATGCTAGTGAGCACCCTTGCAAAACTGACCCTAATGCTCCACTCTTATTTCAGAGAGGTTGAGAAAGATGTTCTAAGGCAATTATATATATACTAGTGACCTGGTGCATGAAATTCATGCACATTAAAAGGGGATTAAGTAGAGGAAATAATTTAATATTGCTATTTGCCCTTTCTCTATAACAGAAGTGTCAGAGATGAAGGAAAATTAGTAAAATGTATATGAAAACCTTCCTCCTGTCAGAGTCTGGGGCTCACCACAGGACCCAGAGTCAAGTCCCCGCCCACCCACATGCACCTCAAAATCGCGTGAGACCGAGACCCAGCCTCCCCCCACATTGGTCAAGATCCAGACCTGGCCAGTCCCACCCCTGTCAAGCCTTGCTGGGCAGGGGGCATAGCCTCAGGTCCCCTGGCCTGGTGCCAGGATGGGGAATGCAGCCTCAGGTCCCCTGTCAAGCCCCGCTGGGTGGGGGCTCGGCTGAGTTCCCCCGACCCAGCACTGGGGGTGCACCTTGAGGTCCCCCATCAAGCCCCCTGGGTGGGGGGCATGGCCTAAGGTCCCCTGTCAAGACCTGCTATGTGGGGGGCTCAGCCTGAAGTCCCCCAGACTGGTTCTGGGGCAAGGGGAGAAGCCTGAGGTCCCCTAGCCCCAGCACCAGGATGGAAAGTGCACCTTGAGGTCCCCCGTCAAGCCCTGCCAGATGGGGGGCATAGCCTGGAGTCCCCTGTCAAGCCCCACCTGGTGGGGGCATGGCCTGAGGTCCCCTGGCCTGGTGCTGGGGCGGGGGAAGCAGCCTGAGGTCCCCTGTCAAGCCCTTCCAGGTGGGGAGCAAGGCCTGAGGTCCCCTGTCAAGACCTGCCAGGTGGAGGGGCACAGCCTGAGATCCTCTGTCAAGTTCTGCCGGGTGGGGGATGGGGCCTGAGGTCCCCTGTCAAGCCCCACGGGGGTGGGGAGGGCAGAGACTCAGGTCCCTGCTGATCTCATTAAGGCTCCTTATGGGAACTTGGCCTCAGCTGTGGGTGCAGCCATCTTTGTGACAGAGTGATGGTCAATTAGCATATTCCCTCTTTATTAGATAGGATACTTGAGGTCTGGTGCATGAAAATCATGCACTGCAGAGGAGTCCCTTAGCCTGGCCTGCACCCTCTCGCAGTCTGGGACCCCTCAAGGGATGTCAGCCTGCCGGCTTAGCCGGCAGGCTGACATCCCTTGAGGGGTCCCAGTGCTGCTGCGAAGGCGGGAGAGGCTCCCGAGACATCCGCTACGCTCACCACTTGTGAGCCCCGCTTCTGGCTGAGTGACGCTCCCCCTGTGGGAGCGCACTGACCACCAGGTGGCAGCTTCTGCGTTGAGCATCTGCCCCCTGGTGGTCAGTGCACATCATAGTGACTGGTCGTTCCGCCATTCTGTCTATTTGCATATTAGCCTTTTATTATATAGGATAAGCATTTATTTCAAATCATGTTCACCCAAAGGCTGAGATGAAGAAAAGTTTGGATAAGCCTTCAATAAGTGGGAAATGGGTAAGGGCTGGCTTTCTGAACTATCTCCTGATGGTCAGGACCCTAGCTATGCATCTTTCAGAAGACTTACAACAGTGTTGAAAGTGGATAATGGCACAGGGGGATGCTTATCTAACTCCTCTGTGGAGGGGGTTTGCTTGGATGCCACTTCTAAGCAGGTAGAAGCTACTTCAGGATGCTAGCAGACTGATTTGTCAGAGACTGAAAAAACGTCACCCCATCAGAAGTCCTAATCTAGCTTTTCACACCATGCCTCCTTCCTTCTCTTCTCACCTTTCCCCCTTTTCTTCTCCAATTGGAGAATGTGGGGAACCAGGGAGAGGAGATCCTGGAGGGATGAAAAGGAGAGAACTATTTCAGTTCCTTTTAGTTCCCCCATTGCAAGCTGTGCTGCTGAGTTAAAAATATGTAATTTAGTTTCTAAATCTATTTCAACCCTTGCCTGGCCTACTGAGCAATCACAGACCATCCGATTTCAATTCAGATCTTTGCTTTTAGCTTTACTTGAAATGGAACACAGCTAAGTTGTATAAACAGATATAAAGTCAATGCTCCACAAAGAGCAAAGGTAGGATTAAAGGAACCAGGATGTGGATCCACATTTATAGCATACTGGCCAAAGCCAGAATTGTTTTCGTTTTATTTTTAAAATGCCAAACTTTCTACAAAGTATAGAATGTCAAAGAAGGGATCACACTTGTGGCTTCCAAGAAGTCTATTATTTTCAGTGAATTCTATTTCATTTACAACATCCTATAAACAGGTTACACATTTTCTGCAGGTGAGAATTACTATTCCTTTGTCACATTTGGCATACTACGCATTTACAGAGAATGACCCACTTCTAAAAAATGAATCACATTTACCACAAATATTTATAAGCAGAGCCAAAAAAAATTGTGCTATAGTAAATTTTTACTGATTAATCAACTGCTAACACTTGAAGTAAGGTGAATTCAACCCCGTCCCATAAAACTATAAAAAGTATTTCCAGGTGGGTAAAGCAGATGACTTGGCAGTGGCAAGTAAGATGACTAATCATGCCTCTGAGATGTTTCAGCAGCACTGCAGCTAACCAAAATCCAGCAATGGCCTACGTAGACTGATTTCACTCATGTTATTGTCCATATAATATTATGGGAGAGGGTAGTTGGTAAAAAGGACCTACCTACAGTGGATCCCTTCTTCCTTTTCAATTAGAACTGGTATCATAACCAACTGGGCAAATATTATTTTAGCTCTCAACGTTTAATAATAAAACCGTAGTTTCAATTACAAATTTTCACGTTAATTTATGTTCAGGTACATCAATTCTTTAAGGAATATTTAAGCAACATGTGATTTAATTCTCCTGCTTTTTCTCCCCTTTACTTGAAATGTCAAGTTTAAAACCTTTATGAGCAGATAAATCCTCTCTTATTGGTATCATATAGATTTAAATGCTACCACATCACCTGAAACATTCTCCACAAAATTATTTTGGATCTAAAGTGTTAATTCCCCAGTCACTTATGAAAGACTGTGCACTGACAAATGATTCACTTTGGTAAGAAAGCCTCTTTTCAGATTTGCTTAAAGGCCATCGCAGTGCCAAGCGGCCTACCCCTGGAGAAGCAATGTGAAAAGGACCAGGAGAATCTTTCATCCTCCTCACTCATATTTATCACTGTCAACACACAAAGGTTGAATGAATGGCCTCAATGGCTCCCCATAACCTTCTCATGAAATCCAAAAGAGAGTGGTTTGGATCAGAAGACCTGGCCTCACTCCAGTCTATCATTATTAATACGCTGCGTTCCTGTATAAACGTCTTTGTCAAGCAAGAAGAACAAAAGGACTCCAAAAATTCATCCAGTTCTACTTTACCCAATTCTGTTTTTTTTCTCCAACAGGTCTTTGTAATCCGGGACCACACTCCTTCTATATCACATCTAATTCCGTACTCTTTCACAGGAATGTTGTGCTCCCTTTTGCTCTCTCCACTTTCCCGTCATCTTATCTCCTACACATCCTCCATAGAAAGCTGATATTCCTCCAAGCTTCTAACACATACTATGTGATCCTCAGCACACAGCTTGTGATGTCCTCCCAATCTGCATGCGTTTGTCTTTTAAATACACAACCCGAACTGGGTTCACATCATGCCCGTACCACTTGCTAAATGTAAACTTGGACCACCTTCTGAACTCCCCACGCCTCAATTTCTTCATCTGTAAAATGGGAATAGTAATAGCTTTCGCAATAGGTTGCGAGGGTTGAACAGTAATGCCTATGAAATATATGTGAAAGTTTAAATAAACACCTACAATATTAGTTGTCATTATTGTTATTACTGCTACTACTAGAATGTAAGCTCCCTTAAGAAAAAGTCTGTATCTTCAACTCATTTCCTGAGAAGTATCAAGCGCAGTGTGATGGAAAAAAACAGGGACTTGTTGGTCAGAAGACCTGGGTCTACACTTCCGATGAAGTCCGAAGTCTTCTCTGAACTGGTCTGAGAGGGAGTTTGAAGTTAAGAATTGTTATCTTGAGATTTCTGTGAACCTTGTACCTAGCACAGTGCCTGCCACATAGATTCTTATTATGTAAGCAAAGGGAATATAAATATGAAGAAGAGCAACAGTATTGTTATGGATGCACCTCTATTCGACCTTTTATAAATATTTATTGAAGAAATAAAACTGAAACACCTCTGACTGCAAAGTCTTAGGAGGGAAGCAAATGGCCCCTCCCCAAATAAATAAAAAATGCGTCCCACTGTCAAAGAGAAAAGGACCGGGTTCTCCAGCAGAGCAGGCAGCTTCCTGCCCCAGATTCATGTCCTAGGTAGAACAAGGCCGAGGTTTTGGCTGGGGGACTGACACCACGTGGGAGTACAGGGGACATAGGATCAGCTGTTTGGAATGCAACCTGCTCTGAGACAAATGGCCAGGTCCAGGGGAACCTCATGCTCAGGGCACAAGGCAGCGGGGCAGCTGAGCCCCAAGTTCCCATTTTTTACTTTTCCCCTCCAACCTCCCCCTCCCAGCAGTCAGGTACCGTGAGATAATTGGTGTGGGGGAGAAGCAAAGCTTCCCAGGCGGCAGGGGCGTGGGAAAGTGTGTTTGGGGGCGGTCTTCCTGTCAGAGGTCTTCTCAAGAGAGGAGAGGGAGGGAGAGGTGTAAGGGGGGAGGGTGGGATGGAGAGGAAGAGAAATAGATTGATGTTGCAATTTTACACGTGAGGCATACCTAATGACATTCCCACAGACAGACAGACAGGCAGACCGAGAGAGGGACAGACAGGGCACACTTGAGCGTTTGAAATCGTTCATACCCCCAAATCCAGGACGCAGCCTGTTGTCGTAACCATCCAGTAAACTGTCCAGGATGCGGGTAAAATTTTCCGGGCATAATTTCTCCTCCTTTGGGTTCTGTTCTGGGGAGTCGTTTAAACTGCGGATGCAAAAAATAAATAAATAAATAAATAAATAAATAAATAAATAAATAAATAACGGGGGCGGAGGGGGTTATTTTAAGAATCACAGAACAGGTGGGTAACAGGTTTATCTCTCATGGAAAGAGTTGCTCGCCCCCAGCTAAAGGAGGCAAAGCTGAAGGAAAATGGAGAGAAAGGATCAGCAAGACGCACCGCGCGCTCAGGAACCTCAACACCCCCACTCTTCTTTGCACCCGGTGGCCCTCCTGCTCTCCGCGTCTACGCAGTCACAGAAAAGCCTGGCTCTGACTCCTGGCTTTACAGCGGAGACAGGAGGGTCCGGTTCGCCCTGTGAGGGGCAGCCGGCCGGAGAGGTCCGGGAGCAGGCCACATCGCCACCTTCCCCTCGCCCCCCAGGACCCCCGAGAACTCACCAAGCCTCCAGGCACAGGATATGCAGGAGGGCGAAACTGACTCCGAAGGACGTCG
This sequence comes from Corynorhinus townsendii, assembly GCA_026230045.1. Lineage (NCBI taxonomy): Eukaryota > Metazoa > Chordata > Mammalia > Chiroptera > Vespertilionidae > Corynorhinus > Corynorhinus townsendii. Next base: position 29,389,917 of record JAPDVU010000001.1, read on the forward strand.
CGATCGCGGGTACCTTCTTGGCAGAAACCATCTTTGCAACATGCCATACTTTAAGCCTGATCACGGTTCCAGGCTCTCCGGGTGCCCAGAGCAGGGTGCGAGGCGAGGGCAGAGCTCAGCACGGCGTGCGCACACTCGCGCTCACACTGGCCCGCGCTCAGCCCCCTCCTTCCCTCGCGGAGCTCCCAATGTGGATGGAGAGCGATGTATACCGCTCCACACCCTTTCATGCCCGCACCCCGAAGCTCCCGGGTTGGTAGTGGCCCGCTTTCGCCGGAAAGCTGAGCAAGTTCTTCCCGACCTTTAACTCTGGGGAGCAGGGCCAGGGTCTCCCTCCGCGAGGAGGGGCAGACGCGCCCCCACCCCAATCGCATCACTGCCCACTGTACTGCTTAGTTTGCACTTCTCCCTCTCCGTCCCCCTCTCTACCGCTGGGATTTGGATCCAACCAAGGAAGCTCCTCCCTCCTAAGGTTGTTCGGGACCTGTTTGCACCCATTTTCTGGCTGGAGGCGGAAAAAGAGCAGGGTGACAAAGGCTTGCTGGGTGAAAGAGTGGGAGACCGTGGTTAGAAGTGATGAAGTCTAGTCTGAAAGCAACCTCTGAGACTCTCCCTTTTAGGTGCTGGGGGGCCAAAGAACTAAGATTCTTCCTGGTAAAAAGGGGTTGCAACTCACTGAGCGGACTTCTCAACTGTTCGGAAGTAGACTTGAGCCTCACTCTGTAGTAGATGCATTTCCCAATCTCTTGCTGTGAAGACACTGAATTCCTTTACTATACCTGCCCCCCATCTGGCAAACACAGGGCCTCCGCTATACTGTCCCATTCTTTCCTCAAAAGGAGGGGAGAGATGGAGGCAAAATCACTACATCTTTTGCTTTGTGTGACAACAGACACTCTCTTCTTTCATAATAGAGCTGACTGAATTCCAGAGGTTTGTTGCTTTAGGGAGGGAGAAAGGATGGCTGGGGAGAGGGAGAGGAGAGATACAGGGAAAAGAGGAAAATGTGAGCAAGAGAGAGATAGGAAAAGAGAGTGCAGACTTATGAAGGTGTTAAGTTATACCTCTTAACTTTTTTTCTTTAAAGGTAACATGTCTTTGATTGTTCTGTTTAATAGAATTTGAATTGGGTCCAAGTACACTACCCCCAAACATCATTATATTATGTCAGCCACATATTATAAATTTACCATAGAGATTTATATCTGATTTGATGGGATGCAAATAATATACACTGAGTGGCCAGATTATTATTATTATGTGATCTCTGAACACATAATAATAATAATCTGGCCACTCAGTGTATATCTTATATAATAAAAGGCTAATATGCAAATTGTCCTCTCAACCAGGAGTTTGACCAGCAGGCAGGCTGGCCAACCGCCCATGTCCCCTCCCCCTGGCCAGGCTGGCCGGACTCCACCCAGGCACGAATTCATGCACCGGGCCTCTAATATATATATATATATATATATATATATATATATATATATATATACACACACACACACACACACACACACACACACACACACACACTGAGTGGCCAGATTACTATGCATTCAGAGATCATAATATTCTGGTCACTCAGTGTAGATCATCCTACTCCTAAATTCTTAGGATGGACCCCTAGAGTCCACAATAATTATGAAATTCCTTCAAAATGAATGCATGTAAGTATTCATATTTCTGTGGGACTGTTCAAAACTTTCATCAGATTCTCAAAGGTTATGGACAGCCATAGTATGGACTGATGTTTTAATATAAAAGATAACACTTGTAATAGAACACTCAATCAAGTGATTAAAAACTTGTGACTAATGTGTGACAATCATCTCTATCTCATTTAATATAAAAGATAACACATATAATAGAACACTCAACCAAGTGATTAAACACGTGACTAATGTGTGACAACCATCTCTATCTCATCTGATAACCTTTCTATTGCCAGTTTCTATATACTATTATGTTGACCTTGGATCTATTTCGAAGGTATTTGTTATGAATTTATCAAATGACCAAATAAAATGAATAATTTGAAAGGTTTCAACCTGTTCTTACTTTCCCTTAATTATTTCTGGTAAATATTGAACCAATTTTAACCATTTAAAAAGGGTAATGATGTGAACCACTTTTTCAAAATCTAGAGATTTGTGGATATACACCAGTTGAGACATTTTGGTTTCAAGAATATAGAAGCTATCAATTACTTTTATGTTAATCCATTTCTTTGTCACATGTATTTAAGATAAGTGAAGAGAATCAATTTGATGCTCTTTAGTCATGCCTTTCCTTGTTGGTATTAAACCAAAGCTTCTACTGAAAGTTTACTTGTATGCTGGCCTGTTATCATTGTCTGGTGATAGATTTTTATATCCATTCTTAACAGGTCTCAAAACTGTGTCTATTGTATTAAAATTACTACATAAAAATAATAATCTGGGGCACCTTAACATTCTATTTGAATAAACATTTCATAATAGCAGTTGATATTGCTTCCAAAATAAGTAATTTTTTTTTGCCATATAGCTAATGCAGATTTAGTTATTTCAATGTGATTATTTGAAAGAATAAAATTTGGGCAACATTTGTAACTTATCTGAATAATTTCTATACATAAAATTTGAAATTTTAACTATTATATTGTTTTTAAGTTACTAATTACATATTTTTCTAATTCTCCATGATTAAGTTAGGCACTGAAGTGATATGTCTATACTTAATAGTCTCACAAATCCCTCATTCATTTAAATTACAATAAGAAATACTAGCTCTCTAATATCAGCTTTTGTTTAATTGGAAAATCCAATGTTTTATAATAAGTAGAAAAATATATATTTTAAGGTCCTGGAATCCAAGTAATGAATTTAGTAAATGCTTTGTATACTCATTTTCAAATGGCTTATAATGTGAGAAGGGTTATTTTATTTTTCAGAGCTTGAATTTTGGAATGACTTCTTAGAGTAATTCTAAGACTATTTTATAGTCAATTCCAAAGAGAGCCATGATTTCGTGTGAGTGTGTGTGTGAATGGTATATAAATTTTATACAGAAATATTAGAAGGAACATTCCCTTGATTGTATATGTGTTTATGTGTGTGTATTTCAAAGTTTCCAGGGGGAAAATACTGTTATCAAGTGATAGATTTTTTTTTCAGTACCTGATAGTAATGATTAGCAAGGTCAATGTATGCATTACCAATAGTGCCCCAAATTAAATAGATTGTTAAATTTGCTGCCAAGTTCCTACTTTGTGATAAGTATATTGTCTTCATTTTCTTTTTCTTTTTTAATTTTTTTTGAGAGTTGTGTTTTCTGAGGCCTCTCTGCACAGTTTATTGATGGTCATCTCCTCACTGTATCCTTATATGGTCTCTCTATGTATGCATGCATGTCTGTGTCCAAATTTCCTCTTCTTAAGAGGACATAGTCATATTGGATTAAGAACCACTCTAAAAATCTCAGTTTAACTCAATTGTCTTTTTAAAATCTTATTTCCAAGTCAAATCACATTCTAAGGCACTGGAAGTTAGGACTTAAGAATATGAATTTGGTGCCCAGCCAGCTCGGTGGTTGAGGGTCGACCTATGAACCAGGAGGTCACAGTTTGATTCTCCATCTGGGCACATGCCAAGGTTGCAGGCTCAATCTCCAGTGTGGGGTTTGCAGGAGGCAGCTGGTCTATGATTTTTTTCTCATCATTGATATTTCACTCTCTCTCTCCCTCTCCCTGCCCTTCTGTAAACAATAAAAATATATATTTTTTTAAAAGAATATGAATTTGGTTGGGGAAACATAATTCAGTCTATAACAGTGTTGAAGCTTCAAATATGTAAGAAAATGAAACTAATATACATATAATCAGTTTGTAAGTTCATTAAGCCATAAAGCTATATTTGTTATTATTATATCTATAGTAATGATAATGATGATGATCTTTATTATAATAATAATGCCAATTTTTATTTATTCATAGCTAATATAATTTAAATGTTCAGAAAACACTATTGTAGTTAGGTATTCATTTCCAAATTTTATAAAGAAACTGAACCTTAAAAAATGTTAAGTAATTTGCTCATAGTTAGTTACATGACCAAAAAATGGAAAGGTCAATATTTTATTCAATTTATCTGGAGAATTACTTTGGTAAATTTTTTTCTGTGGTTTTTTTTTTTTAATTTGATATGTGTATTTATTGTGAAGTGATTAGCACAATAAGGTTAGTTAACACATCCATCCCATTATATAGTTACCTTTATTTGTATGTGTAGTATGAAGATTTAATATCTATTCTCTCAGCAAATTTCAAGTATACAACACATTATTGTCAACTGTAGTCACCTTGCTATATTTTAGATTCCTAGAACTTCTACACGTTATAATTGAAAATGTGTACCCTTTGATCAACATCTCTCATACCCCCAGCCATTGGCAAACACTACTCTATGAGTTTAGCATTTTTAGATTATACATATTAGTTCTCTTTCTATATTGTCTTGTTTCAAGAGTGATATGGGACTAATACCACCAATTTGGAAAGCCATTTGGCAAAATATTAAAGTTAATTATGATCATACCCTATGATCAAGCCATCTCATGCCTATTTTATAGGCCATAGAAACTCCCAAACATACAACAGTATATTTGTAATAGTGGATAACTAGAAACACATTAAATGTTCTTTAGCAGGGAAATGGATACATAATATTGTGGTATAAATTGAGTACTATAAAGCAATTAAAATGAAAGAAATCAGTTATTTGTATTAATGTGGTATATGTCAGGAATATAATGTAAATAAAATGCAAGTGGTGGAATAATACCTTCAGTAAAATACTATTCATACAAAATTTAAAACATAAAAGATAATGTACATTATTTAATGGTATATCTGTAATGATCTGAAATCTGCTTGGAAAAGTTAATACCAAATTAGAGATAATGAGTATCTGTGGAGAGGAAGAAAGAAATGGAATAAGGAACATTGGCTACTACAACTTTTTATTTAATGCTTTATTTCATTTTTTAAAATCTGAAGCAAATGTCACAAAATGTTAAATCTTGACAAATCTGGTAGTAGAGACTTGGGTTTTCATTATATATTACTTTTTTCATATTTTTCTGATTATCTTTTGCTGTATATAACAAACCATTAAAAACTAGCTTAAAACAGCAATTTATGATGATCTCTCAGTATTCATGGTTAGACAAGGCTCATTTGGTTGTTCTTGGAGATTCCTCATCCTGGGTGGTTAGATGGTGGGTACGGATTCAGTTATCAGAAGGTTTCACTGAACAAACCTTGGAAGTCATAGAGTGACACCACTGTTGCATTCTACTGGTCAGATTAAGTTGCAGGACCCAATCAGGTCCATATAGAGGGAGTAAGGTTACTGGGAGACATGGTTCATTGGGTGGCCATCTTTGAAGACTATCATATATACTTTTTATATGCCTGAAATATTTCATAGAAAAAATCAAGAACATTTTATAAAAATGGTGTGATGGATAATTTTATGTGTCTGCTTGGCTTGGCCACAGTACACAGATATATGGTCAAACATTGTTCTAGATGCTTCTGTGAAGGTATTTTTTTAGATGAGGTTAATATTTAAATCTGAAGATAAAGTAGATTATGCTCCATGATGGGGGTGGGCCTCATCCAACCAGCTGAAGGCCTTGATAGAAAAAAGACTGACCTACCCAGAGGAAGAGGGAATTCTGCCATTAGACCACCTTCAGACTGGAACTGGAACTCTTTCTGGATTTGCCAATCTGCTGATCCACCCTAGAGTTCAGATTTGGACATGCCAGTCTCCATTCTTCTGTGAGCCAATTTCTTAAAATACATGATCTCTCCCTCTCTCTCTCTCTCTCTCTCTCTCTCTCTCTCTCTCTCTCTCTCTTTCTCTCTCTCTCTTTCCCTAATTCTTTGTTTCCCCCTCCCTATTGGTTCAGTTTCTTAGAAGAACCCTAATTTATCACAAGTGGTATGGGAATACAAGACTAATTATTTATCAGATCTTTCAGGTAAAGTAAAATTTAATCACTATGTCCATTCAACAAACTAAAATTTATCTCTCTTTTTTCAAATGCTAATAAATTGTTCCCCCCAAAAGTGGTATGAAATCATTATAGAATTTGAATCTTATCTGATAATAGCTTATTGTCATTGTGGCCTATAATTTGTGACAGAGGTATGGACTCATGTAAGTATTTATAAATGTTAATATACATGAGCCATAATTTTGGTTCTAAATTAATCAGTATATTTTAATTTTATCTTTTTGATTTTTTAACCAGTCAAATAATACATGCTTATTATAGGAATTTTGGAGATTATGAAATACTAGCAAAAAATAAAGCAAATTGTGTATAGTGTAATTATTCAACTAAAACTATTCTTGACTCTGTCTTTAAAAAATGGGGGTGGGGCTAAGCCTTTAAAGAAATACCACCATTTTATTTATAAGCTTTGGGGAAAATAATAGTGCATGCACATATTTGGCAATTAAATAAGCCCAAGATGCAAAGATGTGGAATGTATTGTATATTTTATTATACATATTTTCATTGGGTCTTTTCATTTTATCAAATTTTTTACTACTGATATTAAGATTCCTATTCAAATATGTACATAAATAGAAGAAAATTAAATTAGCCTAAAGAATATATTTACTTTTACTAATTATTCTAGATACATACATTTGGCTCTTCAAAATATTTAAATAACAGAAATATTTAAAGAAAATAATAATGGCAGATATTTGTGTGACTTTTTCGGTATTTTAAGATTCTCAATACTGATTCACAGATCAGATTTACACAAAGTAAATAATCGAAGTATCACAGGTGTACACTGTCTGCCATTAAACCCACACAACATTTGCAACTAAATTTTCCTGTGAAGACTCAACATGACACAACGGTAATATATTTGGTCCTCAGAAGATTACGAAGCCAGACTGCTCTTCATTACCATCTGGTGGCAACTGCATGGAGTGGCATTAACCGTAATTATAAAAGAGAGTTAAAAGAACTGAATGTCATACTTAAGAACAGAGAGGAGAACCTGTTACTGATGAATATTAAAAATGTGTGAAATAAAAATCAAAACCAAAGAAGAATTTGGGACTTCCTTTACAATAAAATGTGTACCAGAAAAAGTTATTTTTTGGGAACATTTTACAATAGACAAAAGTTGAATGTCTGATAAATATGATTTCTGAATAGCATGTTTTCTAAGTCATAACTGTTTGTTTTATAACCAAAACAGACAATGCAATTCTTTTTATTTTATTGATAAATTAGATGTAACCCTTTTTCTGGATTTACTAAATCATTTAGTCATACATATATTTTACACGCCATTTGCCAAGAAGTACCCTTTTCTATTTTATTTACCTGGTAAGCACTTACATGTCTTTAAAATTTTAGCGTAAGTGGTGCCTTGCTTGTGAAGTCTATCTGTGCCCTCTGGCTAAGGGTTCTGCTACCCATCCTTCCAGACTATTGTTGCATTATCTGCAGGTCATTTGCCTAGTGGTTTCTTCTCATTACAGCAGAGTTCCTCAAAAGTGGGAAAAGGGTCATAGTCATTCTTATAAGCATTTAGTATTTATGTAAGGGATGAATTCAGGAAGCTCACTGTTTCTTAGGAAATTTAAATCAAAGGAAACCTTTCACATTTCAGGCTTACCAGACAGTGAAACAAGAACAGAGATAGGTTTTGGAGAAAGTAAATGTTGATAGTAAGCTTTAAGATTTCTCACTTGCATCATAGAATTGCAAAGCCACAGTAGAACCCAAGAAATCTGTACTTCTTAATCTCCTCACCTCTTTCATCCAGCCCCCCAAATCTCCTCCCTTCTGGCATCCATCAATCTGTTCTCTATATCTTTAAGCCTGGTTTTATTTTGTTCTTTAGATTTCACATATAAGTAAAATCAGGTGGTATTTGCCTTTCTATGCCTGGCTTATTTTGTTTAGCATAAGACTCTATAGGTCCATCCATGCTTTAGCAAATAGTAAGATTTTATGCTTTTTTTTTATGGCTGAGTAGTCTTCTATTGTGTAAATGTACCACCATTTGATTTTTTTTTTTTTATCCACGCATCTTCTGATGGGCACGTGGGCTGCATCCATATCATGGCTATCACATCTAATAAAAAGGTTATATGCAAATTAACTGTCACTCCATCACAAAGATGGCTGTGCCCATAGCCACAAGATGGTGTTGCCCAGTCCTCTCAGCCCTGCCAGAGTCCTCCACTCCCAGGCAGGCGGCCACTGAGAGCAGGCAGCGTGAGCAGCTTGGCAGAATGCTTGCTTCATCACCATGGTGAAGAGGCAAGCATTCCACCCCAGCCGTGCAGGGCCTCTGGGCAGCGGGCACAGAATGGGGGGGCAGGGGGGATACACTTGCATCGTTACCATTGCCCCAGCGACAAGGCAAGCGTTCTGCACCCAGCTGCAGATGGGCCTCTGGGCTGCAGAGAGCCTCTGGGCAGCAGGCACAGAGTGGCCAGGTCCTGCAGAGAGCTACTGGTGCACAGATTTGTGCGCAGGGCTACTAGTCTTATATAATTAAAGGGTAATATGCAAATCGACCGAACGGCGAAACGACCGGTAGCTATGATACACACTGACCCACCAGGGGGCAGATGCTCAATGCAGGAGCTGCCCCTGGTGGTCAGTATGCTCCCACAGGGGGAGCACCGCTCAGCCAGAAGCCAGGCTCACGGCTGACTAATGCAATGGTGGTGGCAGAAGCCTCTCTTGCCTCTGTGGCAGTGCTAAGAATGTCCAACTGATTGCTTAGGCCTGCTTCCCATATGGATGTCTGACTGTCAGACATCCCTCGAGGGCTCCTGGACTGTGAGAGGGTACAGGTTGGGCTGAGGAAGCCCCAACCCCCCGCTGAGTGCTTGAATTTCATGCACCAGGCCTCTAGTTATAAATAACACTACAATTAACATAGGGGTGCATATATTCTTTCAAATTAATTAGTCTTTTAGGTTCTTAAAATATATGCCCAGAAGTGGAATCACTGGGTCATAAGGCAATTCCATTTTTTTATTTTTTTAGGAACCTCCACCCTGTTTCCCACAGTGGCTGTACCAGTCTGCATTCCCACCAACAGTGCCTGAGGGTTTCTTTTTCTCTACATTCTCACCCACACTTGTTGTTTATTGATTTAGCGCCAACACATATTTGTTGATTTATCATGATAGCCTTTCAGGCAAGTGTGGGGTGTTATCTCATTGAGGTTTTCATTTGCATTTCTCTGGTGGATAGTTACATTGAGCATCTTTTCATATGTCTATTGGCCATGTATATGTCTTCTTAGGAGAAGTATCTATCAGATTCTCTGCCCACTTTTTAATTGAGTTGTTTGTTTTTTTGATGTTGAGTTCTTCATAGATTTTGGATATTAACCCCTTATCAGATGCATCATTGGCAAATATCTTCATTGATTCAGTAGGTTGTCTTTATGTCTTGTTAACGATTTCTGTGCTATTCAAAAACTTTTTAGTTTGATGTAGTACCATTTGTTTATTTTTTCCTTTTATTTCCCTTGCCTGAGAAAATATGTTAGGATAAATATTGCTAGGAGAAATGTCAGAGATTTTACTGCCTTTGAGGCAGCAAGTTGGGACCTAAAGAGAATTATGCTAAGCAAAATAAACCAGTGAGAGAAAGACAAATATCTCATGATATCACTCATATGTGGAATCTAATGAACAAAATAAACTGACAAACAAAATAGATCCAGAGACATGGACACATGCAACAAACAGAATCCTCAGAAGGAAGAGGGAGTGGGAGAGGGAAGAGATCAACCAAAGAACTTATATGCATAACCCATGGATACAGACAGTAGTGGTGTGGGGTGAAGGCCTGGGGAGGGGATGGGAGTGGGGAGGAGGGGCCAAGGGGGGGGGGAATAGGGGGACATTTGTAATAGTTTCAATAATAAAGATAAATTAAAAAATAATAACATGTTAAAACAAGAAATTTGGATGGGCTGTCCAAGGTCTTGCAGATAAACTAAGAATTCTTGGTCTGCTAAAGCTGACAATTAAACCAGGTTTCTGCTCACCTCTGGTGAAAGGTGGCTGTTCTATCCCAGATTCTCAGCCAGTCTCAGCTGTGGTGAATATTCAAGGAAGCTTTCTCAGTGAGTGGTACAGTGTCTTGACCTCCTGTTGATAAATAACAAGACAATGTAGCAGAATTTGCATTGGCATTTCTCTTCCAGAAACCCCACAAGCATCAAGTTCATATCCCTACCTTTGACATAATGGCTACTATAGAAATTTATATTTTCTGGGCTCTCACATGATAAACTAGGAGAAAAAAAAAAGGAGTGCTTAAGTCTGGAAGAATTAATGAGATCAAAAATCTCTTATTGAAAGAATATCAGAGGCAAGAGTCATGTTCAAGCAGTTTCATCAGAACAGTCTAAGACTAGACTTCAACTTACCCTTACAATTTATATGATTCTGAACTTGCTCCTTATTCCCTGAGACTCAGTTTCACTGGTAGCTTAGACTTGAATCTGAATCCTGTTGTTATTCTCTTTGCCCAGGGTGTGAAATCCTGGGTTAGAGTTCCCATTCTATATAATAAAGAGGTAATATGCAAATTGACCCTCATGCCATCACGCCATCACAAGATGGTGGCACACACAGCGGGGTCGGGGCAGCAGGGGCAGGGCTGGTGGCTGCTCTGCATGGCTTCCGCTAGTGTTGTGTGGCCCTGCGCGTGTGCCGCAGGGGTGGGGCCCGGTGGCTGCTGCGCGCAGCCCAGAGGTGAGGCATTGGGGCAGCACTCAGGACTGGGGCTATCCTGCAGCGCGCTGGCCACCTGGGGCGTGACTCTGGGACTCAGGGCGGTCCCATGGCATGGGGGTGGGGGTGGTGTCCCGGGTCTCACACAATTTTGTGTGACAGGTCACTAGTTCTTATATATTTCCCTGGTATAACTCTCCATATGTCAACTTGGACACTTGACTGCTTGGTGCTCTTCATCCTCCTAAGGATGTGCCCTCATCTTATCTGTCTGAACACACTGTTCTTAGTGTTAGATTTCACTAAGCTGCTTGGTACCAGTCTTCACGGAGACAGATTTGTTGTTTACACTTCCTGATTTCCATGGTCTCCTCCCAGTATCTGGGTTTCTTCCAGACGTAAGCTCTCCCAAAGCCTACCTCCACTTCCCAGTATCTTCTAGGCTCTGCCACATAATTGATGTTGGCTGGGCTATTCTTAGCCTTTCCCTCATCTGCCTCACATCGGAATACACACACTACTGTCTCCAGAACTGAATCAGCAATGGATTTCAAGTCTGAAGTATTCAACAGTTATGAGGACTCACAAGTCAGTTCACAGTCAGCTGAATAATAGGGTTCAAAACGAAGATGGGGAACATTGGACATCAGAAACACAGTATTTCCTTTCCTTTCTTTTCTTTTTCATGTTTAAGACATGATTAGATGATCATATTAACAGAACATCATTCTATAATGAAACATTGCCAAAATCTATCCAGACCAGACCTTTTCATAGACTATTGGAACATAAAGAACTTTAAAAATTATCTAAATCAATTCTCGGTTTCCTACTCTGGTTTTCCTTTAATGATTACATTGTAATTACTGTGTTGCATACTAATGAAGGCAATATGGTAAGCAATGCAGAGATCAGTTTATTTTGTTAGTGCAAGTAAATATGATTAATTGAAACGCTGGCTCATTTCCCTGACAATTTTTGTTGTTGTGAATTATCATGCCATCTCTCTATTACACTTATGATGTAGCAATGTTCCTGCACCTTCCTCCCCAAAGCTTGAATTTTATGGGCTCTGACCTACTCTAATCATGGCTCCCCCAATTTCCAGCTGTTGCTTTTGGGGAACATCTCTTCGTTGCTCTAGGGATTCATTTTCATTGTTTGTAAAATAAGGACAAGGATAGTACCTGTTTTCTAGAATTGTTAACAAGAATTAAATGTGTTAATACATGTAAAAACAATTCCAAGAGTGCCTGGAACATAGTGAGCACTAACAAAGTGTTAGTGATATTCGTATCTAACACATTAGATTTTTGAAACTGGCACTCTTTTAAAAACGCATTGCCACTGATGGAGAGAATGTCTTTCTATGGCTAGAGGTAAAAAAAAACAAACACAAAACTTAAAAGTGTTAAAACATTAGGGAGTTAACAATTGGGTGCTAATAACTTTTAGTCCAAGTGAAAATGAGGGCATTACACAATTTGCAATTTCAAATGGTGGATGGAATTCCAAGGTCAAGGTACCCAAAAAATGAAAGGAAGTGCACCTGAGTGGGTAAAGATAGCAAAAGAGGATACTGGTGGCTCCGAGTAAAACTTTAAAGACTTTGCAATTGGTTGGAGGAGGTCTTGGAGAGGAAGTGGCTATCAGTTGACCAGTGAGCTCGACCCTGGCATTTGGAGGCTCCTCACCCTCTCCCTGTCCTTGGACTCTACCGCGGGCCCACCATCCCTCACACTAGGAGCTGATTCAAGAACATAGACTTGAGAGAATAAGGCGCTGCTGAGACTGGCTGGACTGAATACGTGACTGAACTCAGTTAAGCCTCCCTGTAACTGTGCAAGATTCTGGCAGGCATAGGCGGAGATATACTATTCCTCCTGCAACCCACAAGGAGCCAGTATGCGAATCGACACAACGTTATCCTGAAAGCCTCATGTTACTGCTGCTGCTGGAGTGAACTTCTCTGTGTGATCAGGGTACGCCTGCCTTTCCTGATTGACTGCGGACACACAAGGAGCCTGCAACCGGGATCCCGCTCTAGGTTGAGGGGGCGCAATAGGCATCAAGGCCAGCTGTGAACTGTCTGGGCAGCCAATACTAAGAAAACTGGCAGCGAGATGGATGTGGGGCTGAGCCAAGGACATCTACATTTTGAACTGCTTGCCTGGGGCTAAAAACCAGGTGCAGGAATGGATGGGTGGAAGTAAGGTCCTAAATGGGGCCAAATGGTCATGCTTGACGGGAAAGTGCAGCACGTACCAGACACGGGCCAGACTGTTCCCACGGAGATGTGTCTGTGGGCGCGTGTACCTGCTCTCCGCGGTGAGTGTGATCCAATCACTTGCAGTGGGGTTTATGAATATGACTAATCCAGGCTTCACTTTGTGTTTTTTCAAACGGTTCCAACTCTGGAGCAGCTCATATGTTTATACTCTCTAAGCAAAATACATTTCTCCAGAAAGGGAAAAAGACTTCCCCTTTTCAAGTTTTATGATTTGTGCTTCAATCTAATTTTACATGTTTGATGAATATATCAACATTTTCTCCCTAGCTATTTATGATTTATAAACTTCTATCTAGAAATATCTTCTATATTTTTATTGATTTCAAGAGGAAGGGAGAGAGAGACACACATCAACGATGAGACAGAATCATTGATCAGCTGCCTCCTGCACACTGTAATTGAGCCTGCAACCCACAATTCAGACAGGTGCCCTGACCTGGAATCAAATGGTGACCTTCTGGTTCATAGGTTAACTCTCAACCACTGAGCCACACCAGCCAGGCTATTTATCATGCTTTCAATATTTTTATATACGGTATCATCATGCAATTTTCTTTTAAAATTAACTTTATGTTTTTGAGATTACTTGTTTTTGTACAAATCATAATAATTAACCATAGCTTCTACAGCAAACAACAAATAGCAAAATAAGATAAAAGTTTGTTTCCCTCTCATGTAAAATCCAAGGTTGTTTACTCCCATAAAATCCCTAGTAGAGTTCTTCCAAGTAATGATTCACAGATCTGAGCTTCTTCCAACCTATGGCTCCTCTCATACTCCTGTCTCTCTCGTCACTGGAGTGGGGAGAAGAGGAAAAGTGGGGAAAATACATTAGGTACTTAACCATGTTGTCCAAAACGTAACTCACATTTCGCTTGACATTTTTCTATTACTTGGAACATGTCCCACAGTCACTCTAATTGCAAGGGAGTTTCTGAGATCAAAAACACCACCAAATGGTTTCATAACATTAATTACAAAGTGGTGCCATTAATTGTCTGCTTTAATTTGTAGAGATTTGTCTGTTGTGTATCAATGTACTGCATAAGCAATGGGTAGACATGAGCTAGTTTAGCAATATGTTAACACTCTCTGAATTAATAAGAAAGTACATGAGGTTTTTCTATTCATTCATACAACCCTGGTATATCTTTCCTTATTCCATTCATTTATTAACAACTAAAGGCCCAGTGTACGAAATTCGTGCATGGGGGGGGGCGGTGGGAGGTCCCTCAGCCCAGCCTGCATCCTCTACAATCCGGGACCCCTTGGGAAATCAGGCCTAAACCAGCAGTCAGACATCCTTTCATAATCTGGGACCACTGGCTCCTGACTGCTTGCCTGCCTGTCTGCCTGCCTGATCACCCCTAACCACTCTGCCTGCTGGCCTGATGCCCCTAATTGCTGCTCTGCTGGTCTGATCGCCCCTAACCACGTCTGCCTACTGGCCTGATCACCTCCAAACTGCTCTGCTGCTGGCCTGATCACCCCCTAACTGCTCTCCCCTGCTGGCCTGATCGCCCCCTAACTGCCCTCCCCTGCTGGCCTGATCACCCCTAACCACCTCTGCCTCAGCCCCCACCACTGTGGCTAGCATATTACCCTTTATTAGTATAGATGTATTTTCCATGTCCTACAATATACCAGTATTTTTGGTATGTTATGTCACAGATATTATTCCTAGAGGAGGACACAAGCTGGGGGATGGGGGGAAATATAACCAGCTAACTACAGAACTCTGGGAAAATGTTCAAATAGAAGTTTTAACCAAATGCTGCAGCAGCTAGAATATTAGGGATAACTACACCTTGAATTTCCCAGGGATGAGATGGGCAGAGAAGCACTGTAGAATTAGAATACAGCATGTAAAATGCTTGCTCCTCTTTATACAGAAAATCGGAGCAGTTCAGTGTTGAATATCAAGTACATTGTAATGCGGGAGGAGTTCGATGAAGGAAAACAATAGAAATAATATAAGTTATGAGGATAGTTTCTATGTCCCGTGGGACAAAATATGAACCAGGCCACAAAAGCCAAAAGTTCTTTAAAAGTACTTCACTCTTTGCCATATAAAAATTAACATTCTTATATAAAATAAAATCTGTTATTTTGATTATTTTTCTTTCCCATCATTAAAAATATTCCAGGTCATTAATAATAATTTAATAGAAAATTTAGGTAAACTTTAATCATTTGAGTTGCAGTTTAGTGGCATTTTAGTTAATTATAAAATTGATTAATGATTTTATTAAAAAGAAAAAAGAATAATCACATCCAGAAATGTTCTTTACTGTCCTCTAGGTGTCAAAATTTTTATTATGCAGACAATTTAATGAACAAAATGTTGTTCTTTGGTTGAAATGAGTGTGGAAACAGTTTTTGAATTAAGTCCTAAAATGCCTGACTTATTTTATTAGAAAATTTAACTTTTCATATATATCATGGGCTGTTTTAAAAGAAGAGATAGAGAATAACAGAACTAATACATTTTTTTGGGACTGGAGAAGGGCTAATGAGTTATATAGAAACGGAGATTTTTGGAGTTAGCTGACCAGAAATTACATGCACTAGATGTGTGGCCTTCTTCACATCATATAGTTTCTATGTCTCTCACTATTTCTCACCTTAAAATGAGAGTGTTGGGTAAGAATGTTAAATTTCCTGCTGATGTTAACATTCAATAAGTCTAAAGAAGTGTTTGGCAACACGCTTTTGATATAACTGTCATAAAAAGTATTATAACTCTGGCAACGATGTGACATTATTCACCATAAGCATGATGCTTTGCTGATGACTGCATTATTCACACATTTACTGAAACTCCTCAGAAAATTTACATACAGTATAACTTCAGAGAAATATTGAGAAAATGAGATAGACTTCTAGGAGAATTGTACTGTGGCAACTAGTGTGGGAAGCCACCTAACACCTAACCCCAAATAAATAAATAAGAAACAATTGGAAACAAATAGGAATATGTAAAATAGGAAAGTGTAACTATAAATACACATATGACTTCATTTAACGTTACCTCTTTAAAGAGCCTATCTCAAATACAGTCACATTGAGGGTAAGGCTTCAAAATATGAGTTTGGGGGAACACACAATTAAGTCCATAACAAATCATCTGCATGTGGATAACTTTTTATTTTATATCTCCAACCAAGACCTCTTTTTTGAAATGGAGTTTTCCACATAGATCCAATTTACATGTCCAAAACTGAAAACATAAACCCCCTTCCCAAACTGTTTCTCTCAGAGTGTGGCAATCCTGCATCTGCTCAATTCAGAGACTTCATAGTCATCCTTAATGTCCCTATTTCCTGCACTCACACCCCATATCCAAGAGCACGAGTAACTCTAGCTTCAAAATATAACCAGAAAATGACCACTTCTCATCACTTTCACTACTCCTATGATTTCCCATCTGGTTTAGGGCCTAACTCCTTCCACCTTTACCCTTTAACAGTTTATATTCTGGAGTAGCTACAGTGATTTTGTTTAAAAGCATGCCAGATTATGCTATTCTGCATATCAAAATTTTTGCAGTGGCTTTTTATCTTACTTAGAATAAATCCTTTAACTCTCTAACTCATCTCCTGTTGCTTTTCCTGTCTCTCACTCTTCTCTACCATCACTGACCTCCTTAAATATACCAGACACAATCCTACTAAGTTTCTATACACTTGCTGTTCTCTGTTGGCAATGTTCTTCTTCCTCATGGGTAGATATGGCCCACTCCATGACTGTCCATAGTTCTTCACTCGCACCGGGCCTCTACTATGCATGTAAGATCTTTGGTTAATCTCTTCCCCCTTCCTTCTGAGATTCATCAGTCTATTCCATGTTTCCATGCCTATAGTTTCCACTCCTGAGTTGAGCATCTGCCCACCTAGTGGTCAGTGCTTGTTATAGCTGTTGGTCTGTCAGCCGGTCGGCTGCTTAGTCTTTTATATATGTAGATGCATATGAGAGTAAAAAGTACAGAAGTCTCAGACACAGGAAATTCTGAGCCACTAGGAAGAACAGATATCACGAAGTTGGAAATGGAAATGGAAGTCATTCATGGCAGCCCACAAGTCTCTCTATTTTGGGCTCCTCTCCAGGTGTGGAGATCTTCAGTCATGTGTGGTCTTCATCCAAGGGTTCCACCCTATCATTAACTCAATTACTATCCCAGTTACTTCTGTATTTGGGGTGAATTCTCCGTTATCTGTTCAACAGCATTTGGATGTCTCACCCTCTGCGCTCCACCTTTTCTCCATCAGAAGCAGCGTCGCACAGTGGTTAATAATACTGGCTTTGGGCTTTGACTCTGTGACCAGGAACCTGGCTCTGTCCCATCTACACTGTGCGACCAACAACAAGTTGCCCTTTCCAGCTGTTGTTCTTTTGAAAAATCCTGGAAACTGAATATAACATTAAGAAAGTTTAGAGTTGATATTTATAAGTGGCCTAATGTACGGAGAAAAAAAAAAAAAAGACTTAAAACAGTGCTTGGCATATAGTAAGCACTAAATAAATTATAGTTTTCGTTTTTAATTCATAGTTTCTACTTAAGAAGTATGGTTTATTCAAAGGGTATGCTTCTTCCTGCTTTATCAGAACCTGTCAACTTCATGGTACCCCCTCTAACTCATAAATGTTTAAGTTCTGGACTATTTGCCTGTGGCTGCAGAATAATTTCTGGACCTCTTGCCTATGGCTATAGAATAATTTCTGGACTTTTTGCCTATGGCTGCAGAATAGTTTTTTAACAATTACCTTCTGTTTCACTGAATTTAACATAAAAATTAGGAGAATTTGCTTTGCTGGCTTATTTGTTTATTGCTTCATTTTGTGTCTTAATTTTCTCTTCCTTGTGGTTGATGTTGTTTTGCTGTAATAATCTTTAGGCAATTCTGTGAAAGGGTCTATGGGGGCAAATTGTTTGCAGTCCTTTTATGTCTAAAAATGACTTTGTTTTGCCAAAACAACTGACTGCTAGTTTGTGAGAATATAGAATTAGCACTTCAAAGTCACTTTAGCTCAGAATTTTAAAAACAGTGCTTCATTGATTTGTCTGATGCACAGGTTATTAAACTTGTGTTTGTTTTTCTTTTGCTAACAAAAAGGATTTCTGGACTAAATTTGCTGTAAAAATGATAAATTATTCCCTTTTCTATGTAGATAATATGATTTCTTTTTCTCAAGAGAATTTTGGATTTTTTTTCTTTATCCAGGGTGCTCTGGAAATTCACCAGAATATGACTAATTAATGCTGTTTAACATTCAATGAGCTTGTTCAATCATAAAACTAATAACTTTTGTCATTTCTGGGACATTGCTATTTCTTTTATTATCTCCCCTCCTTTTCCTTCTTATGAAACTTCGGGATCTCTTTTCAATGACTATTTTGTCCTTTGTAATGCAGTTTTTATAATTACTTAATTTTATCATCTGCCTCACTAATAAAATTTTCATTTAAAATTTTTCATTACATTTTGATATCCTAGGACACCATTTTATTTTATTTTTTTGTCGTTGTTGACGTTTGTTTTTGCATAACAGTTTGTTCTCTTTTTAGGGTACTCTGTATATACTTGAATTTTTCTCACGCCATTAAAGTAGTCTTACTTTTTATAAGGATTTAGTTTTCTGCTTGTGGAATTTATTCTTTTTCCTTCATGAGCTGTTTTTCCTTAAAGATTTGCTACCTTTGGTGACCTGTATGTATATTCATATTAAACAGTATTTCATTTCTTAAACCCAAATTAGAATTGTTTTATGCTATGGTTATTACATTTCTGATTCTGGAAGAGAAGGAACACTGCAACTTTTGAATATTCCTCCCCATACCTATTCAGCTTTAATATATAGAAGTGACTTTATGATTGAAGAAAATACTTGGCTGCTTAAAATGTTTTAGGATTTAGGTTTTATCTCCAAGAGGGAGGATCGTTTTATACATTTACTTTCTTTACTCAGAAATTATTGTGTGTTTTTTTTAATTAATGAATTGCACTGTCACTGTATCATTTAAGCGAACAGTTCTAATTTCTAGGTTTTCCAAATTTTTTCAAATCCTAAAATAATTGGAAAAATTTCAATGACAGGATGAAAATGATCAATTAGTAATGTTATGAGCTCCACTTAGTAATGGTGAACACTTAATATAGGGCAAGAAAAACTTTATTTCCTAACCAGATTTCCTACTTATTTTCTCTAGTTTAATTCTTGTTTACCCAAAAATTTGGATGTTGTTTGAGTCCCAGGTCTTGTCTCATGAAAATCGAAGAATGAAGTAGCGGACAAAAACAATTAATGGAATTAAAGTTTATTGGGAGAGGCCAGTCCCGGAAAAGGTGTAGTTGGGGTTGCAAAAGCAGGCCAGTGTCTGGAATTTCCTTTCCCTGTTACAGGTGGAGTAGCTTAGTATAACAGCTAATTAAATTCTAAGTCCACGTGCCGAGGCCCACAGGCCACCTGGGCACAAGGACGTGCCCAGCCACCACCCACGGTGTGCAGGGAAGAAGTGAAAGAGAGAGGAAGGGCACGCCTTTTAATTTAGGGGGCGGGTAGTCTTGCTAGCTCCTAATTGGTCTTTTCAAAGAATTCTGCCTTAGCAACAGCCTTTGGATTGGTTTATGCGCTCTACTGCCTTGTGATTGGTTCTCGGCAGGCTGCCTGTCTTAGCAATACCCATACATTTTAAAGTTCATGCCGCTTGGGCGTGCCCTTCCTTCCCCTCCTTGTTCTACTTCCTCTCCTGTGGTCCCATTGCTATCTACCTGGCTTCCTCCTGTCTTCTCACAGTCAGGACTTACTCTTTTCTTTAAGTTATTCCCTTCTTATCCTCCTTCATCACCCCATTCCAGTCGCCACTGCGAACACAGTTCCGTTCAGTTCTCCCTGAAGTACCACCATGTTATCGCCGTGGGCTCAGCTGTATGAACTAGAAGCCGTGGCCTATGTTTCCCACCAATGCCAGCCCCTCCAAGTTCGTAACTCTGGCAATTCAAGGTCTAGTACAAAGTATCGACTCTTTTGGGGTGTCTTCCCTGGCCCTTCAGCGTAAGCTAGAAAGCTCTTTTCTTATTTCTATTACGTTTTGCATTATAAGCTGGGTATTCGGATGTGTTTACCCAGGTGGTTTATCTTTTATTGTTGTATAATTCTCAAAATCTTTTTGAGTAAATGAATGAGCCCTGAGGCTCTATGGTTAGACAGAAAAATGCTCCCCCGGATAATCACCTGGCTATATGTAACACTTGTTACCCAGTGAATCCCAGGTGCCAGAAGTTCAGTCTATGAAACCAGTGAGATGAAAAGTGTAAATAATTTCTACTAAAAAAAACACAGTAAAATCTGCACACGTTGACAGTTGTGAATGGCAACATTTTGAAATGACAGTTTACAGCGTCATGTCACTGGTAACAACCTCAGCAGCCATTGTCTTTGACATTCCCCTTCCCGTGGCAACACATTGGTCAGCCAGTGGTCACACTACAAGCGCTCCCAGCCTTCAGGTGACCCCTGGTAAGATTCTGTTTTGGGAGCAGAGGCCTGTTGTGCTTAAAGAAAAAGAAAATCTCTAACTCTGGCTTGTTCTGAAAATGCAAATAACTCATAACCCAGATAAATCTAAAGGCATTTAATTACCTAGGAGACTTTACAAAAATCACATAATTACCTCAGTAGAGGTTAAAAAGTATTTTGTGGTGGCAACATTTTTTTCATAATTAATAGTGTACTGGTAAAGAGTATAGACTGTCGTTAGGTAGCATGAATTTGGATTCTGTATCATTTAATTTTTGATATTGGATAAATTAATGAACTCTGTTTCTCAGTTACTTCATCAGTAAAACAAAACTAATTATAGTATCGCACTTCATAAAGTATAAGCACTAATTATGTTGTGTTTAAAAATTATTGGTAAATAATAAGCTTAT
Organism: Corynorhinus townsendii; assembly: GCA_026230045.1. Taxonomy (NCBI): domain Eukaryota; kingdom Metazoa; phylum Chordata; class Mammalia; order Chiroptera; family Vespertilionidae; genus Corynorhinus; species Corynorhinus townsendii. The sequence continues at coordinate 29,410,934 of JAPDVU010000001.1, forward strand.
AAAATGTTCATGCTTACTAATATTAGTATTTTTAATAAAAGCAGCAACTTGAAATCTATTAATAAGACAGTATATATTTTAAAACAAGTCATATGTTTGTTTAGGTAAAATTCTCTTTAAACAAGAAAATAATACCCTTGTAATCACTAAAAATACTGGAGTTCCATTTTTGGTATTTTGAGGAAACTCCATACTGTTCTGCACAGTGGCTGCACCAGTCTGCATTCCCACCAGCAGTGCACGAGGGTTCCTTTTTCTCCGCATCCTCGCCAGCACTTGTCATTTGTTGATTTGTTGATGATAGCCATTCTGACAGGTGTGAGATGGTACCGCATTGTCATTTTGATTTTCATCTCTCAGGTGATTAGTGACTTTGAGCAGGTTTTCATATGTCTCTTGGCCTTCCTTGTGTCCTCTTTCAAAAAGTATCAATTTAGGTCCGTTGCCCATTTTTTGAGATGTTGGAGATTAAACCCTTATTGGTGATACATTGGCAAATATGTTCTCCCATGCAGTGGGCTTTCTTTTGGTTTTGTTATGGTTTCTTTTGCTGTGCATGAGCTTTTTATTTTGGTGTAGTCCCATTTGTTTACTTTCTTTTTAGTTTCTATAGCCCTAGGAGCTGTTTTCTCAAAAACCTAAAAATGTAACTCCCATCTGACCAGTGATCCCACTTCTAGGAATATATCCCAAGAAGCTAGAAACACCAATCAGAAAGGATATATGCACCCCTATGTTCATAGCAGTACAATTCACTATAGCCAAGATTTGGAAACAGCCTAAATGCCCATCAGCAGATGAGTGGCTTAAAAACTGTGTTACATCTACACAATGGAATACTATGCTGCGGTAAAAAGAAGGAATTCTTACCATTTGCAACAGCATGGATGGAACTGGAGAGCATTATGCTAAGTGAAATAAGCCAGTCAGAGAAAGATAAATATCACATGATCTCACTCATCTATGGGAAATAATGAACAACATAAACTGATGAACAAAAACAGATCCAGTGATAGAGAAGCATCGATCAGACTGTCAAACCTCAGAGGGAAGGTAGGGGAGAGTCAGGGGAAGGAGGAGAGATCAACCAAAGGACTTGTATGCATGAATATAAGCCTAACCAATGGACACAGACACCACGTGGGTGAGGGCATGAGTGAGGGTGTGGGGGGCTACGGGGGTATAAGGTCACATATGTAATACCGTAATCAATAAATTAAAAATAAAAAATAAAAATAATAAAAATACTGGAAATAGAGTTCCTGAAAATAGTAATTTGAGAAATAATTCAAAAGTATAAATATATAAAAATAATAAAATATGAACTCATTTAAGATAACAATTTACAAAAATGCTATAGCATGATGCTTAAAAAATAAAAATAAAAATAAATTAAAATGTACTTGGATATATGACATGATATAAGTTTCAGTCTGAAAAGTCCACATTATAATATATGAATTAGAAGAGCTGAAAAATACCATGAAAAAAAAGTCATTTTTTCCTTATTAGCAGCTAAAAATCTGTTAAATAACTGGCTTTTATGTAGCCTGAAACACAAGAGACTTTTTAAAAAGAATATAATAAACCCATAGAGAATACATTCATATGGAAAAATTAAGTGAGACCATATTCACTAACACAGAAACAATACCACTCAAGTAGTAGATTTACTGTAATAACAAAGTTTCACAAGATTTTATAATCAATAAATTAATACAGTGCTTAATCTATAAAATAAAGTGCTAAAGCATAACAAAGGATATATAAACATTTTAAAAGGTAATAATAGTGTGGCTACCTTGCCAAAATTAAAATTTTACTAATAGTGATAGCAATAAAAATATAACATCTCATAAATGAAAGTGTGTACTTTGATCAATTATAAAATGAATAAGTATTTGAGATATAATGCACAGCATGATTATAGATAAAAATACTATATTGCATACTTAAAATTTGCTAGGAAAGTAGATCTTAAGTATTCTGATCACACACACAATGGTAACTATGTGAGGTGATGGACATGTTAATTAATTTGACTGTGGTAACATTTCACAGTGTATATTGAGGGATCATTATATGTATTATATAATTGAGTATGTTATTTTCAATTACATATTATATTTTACATGTTACATATTGCATATTGCACATTTTGTATATAAATAATACTAGGTTAAATCAGAAAACATGATCAATTAAAGAATGGAAATTACACATATAGATTTAGTAAATAGTATAGTATATGGCTATTAATATTAAAAATTATCCTTTAGATTGTGGTAATAAATATTGCCTCCAAAGTATCTGATATTATATTTTCCACAGTATTCATAATACTTGGTGTTAAACCTTTTTAAAACAGAAAACTAATGTGCTGTGTATCCATCTGTAATACCATTTTGTACATGTAATTAGGTAAAAGTTTACTTTTCTTGTTCCTTATAGATCACAAATTGTCTCCACAGCATTTATCGAATAGTTTATTCTTAATATTTTATGCTCTTTATTTTGTTGTACTATCTTGTCTCTATGTGAATCCCACTGTTTCATGAACTGAACATACACTGCTTCAATTTCTATAGTTCAGTAGGTCTTGATATCTCAAAGATAAGTGCCCCTTAACCTCCCTCTTTATTTTCTTCAAAATTTTCTTGTCCTTTTTTTCTTCCTCTTTAATCTTGCATTTGAGTTTTAGGATTGGTTTCTTAATTTCCACTGCAAATGTTGGAACTTTGATTCAAATGGATTGTATTTCTTAGAGTGAGTACAATTGACATCTTTATAGTTATTGAGTCTCCCCACTCTCAAATATGGTACATTTTCCTTTGTCTAGGTCTTATTTTATGTTTATTCATAATGTTATATAGATTCTCTCTAAAGCTCTTGCACATCTCTTTTTCAGTTATTCTTGGGTACATTGAAGTTTTTACTATTATTGTAACGAAATAAGTTTCCCTATTATGTTTTCTTGTTGGTAACTGCTGTGGATAGTAATGCTGGTAATGTATTTAAATGCTATTTGATCTTCATTTCAGCCAGCTGGCCTAAATCTCTTTTGTAGTCTTATATGTTTGGAGATGCTGTTAGTTCCTTTTTTATTTTTTTCTGTTATTTCCCTCCATTTTTATTTGTCTCATTGAAATATCATATCTCTGCTCTAACTGGTTTGGCTCAGTGGGTAGAGCATCGGCCTGTGGACTGAAGGATCCCAGGTTCGATTCAGGTCAAGGGCATGTACCTTGGTTGTGGGCACAACCCCATTAGGGGGTGTGCAGGAAGCAACTGACCGATGTTTCTCTCTCATCGATGTTTCTAACTCTCTACCCCTTTCTCTTCCTCTCTGTAAAAAATCAATAAAATATATTTAAAAAAGAAAGAAATAGCATACCTCTGGTAAAATGTTGAATATTTATATTTTCATGGAAGTGCCTCTATCACAATTAATTATTTTTCAGGTATATGATTTAAAAACAATTTTATAATTATGTATTCATACTGATAAACTTTAAAAAAATTTTTTTCTCCTTTGACCAGCATATATCAAAGAGAAAATATGTTCTATATTCCCTTATTACATGCTGAGTGGTTATTATTTCTATGATTTCATGTTTTACCTTTAAGTCCTTAATTCAACTGAAACTTATTTTAGCAAGAAGTATAAGGAAATGCTTATACAATATTAATTATTTTTCAGAGAGATATTTTCTATTATTCATTAGAAAACATGTTCTTTATCCACTAATTTGAAACATTAATTTAATCATATGCTTAATTTTTTATACTGAAGTTAATATCTTGAAAGTGTGGGATTGAGTTAGGATGTGCACTTCTTTATTCTTTAATTATCTATATATATAAAAGCCTACATGACCGTTACGAACGGTCAACCGAACACTAAATGACTGGTCACTATGATGACGCACTGACCACCAGGGGCCAGACGCTCAATACAGAAGCTGCCCCCTGGTAGTCAGTGCGCTCCTACAGCCAACCTCTTGCAGCCAGCCAACCTCCCGTGGTCCCTCCCTCCCAGCCAGCTCCGATCAGCCCTGATGGGCCCTGATTGCCAGCTAGGCAAAGGGACCCCACCTGTGCATGAATTCCTGCACTGGGCCTCTAGTGTTTAAGAATCTCCTTTATAGTACTTCCAAACAATTATTATCACCTTTCTTTCACATATATCCAAGCTAATATATCCATTCATATAAGATTTTAAACCAAGTTGAGGGCAAATAATAATGGACTAATTATGACTGCAGAGTTGCATACTTGCTAGGCACATAATAGATGCTCAATAAAAAGAAGCCAGACTGAATGGAAATGAACGTTAGTTATATTCTTAAACTATAAAATGAAATACTTATTATTTTGTTTTAACAAAATCTGTAGTAGTCCTCCTTTTATGGTGTGTCCTCTACATTAAAGCTACACAGTGTCTCTGACATAGCTTATTAAAAAGAGATTTAGCCTATACATTATTTTTTCTGGATTCATTATTTATAAGAATAAATAAATAAGCCAGACTAATTTGAAAGTGAAACCATCATTTCCAAGTTTGATCCCAATTCAAAAGAGAATTTAAAGCTGATTATTCTACATTTTAATCAATAAGCATATTCACTAAGAATAAGTAAGAATATGTCTTGATCTTCAGACACTTCCATCTTAGTTGGGTGATTATTTTTAGGATCCTCCTTCAGTCCCTCTAAGAGTTATCAGAAGATAATAGTTGTAGGAATAGCCTGAACAAAAGGTGGAAATGATTTGAATCTTGAAGGAGGGAAGCTCTCAATTAAGGGGGATGGTTTGGGGGGAAAAACAAGCAACTTCACGGGGAAAGTAAGTATTGGCTTTTTCAAGCCATAATAAGTCCCACACTGTGTCTGGATCTGGTGATTTTTAATGTTTTTCAATTATTTACTTATTTCTTATTGTTTTAAATTTATTTCTTTCCCAATTAGTGCCAAAAATTATTCAAGGCAGCTTACACACTATATATATTCAGTGCAATATATCTGTTTTTAAGTTAGTAAAGTGTGAAAAAGGAAAAACAAATTTAGAATTCCAAGTCATTGTGGAGAAATGTAATATATCAAAATTCAGGTCATTAAGATCTTACATCATTATTAAAGCTGAATTGTACCTATATTTCTAAAATTCTCAGTGGCCAAAGCAAATAGGGAAATTAATGAATTATAGGATTCATATTGCCCATAAGATAAAAGCTATTTAGGAAGTGAAACAATTTTCAGAGTGCTAGGTCTCGTACATAAGATACTGAGCGATACACTGGGCTTTATCCTCAATAGCATCCCAGTAATAGATGTGATAATGAATATCTTATGAGTTCTTGTAGTGTGCTTCCATGTAGGTGGAAGGCATAATTTAAAAGCCAAATTCAGTGAAATTGATCTGAACTGGGGCATGCTAAACATTGGAATGCAAGTATACAAAGTCAGTGATATTCTTCCTTAATGCTAAGGATAAAATCTTGGCTCTTTAACAGGCATTGTTAAATAAAATCCTGATGGTTGTTCAAAAGGAGCTTTGGGGATATATGACCAACTGGAAAACATATATCCCAGTAAAAGCTTTATAACTTACACAAACACAGTAAACACCAAACTAAATGCTTCTTTTATGAATTGAATTTGGCTAGCAAGGCTGACAATTTGCAACCTACCACAGATGGATCAATTGACAAATTCCATGTGCAAAGGGACTCTGTATGCTTTTTTTTCCACTGTTGTATCACCAGCTTTTAGCATAGTGTCTGACAGTTGATGTTAAGTAAAACACTTGAAGAATAAATGAGTGAACAAATGAATGAAGTAAATGTCCACAGATCTAATTTTCTATAGCCTGGCTTTTGCAAAGAGTTGTGCAGTATAGAGAGGTTCTTTGCTTCAGCGAGAACCTGAATCACAAATATTCTCTTTACTAATTAAAGAAGATCCATATAAATTAAAGAGGTAGACTTCACACACTTTTAAGAAAATTAAGAAAACAGATTAAGAGCTAACATTGTCCCCAGAAGAAAGAGCCTCATTATTTAGGGGGGTTATGAGGCTCAAATCAGAAAATAAAATTAATGTATATGAATAGTGTCCTGAGCTTCCCAATTATTTGATGCCCCCATTATACGTTAGAAACCTTGCACTAGTCTATGATCTCTCCATGCAGCAGTTCCCTTTGCTTGGGGTTGTCATAATAACGCTTCTTTCTTCTTGTTTTCCCTGTCTGTTTCCTCCGTTGGGGTCTATATTTCAAAACATAGGGTAGTTAGGTCCATAAATTCTGGGTTGAAACACCGATTCCACCATTTATTAGCTGTTTGATATTAAACTAGTTACATTACCCTAATTCATTCTTAGCATCATTATCTATAAAATGAGAATAATATATATCACATTTATATTATAAAGTTAAAAGAGATAATAGGTAATGTATACGCAATAACCAGCAAATAGTCAGCAAATGACAAATGTTAATTGTTCTTATGATTATTCTACCAGAACATTGTGTCTAAAGCATAAATCTGACTTTGACCATTCCTACTTAAAGCCTCCAGTGATTTCCAGAAGCTCATATCTGCATAGTGCTGTATGTAATTTTATTTGTAGTCTGGCTTCAGTTTCCCTTTACACCTTCATCACCCACTATCCCTACCTCCGTGGTTTATATCCTGCTCAGTCTTTTCAGGGTTTAGCTATTCAAGCAGACCAGTTTTTTAAGTCTCTAGGATTTGGCATATGTTGTTCCCTCCTTCTGGAATTCCTCTCTCTCCCTGCTCTGGCAAAAGATTTCTCCTCTGAAACCGTATCCTACTTCTCCCTGGTAGAATTAACAGCCCTCCTGTCACCATAACACTGTCTAGAGATCTATATTTAATTTGCCTATATTTTTATCCCTCTGTCTGATTTGTAAATTTCTCTAGGATAGGAATCCTCTTTAATGAGCAAACACCTAGCCCAGGGCTTCCCTCCCAACTTGTGCTCAATGACATTTATCAAATTGCATTGTTTGAATTTAATTAATTCACACAACTGTTGCTCCTACAGAACCCCAATCTACTTGCAAACAAGAGGTTAGACCCTCTGGGTGTTTCAGAGCCCCTTCTGGGTTACTCTATACGAGCTAACATACTGGCAATTTATGAAAGATATTTTCCTCATTAGAACCTAGAGGAAAAGTGGAACTTGGGGCCACTGGCCCTAAAAAAAGGGTAGTCTGCCCAGAGATGCTGTCTCATTGCTTGTTCCCCCCTCCCACCTCCACCCTAGGCTGCATAGACTAAAAGGGGGAGGGAAGAAAGGAAGCGGAAAAAACTGACCCGCCCCTCCTCTTCTCCCTCCCACAGAGAAGGGCTACTCTAACAGGGATGTCTTAAAAAGCCTCCCAGGGGGACCAGATTCTTGGAGTCCTCAACTATTCCTGGGTTTCCTCTGCCTTTTCCCTTCTTCTCTGGCTTTCCCTCTTCATTCACTTCGTTCTCCACCCCACCCCACCGCCAAGCTTTCCTCCCTCCCCCTTCCCATCGCACGCGCGCACGCACACACACACACACACACACACACACACACACACACACTGGCGACCAGAGAAACGCCCTCTCCAAACTCCCAGTTCTAGGACCACTGTGACTGTTAACGAAAGGTGCCAATCACAGGCAGCCTTAGCCAGATGCCTGCGAGTTGAGTTAAAAAAAAAAAAAAGGCAGGTTGAGGGCATAGAGGAAAAGAACATAGCAACCTCCAATCCCCAATACACATGCACGTAGGATCCCCAACAAGCAAACAGCAGGATATCTCCGACTACTCTGAGGACGTAGAGCACCACAAACAGGAACTTTAAAGGGATTGAAATCTGTTGCCTGTTCCACTAGGAATATTGTTTGCAAGGCACAAGGTGTCTTTTGGTGGAGAGCACCCTCTGCGCATGCGCAGGTCCATTCGGGAATTACTGCCCTGCCGCCGACTAAGTTGCATTCCTTGAATCTTCGCCGAAAAGACAATTCTTTAATCAGAGTTAGTAATGTGGACAGTGCATAATCGAGAGAGTTTGGGGCTTCTCTCTTTCCCTGTGATGATTGCCATGGTCTGTTGTGCACACAGGTGAGCTATTTTTTTTTTTCTTAGTGTTTTGCTTGTTACATGCTTGCTGGATCATGTAGCTTGTTATTTGGGGGTAGGTGTGCCTATCTATTTTTATGTCTGCTCGCAGTTTGTGCTCATTCTGAATACGGTCCCTACTTCTTCCCTTCAGCGCCAATGAGCCCAGCAACATGTCATACGTGAAAGAGACAGTGGACAGATTGCTCAAAGGATATGACATTCGCTTGCGGCCGGACTTTGGAGGTAAAGCTTCATCTTTTTTCAACCTGTAACCCACACCTAGTTCTCCTTTCCTGACAAAGATAAATGTCAGGGGAAAAAAGCATGTAATTTTCGTAAGCGTGCACTATGCCCTACGCCTTGGATACACACACACACACACACACACACACACACACGCACGCACACACAGGATCCCTCCAGTAGCAGGTGGATGAAACCCCAGGCATAGCCAACCTTACCTCGGCCCGACACACCCTCTGCATAGTCACTGCATCACGCCTGTGCCCACACCTGTTTTCCCAAGCTGTCCCCCGCAGGAGGGATGGGAGTACAGGGAGCCCATTCAGAATGTAGTAAGTGCCAAGGAAGCCCCTGTCCCCTCCCCAGTCTGTCGCCACTCTGAGAATATGCCCATAATACGTCCCATCTCCCCCGGCAGGGCCCCCCGTGGACGTCGGGATGCGGATCGATGTCGCCAGCATAGACATGGTTTCCGAAGTGAACATGGTGAGTGGTCTCAGGACGGGCTCCGCGGCTGGGCTTACGCAGATACGAAATGGACCGGTCCCCGTGCCCTCTGCGTTTCATTGGCGGTCATCTCGCCCCGGCCGCGGGAGTCCCACTCCGCGTGCGCTCCCCACTCTGGCACACACACACCCTTTGGCCCCTGGTTTGTATTTTCAACACACACATACCAGGGCTACTGCGGTGTTCTGGAGGAAACGTGCGCGGCACTATTTGGGGGAAAGACGGGTGACTGGCAGCTGTGGATCGGGTGGGGCGGAGTCTGAGCGGTACTTGAGCAGGGTTTCCTTTGGTGTTCCGATGCGGAGGGCACCATCTGCCGGCGGCAGGCGGCCTGCTCTTGGGTGTTCGGACCCTGGTCCACAGCCTTCTTTTCTCCAGGTCTGTTTCCCGCAGCCTGGAGCCGGACAGACTCAGTCCCAGCACAAAGTACACAAGCACACAGAGGAGGTTTCAGTGTCCCATCCCTCTTTACAGGCTCTAGCACACCCTGTGGCAGGAGCAACAGGCTGAGACAATAGTCCATGCTTGCTAATCAGAAAGTGCTCAAGTCAGCTTCTGGGCAGGCTCATATTGTTCCCATGTGGTGGTTGATGACTTTGCCTTGTTGCATTTTGCAAATTTAAGATGAAACAGAATGACTCGGGTTATTGCTTTGTTTTACCCTGGAAACTTAAGCATGCTGCAAAAGCCTGCTGTTTAAAAGGATGGTGGAAGGAAGGGGGTGAGAGTAACAGCGCAGTCCTTTCATTTCAAAGGGTTAACATTCTATTGTTTTATTTTTTCTCTCCTCCCTTTCTGAAGCTATTGCAAAAATGGATAGAAATCGTATCTGTCAGTTTCTCTATTGTCTGGTTTCAACCACTGAGGGGTAGCAGTTTTCTAGTTGTTAGAGTTTCTAACTGTTGCTTCCGGTAAGGCAGGGGGGAAAGCCTGTTGCTTTTGTAGAACCAGCCACCTAGGGAACAGCTAGGTCTAAGTGAGCAACATGTCATTTTTTTCCGCTTGCGAAAAAAATATTGTGGCAGCAGAAATTTAGAGAATCTGAATAATTTAAAGACTAAAACCTTTAGGGATTTAATCCATCTATAGTTGTAAAGGCTATTGAAATGTCTTTTCATTTCATTACTAATGTGTCATTCTATTTTAACATGCTAAGGTTTAAGTCTTTTTTAAAGATTTGGACAGGAAGGAGAAATATGTTTATAATCTATTGAATATGATTGTAATAAGTGTGACTATTACATTTCTGTATTTTACAGTTGTAAATTACCCAACTTTATTTTTTTCTTTTTAAAATTGATTTTCCAATTACAGTTGACATACAATTATTATATTAGTAACATTGTGATTAGGCATTTACATACCTTAGGAAGTGCTCAGCCAGTAGTAATTTACCCAGATTTAAATAGCTTATTTAAAATACTATTTTAAAATAAGTTATCTAATTATTGTATTGGAAAAAAAAAACACCCAAATTTTAAAAAGTAATGCACAATGAATATTTTCTGATGTGGAAAATATTTTTAATAGACTGACTTATTTAAAATATTTTGTTCACATACATGTCACTAAAACAAAGCAACCCAAAACACAATGTTTACAAACATTGGATAGCATAACAATGTGTACATATGCAAATCATACTCAATCTATGCTATTGCAACTAAACAAACTAGATAAATAATCTAGTTTGTATCATGTAGATAAATCATGTTTGTATCATGTAGATAAATAATAATATTTTTATTCTTTTATTTGGCACCTTGTAAGTACCCACATAGGTAATTTATAAAATAGGAGAAGATTAGGGGCACTCAAAGGGAAACAGTGCCTTTGCCGGCAGTCAGTAGTCTGTTTGGCACATTATACTTTTTAGAATTGTAAAAAATTTATAATTCTGTTGACTATATTTACAAACACCTTTTCAGGTGTTTATTTTTTATTTGAATTGGAAAGGTTCTATTAACCCAAACAACCACCACAACAAAAAAAGCTCTGTATTGAATTTCATATATAAGCTCAGAAAAATAATTTAATTGCAGTGCCACTGGAAATAGCTCCTAATGATGGAATAATACAATCTATTTACTCACTGTGCCATGTGTATATGTACTTGCTTTAAAAAAATATCCACTGAGCAAGATAAATCAATGAAAAATACATTGTACTAAAATACTAATTACCTTTCCACAACAGTGTTAGAGCTATATGGGAAAATAAAAAGCACTAGCATTGAAAAATAATAAAAATAATAAAAAAATAATAAAACTTGATTTGCTTATTCTTCTTTGTTTCTCTTTTTAATGAGAGCTACCAACAAGACCCAAGGTTTATTTGATCTTTTCTCTGACAAAACATTGAAATGAATAGATTGGAAATAACAAGAAAAATGGAAACAAAGAGGAATTTTAGGATTGAGGGTTCTGTATAAACACAACCTGGATGGATGGTTGACCCTGGTTAAGAGAATGGTCTATAATATGCTTTGGTTTTTAGATAATGTAAGTAGGGGGAAATGTCTATGGGAAATAACACTATTGCTTATTTTACTAATCATGTCTTAGTAGCCTGATGGACAGTAACTTTTGAAGTTATGTAATAGGAAATGTTCACCAAAATTAATTTAAAAAATAAAAATGGACAAATAATATAATAAAATAGCTTTAAGGAAAATTCAGACAATAATTCATTACTAAAGTGTTGTTCATTTTTATATTCTTATTCATTATTGTTATTATCCACCCATTCCACAGCTGGGAAAAAGACATGATAAGCATACATTACATTAATGGGTTTGAAACTAGGTTATGTTAATTTTGTTATTTTTTAAATTATTATATAGTTCCATATTGGTTTATAGCATTGTCTGTTTTAAAGACTAGTATAAAATCAAAAATATTTTCTGATTTATATACTTCAGGAGAGAAAATATTTTTCCCAAATAAAAAAGTAAAAAAGATAGCTTTTACAGTCAATGATCTCTGCTATCCAGAATCGTAGTTACTGAGCAGTGAATGCAAAACCTCTGTAGAATAATACTAATGCAGAAAAAAAAATAGATACTTAAGAGCAAGGCTTTTCTTTTCAGGAAATAATATTATTGATTGAATTAAAAAGGATTTTCTTCTGACATCCTGTGATATATTGTGTATGTGCCAGTGACTATAAACCACTGTGATTTCCATTTATTGTTATATTAACCTCTCAACAATTTCTGTCAAGCCATATACCTACACACACACACACACACACACACACACACACACACATGTACACACACACACACACACACACACACACACACACATTTTCTAGGATGATTAAAAATGAACAGGAGGCAGTTGGGATAAAAAAGAGACAGTAGCCTCCAGAAATTGCCTTAAAGTAACCACTAACATCTCCTGATATAAGCCCAGTGAAACACAGATAACAATAAGCAAGTCTTCTCTTTGTAGTAGACTGGAGAAACATAATATTAACTATATGCAAAAAAGTGGGTGGACTCTTGTATTTCATATTTCAAGGACTTTTAAAGAGGTGGCTTCTTTTGACAAAGTATGAGTTCCAACCACAGAGCTTCCTATCCCTGGTCTAAAGACACCATGGCCCAAGTGACCACTCCCAGGAGACTTTATATCTACTGAGTCCTAACTTAAAGTAGCCATTCCCAGTAATAGATGACTGACAAGTATCTATTTTCCTTCCTTCATGCATGGATGGATGCAACTGTGAATTTTCTTATAGACATTATAAATAATAAAATAACCAAAATAAAAAAAAACAGAACTAAAATAAGTCAACTGTATAAATAATGCCTAAAAGAAAAGCAAATATAATTAACTGAACATCAGTGTTGTGAAAGTCCACTGTTGTTGCGGTTGTTATTTTAATATTTGATTCCAGGTTTCTGGTACACACTTCAGTTTATCTCTAATTACAATCATCTTGGTAACACAAAATAGTAACCACCTGTCAGAATCACTCCCCTCCCCACCTATTTATTCAAATTAGTGTTTCTCTATCTTTTAAGTGTATCTGAATCACTCTGAACTTTTAAAATATTAAAATGCATATTCTGAATCGGAGGCCTGGGATGGGGTTGGACATTCTGCATTTTTAACAACTCTCAGTGATGCCAATCACTGGTATGTGAACACAATTTGAGCAGCAAAGGCTGCAGTACATTATTCTGAGATTTAGCATTATTAAGAAATGAACGTCTTTTTTTCTGTTAAGTTTCTCTAGGAATGGTATTATTCCAAGGTTCCAAATTAAGTCTCAAATTAATTTTCAGGTAGTTAAACAGGTAGCTGTGTTCAAAAGGGAAATTTAGTTTAGTAATTGATGATAAGCAACAGAAGAAAGGCAAGAGCCTGGATAACGGTGCTTGACTTAGACTACTAAGCAGCCCTCCTAACTGTGTCAATACTTATGAGTCAGCCAACCTTAAATGATGGCTGTGAAAATATTGCCAAGCACTGTCATTCTGACACTGCCATCCTGCTGCTTTACAGAACACCAATGACTTCTCTTCTTCAGAATAGAGAACATTACAAACTGTTTTTGCCCCTATTGAGGCGCTTGCAATAGCTTTGTAAAATAGCCTAAACATACTCTTGCTGCTGTCAGTAAATTCTCTGAGGTTATAATAGAATTCCTTTGCAAATAGAGGAAATAGGTCAGTACCATTTAAAGGTAGGAACAGATATTAGCAGTTAAATAACATTTTCTCTTATAGGAGTAATCGATCAGGTCTCACTTTTAGGTGCTGGGCTACAATATTATACCACCTGGAAAAGCTGACAGAGGAAAAACTTCCCTTTGCCTTTCTGTTTGGAGAGAGCATTAAGATCTTTTCATGCCTTAAGCCACTTCTAAGCAACTCTATCCAGATTTTTAAGACTTTGTTCTTAGCATCACAAGGCCACACTGGGTATTAAAATGTGTAATACAACAGTAACATTTATTGAACATATCCTGTGTATCAAGTATGGTTATTAAATAGTTTTTTTTCTTTTGTATTAGTAGCTCATTTAATCCTCTGTTTAAGGCTATGCAGTTATTACAAGGTTGAGAGAAGGAGACTTTGGTCGAGAGAGTTTAAATAAGTTGTTCAGAAGATATACAGCTGGTAAATGGCAGAGCCAGTATTTGAAACCAGGCAACCTTACTCCAGGAGCTGGTTCCTATCTGCTAGGTAACTAAAAAAATATTCCTGGAATTTAGGTTTGGAACATTGAGTGAGTCATTTGACTTCTCTGGGTCTCAGGTGTCTCCTCTGTAAAAGGTAAATGACATGATTGCTAAACCTATTTCTAATTCAGGTATTCAATGATATAAATTGAGACCATTAAAGAGTTTAGATTATCAAAATCAAGATTCTTCCTCTCCATTTTATTCTATAGTTGGAGTCCATCTGTACCATTTTATTCTCCTATTATATGTGTCAACCAACAAGTATTTATTGAATTACCACTGAGTACAAACGCTGGTAGTCTCCTGGGAACATAGCAGCAATTACTGCAGGCAATTCAGGCTTCTTGAATCACCATTTTAGTTGGTCATGGCATTATCTTCCTTTTTTCTCCTAGTTAAACAGATCCCTAAAGGCAGAAATGAGAAATGTTGGCTCAATAGTCTTCAAAATGAGACTTGACTGATACTTGGTTTACATTGAATATTGGAACCAGGACCAAATTAGAAATATTTCTGTCTGATATTGTCCATTGTATTCAAACTGGGAACATTGCTCTACTACTGCCAAACTAATACTTTTTTCAACACTTAATGTGAAACAGAAGGAAACTTGTTATTTTCTAGGACTGGGATATCCTAAAGGATTTACCTATTCCACCTAAAATCTTTCCTTCAGATGGTCTGGTAGCAAGGGTCCCTTAACTGCTATCAACTGAATATCACTTAGTATCAATCCTGTGTCTGATGCTTTCTGTCTTGGCATGCCTCCCAAAGTCTTAATAGCACCCTCAAAACACACATAAATGAAAACTTGCATCGCCCAGCCAGCATGGCTTAGTGGTTGAGTGTTGATCTATGAACCAGGAGGTCATGGTTAAATTCCCTGTCAGGGCACATGCCCGGGTTGCAGGCTCGATCCCCAGTGCGGGGTGTGCAGGAGGCAGCTGATCGATGATTCTCTCTCATCGATGTTTCTAACTCTTTCTCCATTTCCCTTCCTTTCTGAAATAAATAAAAATCGCTCTATATAAAAGCCTAAGCAACCGTTTAACTGTTCAACCATTTGACCATTCAACCAGTCACTATGACACGCACTGACCACCAGGGGGCAGACGCTCAATGCAAGAGCTGCCCCCTGGCGGTCAATGTGCTCCCACAGTGGGAGTGCTGCTCAGCTGACTGAAAGGCACCAGATGCCAGGCTCACGGTTGGCGAGCACAGCTGTGGCATCATGAGCCTCTCCCGTGAACACTCTCCCTGTGTGCCTCTCCCCCATCTGGACCAGGACCAGGACTGGGACCAGCATCAGGACTGACTGGGTGTGAGCCCGCAGCCGCTTCTCATGGGCATGCTAGTATTGCCCTAGGACATGTGCGAGACTGAAGCAGAGTGTCAGAGAGCCTACTGAGCAGCGGTGGCAGGTGCAGCGGGGCCAGGATGAGGAGGAGCAGTGCAGCACCTGGCCCAGGCTCAGGCTTCTCCTGGCTGCCTGCCACTTAGCACACTACTATATCCCTCAAGGGATGTTGGAGTGCCGGTTTCGGCCCGATCCCTGAAGGCCACGCCGAGGGGTCTCTAGTCTATAATAATAAATGGCTGATATGCAAATTGGTCAGGATGCCCTCACAGTAACAACCGAACAGCAGGCTGCGTGGGGTGACAAGGCTGGCAGGGGAGTTAGTGAGGGAAGACCAAATGACTGAACAGCAGGCTGCATGGGGCGACCAGGTTGGCAGGGGGGGCAGTTGGGGGTGACCAGGCTGGCAGAGGGGGAAAGTTGGGGATGACTAGGCTGGCGGGTGGTCAGTTAGGGGTGACCAGGCTGGTCGGGAGGCAGTTGGGGGCAACCAGACTGGCAGGGGCCAATTGGGGGCAACCAGGCCAGCAGGGGGGGCAGTTAGGGGCAATCAAGCTGGCAGGCAGAGGTGGTTAGGGGTGATCAGGCTGGCAGGGAGGGGCAGTTAGGGGTGATCGGGCAGACAGGCAGGTGAGCATTTAGGAGCCAGCCTTCCTGGATTGTGAGAGGGATGTCCGACTGTCGGTTTAGGCCCGATCCCCGGGATCGGGCCTAAACCGGCAGTCGGATCGGGCCTAAACCGGCAGTCGGACATCCCTCAAGGGGTCCCAGATTGGATAGGGTGCAGGCCGGGCTGAGGGGACCCTCCCCTCCCCCGTGCACGAATTTTGTGCAGTGGGCCTCTAGTATATATATAAAAAAGAAAGAAAACTTTCATTCTCAAGGAAGGTAAAGCATTTCATAAGAAAAATGGTATTAAGTTTTTCCAAATGATTTATTTTAATAACTCAAATGGCATAATCCTTAAGGATAATAGGAAGATGGATGAATATATGCTTATAATTGATTACATGTTAGTACAGAATTTCCCCATAAACTTTTTCAGAGCACTGAATTTTATTTTTCATAAAACCACCATCCATCGAGTTTCTGTATTTTAAAATACTCCTGTTTTTAGCAGATTGTGCTTTCATGAAATCTCTTAACTGCTATCTACTGAAAGAAGTCAATAGTCAGTAGTAAATAACAATCTATTACTTGGCACTTGACAGAAATGCTCAAGAAAGGGTTTATAATTAATCTTATCAGAGCTGATAACTTAGAAAGAAGGCTAGCCACGAAAAAGATGTGTGGGTTTCTTTCGTGAGCCTAGTTACCTCATTTTCATAGTCGGTATTTTTTTGCCAGTAGTTATTTCTGCTACCCCTTCATTAAGTGCCTAAGGTATTCCCACCCTTGCAGCTCCAATAAAACCCATCATCATATTGTATATTTAAGATTAAAGGCCATTTTTCCAAGAGCATTCCTTCCACTACTCTTGTGAATAAAGCAGATGAGATGTCCTGTGGCATTTACACTCTTTTAAAATATATATATATATATATTTAAATTTTCTATTCCAGACTGAAGATTTTTCCCCCTTTGAAAGATTTTGAAACATCCATAGTTAACATGGTCTTGGGGTGTTTGGGTACATCGCATGCTTATAGACAACTACAGGCCCGGTGCACAAATTCGTGCATGGGTCGGATCCCTCGGCCTGGCCGGTGATCAGGACTGATGGGGCCAGTGGGGACCAGCCAGCTGGCCACGGAGGGACCGCGGGAGGTTGGCCGGCCAGCCTAGACAATTAGTCTTTTTTCATGGCCTAAACTGGGCTCTAGGAATGGAAATATGACCAAGATATGCCCCCTACTTTCAAGTATTTCACAGAGTACCAAACAGTGTATATATGAAGTTATTTTAGGACAATGTGGTAGATGCTATGATAGAGACAGACAAGTCCAGGATCCTGTGGGTACATGGAGGGGTGGTTTCTCAGGCATGGTGAAGGGCTAATGCTTGACATGAATCTTAAAGAGGTTAGTAGCCCGTACCATGTATAGGCTACAAATGAACAGAAAAGCATTCCAAACTGAAGGAAGGGCATAGGCATTAGCAGGTGTGCCTAAAAACAGCATGAAATGTTCTGGGAACTACAGGTAATTCACCATGGTGAGAACTTAAAGGCCATTGGGAAGATTGTCAAGAGATAAGACAGAATTCTAAAAGCAGAGTAAAACAATGTTAGTGAATGTTCTCACTTCTATAAAAGAAGCCTCTCTAGAAACATATATATTTATATATTTGTATAGGCATTGACAATATCTGGAAGAATACACAAGAAATGAGTAATAGGGTTTCTCTTAGAAATGGACCCAGGACTAGGAGAATGAATTGGAGGGATACTTATAGTTCTTTATATATCTTTTTGAATTTTTTGCTTAAAAAATATTATATTGACCCCCTCCACCCTGCACCCTCCCCTCCCACACCTTCACCATTGCCTGTCCATTGGCTATGCATATATGTATATATGTTCCCCTCTTAATCACTTCCCACTCACCCACACACCCTCACCTTTCTTCTAAGATTCATCAATCTGTTCTACGCTTCTCTGTTTCTGCATATTCTTATAAGGTACTTCTTGGAACATTGAGGTAGAATAGTAGAAATTGGAACTATCCTGAGAAAGACTAGTTCCTTGGTGACTCTTATAGTTCTGTTCACAAATAAGGCAAAAGGAAATTTCCTTTGTCCAGAGGAAATCCTGGCCCATAGACGTGGTGGCTGAAATGGGCTGGTTAGAGATATGGAGAAAGGGTGCTGGCTAAAGACAGCAACTACAGTGCAGTCAACTTTAATCTCTAGCAACATTTTCCTTTATCTAGGAAGACCTGGACCCTGACAGGATTGAGACCAAACTTTTCAAATTCCCCCAGAGAAGTGATCTTTATATTCTGTTTCAGTTGCCTTTATAAAACCATAGAGGTGGGGAAAATAGATGTGTGGAGAGCCCACTTACATAGCACCTGCTCTTTTCTCCATGCTGTCCCTAAAATGATTCCAAGCAGTGAAATCAGTGTGAGTTCTCATATAAATTGTATTTGGGGATGCGATGAAACGATATAACGGATAGCATCAGTGTGGCCAATAGTGTGCCCGGAGAAATGAAGCCTAGCTTCTAGGAAGTTAAAAAGTGGCTCCCAGTAGCTTTGCAGAAGAACTGAAACAATTGAAAAACTTGGTGGGAATGATTTTAAACAAGAATTCTCCCCTCCCCTCCCCAAATGGTCTCCTGGAAAGAGGATATCTATTTAAACAAAGGCAGAGATGTTTTTATTTCATTTAGAGAAAGAGGCAGGGAAGCGGCTCAGGGAATATGTTCAAATAAAGAGGGTTTGTAGGTAGCCGTTAGCAATCGGCTATTCCATCCCTACCTCAACTGAAAAGGAGCACAGGTTTAAGGCCCCTTGGATATAACAGAAAAGTCAGAGGCTAGAAGCCTGGCTCCCGTCGCTGAAAGGATTAATCAGGCAAGTTGCTAGGAGTATATCCTGCTTGAATGAGAGGGTTTGTTTGGGATACTTCTAGGAGTATATCCTGCTTGACTGAGAGGGTTTGTTTGGGATACCTCTAGGAGTATATTCTGCTTGAGTGAGAGGGTTTGTTTGGGATAATTCTAGGAGTATATCCTGCTTGAATGAGAGGGTTTGTTTGGGATACTTCCAGGAGTATATCCTGCTTGAATGAGAGGGTTTGTTTGGGATACTTCCTGAAAGCAGGGTGTGGGGGGGGGGGAGCGGGTAGATTTGTCGAAAGCTAGGGCCCCTGCCTACTCTAACCCTCTGTGACTCATGGGGAGGTTTTTCTTCTTCTGATCTATTATTTTCCGGGTGATGATATACAATTCTCTAGTCAAGAGAAACAGTTTTGTGGTTTTCAGAGAGACAGTTCAGTGACATTTATTTGAAATCCTTCCTGTGCCTAGAATGTTTTTTCATGTCAGAGGCCATCATTTCTCCCTCCTGCAATCCTCTCCCACCCAAATGCATCTAGAGCTACTTCAAAACCCACAGGAAGTCATCTTTCTTCTGCAGAGCCTTTTCTGTAACCACACTAGAGAGAATTCTGCTGGAGAACAGGTATTGGGCAGATGAAAAATCAAGACCCTGAAAAGACAAAAGACCCAATGTAAACAATTATCATCTTTCAGCATGCATAAGGTTTTTACTTATTAACCTTGTCCTTTTCTCCCACACTGTATAAGCTCCAGGAAGTTTAGGATTGTATTTTTTATGCTTTTTATGTAACTCCTTGCATATTGCAGGGACTTAATAACAAATAACATTTGTTATGATTATAAAATAATTTTTCTATGTTTTTAAATGCCATAAAAAGAGTAATAATGGCATTTAAAATTTTAATTCTGGAATTAATAGTTTTTCTGTCAGGTCTACCTTATACCTTCATCTGTAATTTTCTTTTATGTTGATCATGAATCATGAGCTGTTTCCATAGAAACAACTTCATCACATGGCACAGCTAGTTTCACAGACACAGTCACTTCATGACAAATATCATTGCATGCCTGTGTGTGTGTGTGTGTGTGTGTGTGCATGCTTGCACTTCTTGACTTACAGTGGGGGTATCTTCTGAGAAACCCACCCTCAACTGAAAATAGCATAAGTAAAAAATGCATTTAATGCACCTAACGTACCAAACATCATAGTTCAGCCTAGCCTATCTCACATGTGCTCAGAACACTTACATTAGCCTGCACTTGGGAAATTATGTTGAGTTTCATCTCAAGACTCATTGCCTTCCTCTTCTCAGCAGAAGCAGGAGACACAGATGGGCATTTCATAGACCTGATGGGATGCGAAAACACAATACACAGTCACCAGAAAATGCTGGCAACATGATACACTATAGAGTATGAGTTGTTTAGCCTGTGACTCACTGCCACTGCCCAGCACCAGGAAAGAGTATCATAATTATATCACTAGCCTGGTGAAAAATCAAAATTCAAAATTTGTAAGTACTGACTGCATATTTCTACTTCCTATGTATCAATTTTGCACCATTTTAAAGTTGGAAAATTGTAAGTCAAACCATGGCAGGTTGGAGACCTCTATATTTATGCATGTATAGACATACATACACACACACATGCACACAACTTTATTTTAAAATATGTTTTTATTGATATCAGTGAGGAAGGGAGAGGGAGAGAGAGATTGAAACATCAGTGATGAGAATCACTGATCTGATCGGCTGCATCCTGCATGCCCCCTACTGGGGATCGAGCCTGCAACCCCTGCATGTGCCCTGACCAGGAATCAAATTATGACCACCTGGTTCATAGGTTGATGTTTAACCACTGGGCAACACTGGCCACGCCACACACACAACTTTTATCATCTTTAGAAATAATGACTGCTTTTCATTTTCAAAATGTTATTTACATATGGGCATCTTGACTATCACGATTTCTGGACACATTTAAGATATTATTAAAGAATAAATTGATTGATGACTACAAAATGAATGACATTTAAAAAGAAGGAAAACCAAACATAAAATATAGTATGGAAAAGGGGTTCTTTAGCTAATCTGGAGAGGTTTTGGATCAGATAAGTTAAAATTTAAAAGATAACCAAGAAACTTAAAATTTGAAAATACTGTGTAAAGTAAAAAATATGTCTAATCCAGAACTATATATTTAACACATATATATATACACACACACATAAAATATATATCTACATCTGTCTATGTCTATCTGTCTATTTATATATCTAGTCATTTTTGCTTCAAATTGTGTCCTTACAGTTACATGGTATGTTTGCTTTGAAATGTCAACTTTTGTCTGAAACTCTCATATCCACACAGTAATGTGTTAAATCAACTACCACATTACATGATGACAAAATATTCTTTCCACTGACATCACAACCCCTCTGCCCTGTCCCCCACGCCATCCCCAAAACACACACAAGTCAGTACATCCCAAATAAACAAGTGAGGAAACAAAAACTCCAGTTCAAACTGACTTCTGAGTTGAGGCAGATGAGAGGAGAGAAAAAGATTCGCTATAAAGGTTAATAATGTTGGTCAATTAAACACTTTGGATTAGTATGTTGAGATCTTATTTTTAGAAGTTTTGAAGTTGGGAATAAGAGAAAGACAGGATGAAAAATTTGGAGAGTAGAATGTATTCATAAAACTGAAAAACCATATTCAGTTCTTGTTGAGTTGTTGGTGCTTATCTCCAAGTCAATGCAGACACCACTTTGGGAGATACCCACAAGCTGTGTTGTCATGAAGTTTGAAGGGGATTTCATAACCTGGTTCTCTGAATTTGTGGAAGAGAATGACTTTAAGGATCTACAGATGGTATCTTCCCTACTGTGTTCAAAATCAGTGTTGTAGAATGTAAGCATATCTTGATGAATTGGTTTTGCATAGTCACCATGCAGCTTAATTCCACATTTAAATTTGCACTTGTGGTTCTGCAAAATGGACAGAGATATATGAATCCAAAGTCAAACAAACCAAACGGCATTATTCCTTTTCAATACTATTCAATTGCACTGAGTGGAGTCCAAATATGGGCCTCTGTTGGTAGTGTATGTAGGGAGCATCTACTGAAGGTGATTTCAGGTTAATTGGGAAGTGACCCGCTTGAAATGACTCCATCAGATCTCAATATCTTCAGCTTTGACTATACCGAAATACAGATAACCCTGAGAGAGTCAACAATGATTGTAGTTTTCAATTCCTGTATTTAAACCAGAGTGTGAATGAATGGTTGAATGAGCAAACAGGTTTGTTTAAGGGACAGAGATGAGAAAAGGACATGAGGAGAGAGGGAATATTGGAGTTATTTTATACTTTTGCCCAGAATCAGCAGTTTCCTGACTTTGGGACATGATCTGAAACTGCTAGAAAAAAATGGCTCAGGTGTGCTGAGACAGCATTGTTCACGCTGATCCCCTGATTCGAAAGGCATTTGGCTGGATTTGACAGTGATGCCTAATATTTTGTAGCCTAAGATGTGAAATGAACAAATTCACCTCTATTCTTTCTAGGTGTAGCATCCATGCTGACTGGGCAAGATAACGATAATGTCTTGTAGACTAAAAAACCTGATGAATCTCATAGTTAAAATCAGTGTCCAGCAGGCAGCACCCAGGCAACTTTTTAAGTCTAGACACTCCCTATCTGGCAAATATAATTTTGGTGTTTTCCCTTAAGTACGTTCCCCTTGAATGTGCTTCTGTCAGGTTTTATTTCAATAATTTTAAATCACTTTGAAATGTCAGAATTATGTTGTATCCTAATTTATACTCTCAAGTATAAATCTAATGACTTACTTAAGCCCTTTTATTTTTAGTTCCATGTAAAATAGAAATAATTATGTTCTACCTATTTCAGGGAGCTGTGAGAATCAAAAGAGATAAGTCATGTACAAATATGTTTTGTACATGTGATGTATAATCTTTAGATCGCTATATAAATTTTAAGTGTTTGTATTTTTATTATTTTTCTATTATATTTCAGATTTTAAATGAATTTATCTCTTATTTTTCTTTATTGATTAAGGTATTACATATGTCTCCTTTTCCCTCCATTGCCCCCACCCCAGCACATGCCCTCACCCCACTAGTGTCTGTATTCATTGGTTATGCTTATGCATGCAAGTCCTTTGGTTGATCTCTACTCCTTCCCCTCCAGCCTCCCCTACCTTCCCTCTGAGGTTTGATGGTCTATTCGATGCTTCTCTGTCTCTGCATCTATTTTTGTCCATCAGTTTATGTTGTTAATTATATTCCACAAATGAGTGAGATCATGTGATATTTATCTTTCTCTAACTGGCTTATTTTGCTTAGCATAATGCTCTCCAGTTCCATCCATGCTGTTGCAAATGGTAAGAATTCCTTCTTTTTTACAACAGCATAGTATTCCATTGTGTACATGTATTACAGTTTTATAATCCACTCATCTGCTGATGGGCACTTAGGCTGTTTCCAAATCTTAGCTATTGTAAATTGTGCTGCTATGAACATAGGGCTGCATATATCCTTTCTCACTGGTGTTTCTGATTTCTTGGGATATATTCCTAGAAGTGGGATTACAGGGTCAAATGGGAGTTCCATTTTTAGTTTTTTGAGGAAACACCATACTCTTCTCCACAGTGGCTGCACCAGCCTGCATTCCTACCAGCAGTGTATGAGGGTTCCTCTTTCTCTGCATCCTCATTAGCTTGTCATTTGTTGATTTGTTGATGATAGCCGTTCTGACAGATGTGAGATGGTACCTCATTGTTGTTTTGACTTGCATCTCTCTGATGATTAGTGACTTTGAGCATGTTTTCATATGTATCTTGGCCTTCTATATGTCCTCTTTTGAAAAGTGTCTATTTAGGTCCTTTGTCCAATTTTTTATTGGATTGTTTATCTTCCTTTTTTTTAAGTTGTATGAGCTCTCTGTAAATTTTGGAGAGTAAACCCTTAGCGGAGATCACATTGGCAAATATGTTCTCCCATGCAGTGGACTCTCCTGTTTTGTTTTGTTTTAATATATATATATATATATATATATATATATATATATATATATATATTATTTTTTGCAGAGAGGAAGGGAGAGGGAGAGAGAGAGAGAGTTAGAAACATCAATTAGAGAGAAACAGCGATCAGCCGCATCCTGCACCTGCACACCTCCTTCTGGGGTTGTGCCCACAACTAAGGTACATGCCCTTGATCAGAATCTAACCTGGGACCCTTCAGTCCACAGGTCGACACTCTATCAACTGAGCCAAACAGGTCAGGGCTCTCCTGTTGTTTTGTTGATTTTTTTTTTCTGTGCAGAAGCCTTATACCTTGATGTAGTCATATTTGTTTATTTTCTCCTTAGTTTCCAAGATATTGCTACGACATATGTCTGAGATTTTGCTGCCTGTGGATCCCTCTAAGGTTTTTATGGTTTCCCGTCTTATGTTTAAGCCCTTTATCCATTTTGAGTTTATTTTTGTGAATGGTGTAAGTTGGTGGTCTAGTTTCATTTTTTTGCACATATCTGTCTAATTTTTCCAACACCATTTATTGAAGAGATTGTCTGTCTTGACTCTAGTGTATGCTTTTGCCTCCTTTGTCAAATATTAATTGAGCATAGTGGCTTGGGTCGATTTCTGGGTTCTCTATTCTGTTCCATTGATCTATATGTCTGTTCTGTGCTAGTACTAGGCAGTTTTGAGTACAGTGGCTTTGTAATATAGCTTGATATCTGGTATTGAGATCCCTCCTACTTTGTACTTCTTTCTCAGGATTCGGGGAATAGCTGCAGCTATTCAGGGTCTTTTTTTATTTCATACTAGAGGCCTGGTGCATGAAATTCATGCATAGGTTGTGCCCCTAGGCCTGGCTGGTGATCAGGGCCGATCAAGGCTAGGCCGATCAGGGCCGGGCCGGAGAGGAGGCGATGGTTGCTGGGCTGGGTGCGAAAGGAATGGATGCCTGATGCCATCGCTACCATTGTCAGCACCCTGCCACCACATGGTTCTCTGCCTCCCCCACTCCTCCTTTCCTCACCACCAGGCTGCCACCCTGGTGGGGCCGGCAGTAGGCCAATCGGGGCTGCTGGTCTGAGGGAGGGACAGGGCAGAGGAGGTTGGCTAGTTGGTAGTTGGGGGGAGGGATCATGGGAGGTTAGCCAACGGGGGAAGGTTGGCTGTGGGAGCGCACTGACCACCAGGGGGCAGCTCCTGCATTGAGTGTCTGGCCCCTGGTGGTCAGTGCATGTCATAACAGCTAGTTGTTCCGGTCATTCCAGTTGCTTAGGCTTTCATATACATATATATGAATTTTTGGAGAGTTTGTTCCAGGTCTATGAAATATGCCGCTGGTATTTTAATGGGGATTGCATTGAATCCATAGATTGCTTTGGGTAGTATGGACATTTTAATGAAGTTGATTCTAGCAATCCATGAACACAGTATATTCTTCCATTTGTTTATGTCTTCCTCTACGTCTTTTTTCAATGTCCTGTATGTTTCCAAGTACAGGTCTTTTACCTCCTTAGTTAAGTTTATTCCTAGGTATCTTAATTTTTTTGTTGCAATGATAAATGGGATTTTAAAAAAAAAACTCTCCTTTGTAAGTTCACTATTGGTGTATAAAAATGCCAAAGATTTCTGGGTTTTAAGTTTGTATCCTGCTACATTGCTGAATTCATTTATTAAGTCTAATAATTTTTTGATGTAGTCTTTAGGGTTTTCTATGTACAGTATCATGTCATCTGTGAATAATGACAGTTTCACTTCTTTTTTTTTCCAATTTGGATCCCTTTTATTTCTTCTTATTTAATTGCTATGGATAGCACTTCCAATACTATGTTGAATAGGAGTGTTGTGAGTGGGCATCCTGTCTTATTCCTGTTCTTAGGTGAAATGGTTTTAGTTTTTGCCCATTGAGTATGATGTTGGCTATAGGTTTGTTATACAAGGCTTTTATTATGTTGAGGAATTATCCCTCTATTCCCACTTTGTGGAGGGTTTTTATCAAGAAAGGGTGTTGGATTTTGTCAAATGCTTTTTCTGCATCAATTGATATGACTATGTGACTTTTATCCCTCAACTTGTTTGTTATGTATCACATTTATTGATTTGTGGATATTGTACCATCCTTGCATCCCTGGAATAAATCCCACTTGGTCATGGTGTATGATCTTTCTAATGTTATGTTGGAACCAATTTGCTAGAATTTTGTTGAGGATTTTGGCGTCTATGTTCATGAGGGATATTGGTCTGTAATTCTCTGTCTTTGTATTGTCTTATCTGGTTTTGGGATTAGGGTAATGCTGGCTTCATAGAAAGAGCTTGGAAGTGTTCCTTCCTCTTGAATTTTTTGGAATAGTCTGAGGAGGTTAAGTTTTAGTTCTTCTTTGAATGTTTAGTAAAACTCCCCTGTGAGACTGTCTGTCCCAGGGCTTTTGTTTGCTGGAAGTTTTTTGATTACTGCTTCAGTTTCCTCCATAATTATTGGCCTGTTGAGATTATTTGATTCTTCATGATTGAGTTTTGAGAGGTTATATTTTTCTAGGAATATGTCCATTTCCTCTAGGTTGTCTAGTTTGTTGGAAAATAGTTGTTCATAGTAATTGTTTACAATCCTTTGTGTTTCTGTGGAGTCTGTTGTTATTTCACCTCTTTCATTTCTGATTTTGTTTATATAGGTCCTCTCTCTTTGCTTCTTGGTGAGCCTGGCTAGAGGTTCATCAATGTTGTTATCCTTTCAAAGAATCAGCTCTTGGTTTCTTTTCTTTCCTTTTTTTTTCCTTTGGTTTCTATGTCATTTATTTCTGCTCTGATCTTTTTTTAAAAAAATATATATTTTATTGATTTTTTTTACAGAGAGGAAGGGAGAGGGATAGAGAGTTAGAAACATTGATCAGCAGCCTCCTGCACATCCCCGACTGGGGATGTGCCTGCAACCAAGGTACATGCCCTTGACCGGAATCAAACCTGGGACCCTTCAGTCTGCAGGCCAGTGCTCTATCCACTGAGCCAAACTGGTTATGGCTCTGCTCTGATCTTTATTATCTCCTTCCTTCTGCTCACTCTGGATTTTTTTATTGTTCTCTTTTAATTCTTTAAGTTGTAGAGTTAGATAATTTATTATCAGTTTTTCTTGTTTTTTGAGGTAGGCCTGTAATGCTATGAACTTCCCTCTCAGGACTGCTTTCACTATGTCCCATATATTTTGTATTGTTGTGTTTTCATTCTCATCCATTTTCAGGATGTTTTTAATTTATTCTTTGATCTCTTTGGTAACCCAATCATTGTTTAATAGCATGCTATTCAGCCTCCAAGTATTTGAATTTTTTAATTGTGTTTGGTTTCTAATATTATGCCATTGTGGTCTGAGGAGCTGCTTGATATGATTTCAATCTTCTTGAATTTGGAGAGGCTTTGCCTGTGACCCAGTATGTGTCTATCTTTGAAAATGTCCCATGTGCACTTAAGAAGAATGTATGAAACATAGCTTTGGGGTGAAATGTTCTGAAGATATCAATTAAGTTCATCTGATCCTAGTGAGTCATTTAGGATTGCTGTGTTTTTTTTTGTTGTTTTTTTTTTGCAGATTTTTTGTCTAGGGCAGTGGTGGGCAAACTTATTAGTCAACAGAGCCAAATATCAACAGTACAACAATCAAAATTTCTCTTGAGAGCCAAATTTTTTAAACTTAAACTTCTTCTGATGCCACTTCTTCAAAATAGACTCGCCCAGGCCATGGTATTTTGTGGAAGAGCCACATTCAAGGGGCCTAAGAGCCACATGTGGCTCGTGAGCCATGGTTTGCCGACCACTGGTCTAGAGGATTTATCAGTGGGGTATTAAAGTCCCCTACTATGATTGTATTGTTGTTGATCTCACTCTGAGATGTAGAAAAGTTAAGTAACTTGCTCTAAGTTACACAACTATGAAGTGATAGAGCTATGACTTGCACCAAGGTGGATTGACTTCAGAGTCTATGTGTAGGAGTTAGGTCACTAAACCAGTTAGATCATAAAACATCATTACTTCTAGTAACTGAAAGGTAGAGAAGTTTAAAAGATTAGGAAATATGGTCAATACTTAGCAAAATGCATTAGCAATTGGTATTATTTACCCCTGAGTTAAACTTTATAAATATTAAGTTGTGGCTTGATTAATGTCTTCAGGTTTATAAAAATGTATGATCTATTCCCTGACTGAAATCACATTGGAGTGATTGTATACAAGGTGTTACTTAAAGAGCTGTGTTAGGAACTTATTGGAAATAGGAAGAAAGAAGAGATTTGATGCCCCTTCTGAGAGAACTCTTAAAGAAAGAAGCAAAGTTTAGATTATACATAAGGAAGAAGATCTTAACTGAGATGAGTAAGAAGATGCTGGAAGGAGCTACCAAGAGTAGCTGGGAAATGTCCTTTCTTAAAAAGCTTCAGAACAAGAAAAATTATTATGCTTGTCCTAGTTGGCTTATACAGCTCTTCTATCCAAAGGCAAGAGGGTAAGACAAGAAATACTATTTTCCTAGGTCCCTTTCTAATGAAGGAATTTTATTTTCTAAGATTTTTTACTTGATATTTATAAAAAGTCCATTTTAAGATCTTGTATAATTTTCACATTTTGATCATCTTTATAGTATATATAACTCAAGATTACAGCAACACTCAGAGCAGTGTCAAGGCACTTGGCTGGGTTGTTACTAATTCAGTTGCTCTTTCTGGAACAACTAATTTATTGACCTTATGGTGCACAGTACTCACACTTATATCTCAGAAAAAGTTGCATGTCACTAACCATTAGGGTAGTTAATAAAGAAAAGATGCAGGAGACATTAAATACTAAAATGCCAAGGGTCTCCTGTTATGAGAGCTTGTTGAAGACTTTGCCAGTGTCTTCCACACAGGGCAGGCTGAGTTAAACGTGTTGAATTAAATTTATAATGTAATGGATTCAGCTCAAATCTGTGTATACTTCTGTATTTAATCCAGGAAAAAGAAAGACAACCCTTAATGTTAAGAATAGAAATAGTTATTAAAATATAATTAATATGTACCATATATTTGGTAACATAATAAATACTTGACATCAGTTTTTACAAGATCTATCAGATAAAGGAATATTTAACATCCCAATTTCACAGATAAAGAACTGAGTCCAGGAAGGTTGATTTGTGTTGGAGTTATGTTGAAAACTCAGACCTGTTTGATTTCAGAACCAGACATTTAACCCCCTCTTTTTGGTTTTGGGACCCAATTCCAATGTGTTTGTTTCTGTGTGTTGGGGGAGGGTATTTCTCACATATACACCAAGCAAATGGATGTCTTACACTTCAACTCAATTCTGACACTATCTATCCAGTGATCGATCATATCAGATTCTACAGGTTAAAGGTTCAGTTCTACAGGCCTGCCCCCCACTTCTGATGCTGCTTGCAAGCCCCAGGTTGCTTGCTTGTATAACCAACTGTAAATCAAAGGTTTCTATGACCTCCTTTTTAGTTTCAATTCTTTTTTTGCTAGAGCAGCTCACAGAACTCAGAGAGAAACATTTTACTTACTAGATCATTGGTTTATTATAAAAGGATATAACTAACAACAGTCAGATGGAAGAGATGGAGAGGGCAAGTTCTGGGGAAGAGGTGCAGAACTTCCAGGTCCTCACCATGAATGACAGTCTGCCAGCACCTCCATGTGTTCACCAACCTGGAATCTCTCCAAACCCCATCCTTTTGAGTTTTATGGAGCTCCATTGCATAGGCATGATGGATTATATGATTGGCCATTGGTGATTGAACTCCATCTTCAGCCCCTTTCCCCTGCCTGGAGATCAGGGGGTGGGACTGAAACTTCCAATCCTTGGTTGGCTAACCTGGCAACCTTCCAAAAGTTGCATCATTAACATAACAAAAGACTACTTTACCACTCACAGTACTTGGGAAATTCCAAGGGTTTTAGGATCTCTGTGCCATAAAAGAGGAAGGACAGAGGAGAAGACAACTAAATATATATTTCTTATTATAAATCACATGTTATGATCCCTTTCTCATTTTATCCAACAATCTTTTTTCCCCCTTCTATTTTACAGTTTACTCTGAATTGTGTTATTAAGAGCAACAGATCTTTTATTTCTCTAAGTGAAGGGTCAGGCAGAATCCCTCCCAAAGCATTGAGGTTTGAATTTCAGGCCACAAAGGAGCATTAGCATGGGGAGTAGTTGGTGTTCTTGCTCATGTTCAACTGGATTACTTTCCTGAACAGAGCCTTACCTCTTAATCTTGTGATCAGAAACATTTTTAAAAAAATGCCTCTCACCAGAGGAGAAGGTTGTTTGCTGGGAGCCCAGGTTGCTATTTCTCCCTCCATTGGCATCCTTGTCATGGTCCTTGTCATGGTTCATGAAACAGGCAGCACAACATTTTTCCTGTTGGGTTCGCTTGCAAGGAGGATTTGTTTGTTTGAGTCCAACATGAAGACTCAAAATCTAAAATCTATTATTTTTCAGTTCACAAGATTTCCTGCCAGTGGAGAGAAAGAACTGCTCTCCACCCAGGCATGATTCTCTGATGGGGAGTGGGGTGGGCAGGCTCCAACAACAAGATGGAGAAGCATGACAGCTGTTTCTTGGTGAGGAGAGTAGGGAAGCTAATTAGACGACCCATTTCTGGGGCCAGAAGACAGAAAAGGCTCAGGTATATTTAGCTCTTTTTCCCATTGAACAACTGGGAGAGAAATCAAACAAAAAATGTAAAGGTCAGATCATCTCATCACTGTCCTTTCAGAACTGGGAAATCACATTAAGAAATGCAGATGGCATCTGGAGGTTAAAATAGCAAGTTATTATTACCCACATAGCTTACAGGAGGTGTTTTTCAAATTTCTGCCTCCTAGAAGAATAGGTATTAAACAATTTAAAAAACTTCCGTGTCTTTTGGCTTGATCTAAATGACAGTGGAAATATGACAACCACTTAGCTTGCTTCTATAGAAATAAAAACCAAAGGATTTACTGTAGAAGAATAGTATATTTATGAAGGAGGAGACATTCATAGAACATGGTTAAGAGAAAAACGACTTGCTTGAAATAAACTGTTGTTGATGTATTTCAAAAATGCGAAGTCAGGCTATTCGAGAGACCTCTACATTGTGCTAAAGCCATTACAGGCTTTCACATTTACCTCTTTTTTTGGTATTAAATAAAGCTACTCACCAATACAGATCTTGCTGTCTTTGTTCATCCCTTACAGCTAAAGAATAATATCTGCTCTTATGTCTCAGTGGCAAGGACAGGCTTAACTAAGTATGTGCTCTCACTGCAGGTGGCAGCCCCATGCAGGTTCAGGCACACACAGGTCAAGGATATTGCTAAGTTCCTGGGAGGTGGAGTGGAGTGAGTTGCAGCACAAGGTGGAATTCAGGAAGAGTTATAATTTTAGGCATAATGCTTTGTGGGTTTTACTGAGGTATGAAATTATGCCATTTCAGAATGACTTTCATAATTGAAATCATCAGACCAGTATATTATTTTGTAACTTCTAAAGTCCTTTATCTTCTGATTTTATTGGAGAGTTACTAGAAAAGAAAAACCCATGTCAGCCAGTAAATAAATACATATATATACATATTAAATCATATATTTATCATATGACTATATCTGATTTATATATGGTATAAATGAGAGTTAGAAGTTCCCAAGAAGTTTTTTTTTTTTTTTGTATGTGTTGAAATTCCAGATACAATGAGGAAAATAAAGTCCAATTGCAAACAGTTCAGGGAAGCAAAGAATAATTTTGATGAATAACAGCTTATAGATACCTGCTTATTATCTTCGTTGGGCAGCTGCTTTGCAGATGGCTTTCTATAAGTAGACATTCAGCACTGGGAGAAGGACTATTTTCCCACAAATTATCTTCTTTGCATTCAGAAGCAAACTAACAGCAAATGTTCAATACCATCTCATGACTCTTCACATTCTCTCCTCCTCACTTTACATGAAAGAAAAACTTCAATTACAAACTCAATTTCAATATCATTGATAATAATTCTCTCTTCTGTCTTTCCATCCCTTATACCCTCTTTTCCCCTGTGTTTCCTTAATTTAGTAGTTAATGGAGACGCTTTGGCTACCATCTGTTCTGGAGAACCAGCATGGTGGAAAATGAATGGATTGGTATTTGGCCTACCCTGAGTTCTGGCTCTGTCTTTGTGAGTCCACTCTGTTCATTTCCTTGTCTCTGAGTGTTGTGGCAAGAAAAACAAATGTCATTCAAACTCTCAGAGCCTGCTTCTTTTTTCTCAAGCAGCAGGACATAGTTTATATTAGTAGGATAATACATCTTTGGGGTGTCCTTTCTACTTTCTGAGAATAGCAGAGAGGAATAAAGAGATGATTTCAAAGGCCCTGCCACTTATTCTGTGGTGCTAAAGGTCTGGACCCAGAATAAGTGGGCCTTTGTTTAGGAGGTATGTTAATGAGCTTTTGGAAACACAAAATATGTGCAGAGTTAAGAAGAGCAAAAGAGCGGAAATTCTGTGGGTAACAATATAGGGGAGGCAAAGCCAGAATATAAAATAGAGGGCTAGGGTAAAGAGGAAAACTAGAAATAAAAAGAGCTAAGAAACTAGATACAAAGTTGAAGTTCTCAGCAAATAATGCCTAGTGTTAGAGTGACTGAAAGAATTTAAAACAGGGATTTTATTATTTAGTATTATGTTATTTTCTTTGCTGTGATATAAAACATCACTGAATCTCTACTTTTTCAAAAAGTCTGTTATTTGTGCAGTTGCTTTGCTGGAGTATTTCTAGATGCTGAGTTTCACGTACGGGTCAACATGGAGTATAGGGAAGAGAGCAGCCATGAACTTAAGACCATCCTATAGAATAAAAGACTAATATGCAAATAGACTGAACAGCAGAACAACCGAACGACCAAACAACCAGTTGCTATGATGTGTACTGACCACCAACGGGCACACGTGGAACATGGCAGGTGTCAGCAGCAGGTGGCAGAGCATGGAACATGGTGGGTGTTGGCCAGGGCAGGATGGTGGAGCAGGTGAGGGGGGTGCCAGACTAAGGTGGGGCACTGGTCGCTCTCATCTGGGCGAGCCTCTGGTGGTTACTGAAAATTCTTTGCTCCTGTGCGTGCTGTGGTCCTGCCTGGTACTCACACCTGCTGCTGGTGGTGGCCCTGCTCCCACCTGCTGCCAGTGCCCCATGCTGTCAGAAGGTGTGAGCAGTAGCTGCTGGCCCTGATTCTCCCTCAGGGCTTCTCCACCTCCCTCTGCTCCTGAGGGGCGATCAGGGCAGCAGCTGCCCCTTGTACCTGCTGATGGCACTGGCCCCGCTCGCACCCCCTACTGGTGCCAACCCCAATTGCTCCATGCTGTCAGCAGGTGTTAGCGGGGCCAGTGCCATCCTTTAGGTTTACAATAGTACATGATAAAGGGCTTCGGTTAATTGATTTCAGTCTCAAAGGATGTCAACTGACATCTGGTTATGTATAAAACATTAATTCCACCATATGGGAAGCAGAAAACTTGGTGTCTAGAAGATGCTAAATAAACCTGGAACTCCTTTTCACAGAAATAATATGGAGGCTATGCTGCTATAGGAAAGGAATATGGGAAGACTTGAATTGAGGGCAAAGAAAGACAATCCAGGGCAGTAATGTATAATCATTGTTTCCTTCCATGATTTCCTACCAGACCTCCCACAGAGGCACAAAACCTTCTGGGTGAGTATTGATATCCATATGCAGATACGGGGCTGAAGGTGTAGGGAAAGGGGCCATCTGGCAATTAGTCCCCGTAGTATATGCACAATTATTTAAAAGCATATGGATCACCAATTTAAAATTATTTTATATACTTGTATACATAGCCCATGGACATGGGCAATAGGCTAGTGAAGACCTGGGGATGGGTAGGGGATTGGAAGAGAGGGGAGAAGGGGGAAGGAATGGGAGATTTTTATAATACTGTCAACAATAAAAAATACATTTAAAAAATAAAAAAGTAGATTTGCAAACAGATTCAGAAGGACAGAGTTATTACAGCCACAGAATGCCTTAGATAGAGCTACTATAGCCACAAAGTGCCTTAAGACCTAGTTTGTGTTTCAGCTTTTTAAATATGAGAGGTACTTCAGCCCCTAAATTCCAAAGCAATGCTTTAAACTCATTAGAGGCACATATACTGTTCCTCTTGCTGGCTCTGCTGATCCTTCTGTTTATATTCTGTGCTTTCTAACTTGCTGTTCAATTCTCTCATTTTTCTCTCTGACTTTATCTTAGCATTATGAGTCTTTCTGTCAATGTATATATCCCTCTGTGGATTAGCTCCCAAAGCATTCAGTGGACTTAAACATATGATTTAAACCAGCTGTCCTGCTGGAAGCAGATAGAAGCTGCTCTGTGCCACCTTTTTTCCTGAGCATGGAGGTCCCTAGCTAGGCTCCTCCATTTGGCAAACTATTTAGGATCAAACAGCTGGGTAGTCCATAAAGGGATAGGCATGTTGACAGAAAGTTTCATAATGTTAAGATAAATCCAGAGAACCAGACAGAACAATCACATATGTGAAATAAGCAGAGAAGGCAAAAGAAAGGAGGATGGAGGGGGTATGGGGAGGGAGATAGAATGAGCATACAAACAAGTGTGCTGGGCTGGGCTAGTGTGACTTTAGTGGGTACTGTTAGCGCTGGTGGAAATCAGAGAAAAAATTCAAATTAAGAGAAAAGGGAAGAGTATGTAGGTTGGGACACAGTTAAGGGTTGGATTCCCCTGAAACTCTGAGTTTGAAATTTCTGTTTATCAGGTTATATTGGAGAATGTTTTCGGGAAATGAGGGGAGCACCACTGGTCAAAGGGAGAAGTGAAATCAAGATTTAGTTTTTGTCAATGTGTCACTAACCCCAAGGGGAGCTCTGCAGATAAAATGACCCTGCAGAATTATTTGGCATTGAGGCATGTGGCCTGGGTCTTAACACTCCACCTCCACATACTAACTTCAGTGTCAACCAGCCACATGATGTAGGCTGTCCATGAGAAAGAGCTATGACCCTGAGCGGAGAGAGTGCCTCAGTCAAAGCAATTTTGGACAGAAACTCAGCTGAGAATTATTAGCCACCACTCCCAGCAGGTGGAAGAATCAGTGTTTCAGTCCTGAAAGGGGTGTGAGGTCTGGGCTGGGCTTCACAGCATCTCTCACACACCCCTAGAGTCAGAACACAGATGAAAATGAGGACCAGAAGTAGTGAATTTCTCTCAGAAACTCTGGAATTTAGTCTCATACTATTCACTATTTATTTTATGTGCATTGGTCTTATCTCTTACCTAAACTCTAAACTCTTTGAGTACCACTATCATAATATATATATATATTTTATCCTTTAATACTTCCTTTTGCTGAGTAATTGGCCAAATCTCAAATAGATAGAAAAACAGGTTCATTGTTTATGTGGTAATATGATACTGAAATAACAAAAACTCATATTTTGAGAAGACATAAAAGACTTTACATTGATCAAGGTTTTTTTCCCCCTTTCTTTCCTTTTTTTTCTGTCATGCATGTATATAAATGTCTTCTGAGTGCCTGGCTCTGTAACAGAGGCAGTCCAGTTGCTTAAAAATTCTAAAGAGAAGGTAAGGGACACCAAGGGCTATATGTGGGAAAGTGAGAATCTACTTGCTTCAGTGAAAGAACACTTGGCTGGAGTCTAAAGACCAACCTCTGTTTCTTGCTATCCTGTCGCTTACCATGTGATCTTGAAAAAAAATCAATTGAACTCTCTAAGACACTTATTTCTTCCTGTAATGATTAGGCATGATTCTGTGTGCTTTGCCTTCCTGAATAGCAGTGGATATGGGTAGAAGGATTGTGATAAGGATCGATGGATAATGTCTGCTGCTTGTTTGATATGTTTGAGGTCTAAAAAGTAGTTCAAGAATAGTTTTATTATTAGTGTAAAATGAAATTTTCTTAAAATTTTAATTTCACAAATAGTATTGTATATCGTAATAAAAAGCTGGCTTAAAAAAAAGTAATCAGTAACAATATAGAAGAAATATATTTTATTCATAATGGAAGACCCTGAATTTTTACATTGGCTTCTAGATTCTTTTTTCAAAGTGAGGGCTGGATAATTAATATGATCTCTCATATATGTTTGTATTCTAAACTTCATAAACATGCATCTTTCAAAGCAACATTTTCATTAACCAGGCAAAGTATGATATGGGTACTTCCTGTGTCTAACAAAGTGATTTAATTGTGGGAAGAAAGATACTATAGATGTATATGTAGCATAGAATCTAGAATAGAGATGGTTTGGAAGAACTTCAAAATATTCAGGGAAGAAAGGTTAACCTTAAATAATTTCAGACTGCCAAACTTAATTATGGGTTAGAATTAAGTGTTCTCTATTAATGCAGTTATCCATTGCATTAAGATTGAAGGATCTCAGTAGTGGCCTTTTTAATTACCTGTTTTCGTGTAGAAAGCACTCTCATGGTAGTGGTAACCATGCAGACACCATTTACATAGGCATGCACTTTGTCTAAATATTGCTTGCAATGCTAATTACATTCTCTAAATGGAATGAATTATTTATTTATATTTGGCTGATCTTAAATTAAACAGGCCCCTCCATAGCAGAGACAGAAATGCTGGGTGGAAGGTGAAATATGTCATGGTGACAGAGCTGGACACTCAAACTGACACCATTTGCCAGCTAGGGAAATTACCAGCCATAGATCATGAGACCCTTGTCTTTTCACACCTACTGTTACCTAAGCTTTGCCCTTCCCAGCCCACTCTGGGTACCCAGTGTTTTCATAGTTTTTGTACCTATTACATTATCAAAGAAAAAATAAAAAGCCTGCTTTCAAGATTAGATTTGAAACCTACTTATAATCATACTAGAGGCCTGGTGCATGAAATTCATGCACTGGGTGGGGGGAGGTATGTCCCTCAGCCCAGCCTGCACCCTCTCCAATCTGGGACCCCTCAAGGGATGTCCGACTGCCCAGGATGGGGCCAAAACGGGCAGTCGGACATCCCTCTCACAATCCAGGACTGCTGGCTCCCAACCGCTTGCCTGCCTGCCTGCCTGATTGCCCCTAACCGCTTCTGTCTGCCAGCCTGAGCACCCCCTAACCACTCCCCTGCCAGCCTGATTGACGCCTAACTGTTCCCCTGCCGGCCCAATTGCCCCTAACTGCCCTCCCCTGCAGGCCTGGTTGCCCCTAACTGTCCTCTCCTGCTGGCTTGGTTCCCCCAACTTCCCTCCCCTGCAGGCCTGGTTGCCTCCAAATGCCCTCCCCTGCAGGCCTGGTCCCTCCCACCTGTCCTCCCCTGCCAGCCATCTGGTGGCGGCCATCATGTGTCCACATAGGGGTGGACATCTTTGGCCACATGGAGGCAGCCATCTTGTGTGTTGGAGTGATGATCAATTTGCATATTACTCTTTTATTAGATAGGATTCAATCCATTGAGAAGGCTTAATCTGAACCTGTTTAGATGCATTGTGCTCATACAAAATGTAAAGACTTAAGTCTAAGAATGGATTTTTAATAGTGAAATTTCTAACATCGGTGAGTCCTAGGCCAAGGTATTCAATCATCAATGAACATCTATTTAGTATCTTCTATATGGATGGCATCTATGATGCTCTGTTGATAGATCTAGATCCCAACTCTTATTCTACCCATGACCCAGTCTGGGAGACAATAGTGTCAGCATTTTTATTCAACCTGAATCCTTATTGAAAATAGAGCTTAAATTGATTAAACATGAAGCCATAGAAACATGAGAAAAATCACTCTCAGAAATCTTTAAATATGTATTCTTTTTCTTTGGTGAAGAAAATTTAAAGTCAATTATTTTCATTGTGGTCTTTTGGGGAGCCACCTTTTCTAACTCAGTTTGGAAGGCATTTCTTTAAAATCAGTGTTCTTGAGTTTTCCTGGGTTTGTGCGAGGATTCCTCAGGCCCTAACATCTCAGGACTGGGTGAAGCAGGGCAGGGTTACTAGTCATATCTAAAGACATGCTAGTTAATCATTTCCTCTTTAGTTTTATCATCCAAGTCAAATCTGAGTGAGGAAGAAAACCAGAGGAACACATATAAAAATGGAAAAATTAGATGATTAGGTGGGATGAGTTCCCTAGAAGATTCAAGCCTGGGCTTAAATTGCTAGGAAGGAAGATTGCTATTTATATTAATTCACAGAAGGACTTAATGGAAAGAAAAGGATTTGAACTGGCATCCTGATGTGGTATTTGCCACCACTGTGGTCCAAAATGTAGTTCTTCATTCTACTTTTTATCACCAAACACAGAAAGGGACAGACAAAATGGACTGAGGAACCTACATCTCTCTCATGGTGTTTCTGATTGAGAATTCAATCTAGTAAAAAAGGAATGATCCCTTTAAGGATTCTGGCACATGCATTTTTCTTTTAAATAGAAGACATTTTCGAGCCTTTTAATATTAAGTGACTCGTTGGATTATTAAGATAATGATTACTATTGTTTTAAAAGAATTTCTCCAGTGTTGCGATTAAATATGAAAATTTCCCACAAATTTAGAAACCATTGGAAAAGAACCTGGAGAAGACAATTCTAGAACATTTAATGCTTACACTAAAGATGAGTTTCTTTACAAAGTAAAACAACTGATTTTTTTCCCCCTGAGAAGGTAGGTTATACAGTGTACATCCAGTACTACTGAAGTCCAATGAACAATAGCTTAGTTATGTAATCTGTCACCATCTCACACACCCAACCTGGCTAGTAACATCACAATGCACTTGACAGAATCAATCCACATTTTCTCATTGCTTAAATGAGTTGCAAGTCTGAGACATCTCCTAGAGGAGTATGTTTACTTGGTGCAAATATGGACAGCTGTTTGGTAATGGTCTAACTCTGCAAGGTACAATGATCAATGTGGAATAGTCACAGCTTCTAAGCTATGCATGGATTTTTTTTTTTTACACAAATATGCCACCTAATGGAGATTTTATACAAAATATCTAGGACAGAAATGGGATTAAGTAGGTTGCTGATAGAGAGTGAGTTTAGCTAGGATGGCAAAGTGACAAAATAGTGATAAAGGGTCCAACTCTGAGCAAGAGACTGGAGTCTGGAGACCGCATAATGCATAGCACAGATGTCCCATAAAAATGTGCAATAGAAAAAACTACCATCTGAAAAAGCCACACAGAGCTGTAGTCAAGCTGCAGTCATGACAGGCAGGTGATTCATTCAGAACACAGTTTTGTGTAGCCTGTGAGGTTAAAGAAGGTTCATGAGTCGCTGATAGTACCTAGACTTTCTATTTAGAGAACACAGCATTCATTCATTTATGTGCAGAATAGTCTGTCATCACTCAAGAAGCTCTTATTAATCACTGACCTGTACAGAGAGGATGGTCATTGAACAAGTAAGCCAACAGAATCTATTGGGGAAAGTCTATATGGTTTCTATAAGTGGAAATCATGCCTGACTAAACAACCTGAATCCTCTCAAGCGTGAACAGGTCTTTTATAAAATAGACAAATGCCTCGTAGACAAGGAACTACCAATGGAAGTAATTTAATTAGACATGGAGAAAGCCTTTGACAAGGTAAACCTCAGGAGATAGGTCATTAGAGGGACTTTCAAAAGGCTGGATATTCATGCATCCATGTTGGGAGATGTGTTCATGTGTCCAATAGAGGTCATATTACACAGGAATTTTCAGACTATGCTCCTGGACCATTCACAGATGAGCCCTGAGGGCCATTGATGGCCAATGGAGCTGATAAGGGACTGGCTTCAATAAGGCAGTTCCATCTTTATTTTACATGTTAAAGTTCCTAGTAAGGTTTCATTTGGATGGCTTGAAAACTCCATTAAATTACCTTTGAAATCTCTTCTAGTTTTATAAAGACTATAATTATCATTCTGGTTTATTCTAGTGCATATAAGTTTATTCACCAAAGAACTTAAGTTTAAAGCATGAAAAAGCCACACAGCACCATAGTGATAAATGACACATTTTCTAGTTAGAAAGTAAATAAAATGCTGGGGCCTACTGAAAACCAATGCAGAGGTCCATCTTATTAATTGATTAACTAATTACCTTGTAGTCAGTGAGAAGATTGCAATATCCAGTTTTGCAGCTGAGTCTAATTTATCTTGGGAAAAATGTCAATTCAGTTGGCACAAATATCACTCTAATATTTATGCTAAGCAAAATTGAGGAGGAGTGCTATGAACTAATTCTGTCTTAGAGTAAGTTCTCTACACCATGGGAGATTTAAGATGCCTCCAAATAGTCATTTCCCAGTTTTACTCACCCGTGAGTAAGGGGTGAAAAAGCATACTGTTCACCCCTGGCCTTGCTTTGTGCTATGTGGCATCCTGTGGTAAGACAAAGTCCTTTGACTTCTCTATTTCATATGACAAGTTCATAGATGTTATTTCTATTAATGTAGTTTCCTGGTGTCTGAGGAGTAATTAACATCTTAGACCGAAATGCTTTTTAATAATAGAGGCTTTGTGTCATTCTAAATATATTTTTTAGTGTAACATAAAATCCTAAGGAAATAAAAAAGAAATTCTATGCTAAATAAGCTTGTCATACATCGAGCCCAGTGTTCTGTCTCTGATAGTCAAAGATGAGCTGTGGAAGGCCAAATCATTCCTCTTAAATATGTATGTTAGAGATTCTATCCAACTTAATTACTTTGAATATAACCTGAGTGCTGGTGACCTCCAAATACATAGCTCTGGCCCTGAGCCTTCCTCCACACTTTTAGTGCCTTATTTAACTGCCTACTAGTCCATTCTTATTGTAAAAAAGGACCAATTCTCAAACACCATATCTCAAAACTGGATTTATAACTCTTCCCTCCCCCAAATCAACATTTCTAGTATTCTCAGTTTCTGTGAATGACACTACATAAGCACCAACATATGGAGTCATCTTTGACTCCTCACTTATGTTCTTGCTACTGTTTTTATACTGTCTCCAAACAAAAACACTTGAATGACAAGTCTCTGGTATCAGCTGCATAGGAAATGGTTCACAATCTCTTCCCATGCTTTATCACTCATAGGTTTTTCACAGAACAGGATTCAAAGCATGTATATGACCTTCGAGGGTAAATTCTAACATATACAGGGTGTCCCCAAAAATGTATACACATTTTAACAGCTGATAGCTCAGTTTTGAAAATGAAATGTATTTTAATAAACACTGCCTTTATAATTATATTCAAAGTGTGTGTATACATTTTGGGGGGATACTCTATATTCTACATAGGTGATAATTTGTAAACCATGTATGATCTAACACAGAAAGTAATGGAACTGGGGTGTGAATACATGCCTGCCAGACTCTGAATATAAGACCCTCTTAAGGTCATCATCACTGAATCTCATAGCAAATACAGTTGTAATGTCATCCATAAGTGGAAGGGAAATGCACAGGAATATCTCAGCTTTCCAGAGGTTTGCCTTATGACTGCAGAATGAATATGTTTGCATTTGCATTGGTGAGAATTATTTTTCTCTCAGTAGAATTAACTTCCATAGGTCATTTTCAGCTATAGTAAATACAAGCAAAGAATTATAAAGAGTTTGCAATTTGGTAGCAAGCATACCAGGTATTTTCTTCTTTTGCTTTTATATGTAGTAAAAACTCCATTGTAGTCTCTGATGAAGCCAGTGGCATGCCTGGTACCTCCCAGAGTTTCCCACTTTAACAGCCATCTTTGCAAAGGACAGATTGGCAGCTGGTATTACTGGGTTCAGCAGCTTCATTTAATTTCCAGTATGGAAATAGCCTTAGGATGAGTCATGTAAGCCCCACAAGAAAGGTGGCACTTTAAGATGAATGTGAAGCATTGACCCTCACCATCTCCCCTTTTGTTCTTCATTACATTATTCAGAGTTGGTTGGATAAATCATATCATTATTCATCTTAAGCATTTTGCTATTAAAAGTAAGTGTCCAATTCCAGGATTTTATGATTTTAATTGAAGAATTAATGTCCCATGGTGAATCTACAATAAACATATTTAATCTCCTCTCCCATCATTATGAAATACAATATTACTAAAAAATAGCTTTCAAATCCATTTGTTTAAAAATATTTTGCTAGGAATATAATCATGCTCCATATGCTCCTGTTTTTCAAAAGGTTTTAATATGTGATTTGAATTTCCCTTCAGGTTGGAAGTCTGTATATCTGTAATTGAGCTGCCAACTCTCCCAGAGAAAAACTCAATTCTAAAAAAATAACTTTTTATTTTCAGCTAGCCATTCATTCTAAGGAAGCTAACAAAGGTGAACTACATGTATGGTGTTTTCCCCCCTTAAATTATTGGTTTCCTCTATTAAATAACTCAGTTAAAGTTTGAGGAGTCATGCAGGCAAAATAAAGAGTTGGCTTAAACTGTTATTTGTTTGCTAGACTCAAGACAGTGAGGGATAGGGGAGTAGGCTGGAATACTGAGGCATGGTGCTTCCTTAGTTAATCCAACTAAGAAAATAACTTGCTTTTATTCAACTAACTGAGTGGATTACCTGCATTTACCCAAATAGTGTTTTGAAGGAAAAACTGAACTAAAGAAATGTCATGTTAGTGAGCAAGGCAAAGTTCGAAATGCCTTTGCTTCCCACAGAAGCTAAAAAACAGATCCAGAGACATAGAATCATGGAACAGATTGTGGAATCTCAGGGGGAAGGTACTGTGTAGGTTGGGAGGCTGTGGGGGGCAGGAAGAAATCATCCAAAGGGCTTGTATGTGTATATGCATAACCTATAGACACAGACAATAGGGTGGTGAAGGCCTGGGGGGGGAGGGTGGGCAGGGAGCGGGGTGGGGCGGGGGAGGGGAGGGTTTGAGGTGGGTTAGAAGAGGTCAGTGGGGGAGAAAAAAAGTGGATTTACATAATACTTCCAACAATAGAGATTACCAAAAAAAAGTATATAAATCATTGCAGGAAAATGTCTTATCTTCAAAGTAATTACTCTGGGGAGGTGGTCTTCTTAGAATCAAATTTATCCATCATAGTTTCTCCCCCAAATTCTCATTACTGTGCCTTATAAATGCTTTCATTTGATTCATTTGGTAGTGTGTGCTTTTTTCCTCAGGTGAATTTGTCACATCAGCCTTGTTTCAGTTTAGCCCTTCTCAACTCTCACATGGTAATATTCGTTCTTATTTTTCATTCCCACATTGAATTCCGCATTCTGTAATAGTGACAGATATGATGCTGCCAAGGTAGATCAGACTCATATTTATCTTCTCCTTGGAGAACTTATTGCATTATTTAGTATCATGAGGTCTTTTCATTTATGCTGCTTTGTACCTTATTGGGTCCCAAAGTCCTGGTGAGCCCACTTCCAATCTGATGTGACACAGCTGATAGCATTTGAACCGCATCATTAAAGGGGCACTTGTAAGCCATTTATGCCAGATTCCACTAAGAACAGAGGAAAACCAGACAGGGTCATTTTTCTCAAAAGGATTTTTTCAGTCCTGAGCTATTCCCATCAGATTTCCCGTGACTCCTTCAGGTCAAGCTTGAAGCGATGTCTTTTTTTGACAAGCCAGAGAATAATTTATTTCTTGGTTCTTTTGCTGACACAGTGGAAACCTGTTTCCACCAAAAAAAAAAAATACTAAGACTTTCTCTGGATGATTTGGCTTTTCGAAAATATTCTTTGATGGTATTTATTTTTTAAATGCTAATTTGTGAAAACTCTGTAAAATAGGTAAGGTATTTTATTTTAAGTTAGTTACTAATTTTTTTAAATTAGTGACATGACTTGAATATTTAAATATATTTCAGGGCAATACAATAATTTACTCTTCTTCTTCAAAAGCAGAATTTTCTAATTCTTTCCCTAATGCTCAGGAGATTTCCTTATTACTTTATGATTCCCTTAGAAATCTGGTAATGGAAAACACTCAAAGTCAGGAGACTCAGCCTTGTCATAGTAAGCAATGAGTCCTTTAGCATATGTCTTACATTCTTTCTGTCTTGGTTTTCT
The DNA here is from genome assembly GCA_026230045.1 of Corynorhinus townsendii. Classification (NCBI taxonomy): domain Eukaryota; kingdom Metazoa; phylum Chordata; class Mammalia; order Chiroptera; family Vespertilionidae; genus Corynorhinus; species Corynorhinus townsendii. Next base: position 29,454,936 of record JAPDVU010000001.1, read on the forward strand.
CACCTAGTGGTGGTCTTACCCAGTTGATGTCTTTAAATACTAACAGTAATTCATTGATGATTAAACTTTATGTAATCAACATCTGTGATGGGATGTGTGGAAAATATCTCAGATTTTATGCATACAAAATCATAAATTTATTATAAACCAGTTCTCTCAGTGCATTTTAAAACATGGTGCCACCATTAACTCAATTACCTAGGTGACAAATCTATAACTGTCTTACGTGTCATATCCAACCCATCAACAAATCCTGTCAGACATATCTTTAAATATATCCCAAATTTGATCACCCTAACCAAGTTTGGGGCCACCACCCAAATCCAAGCCATATTCCCTTTCCCCTGAATCATTAAAATAGTCTGTCAGCTTCCAGTATTTACACCCTCAAATTTGCTCTCCATTAGAAGCCAGGGGGTTTATTTCCAAAACACCACTTGGAGTCTATCACTTCTCTATTTAAAACCCTCTAATGGCTTCCTCACTTACCTAGAAGAAAACCCAAAGACGTTATACTAGCTTTTAAGGCCCTGAGCAATCTCTCCCTGGCAACTCCCCAAGCTTACTTCCATTCTTCTCCCTGGTACTCCTTTTCCTCAGGCCCTTTTGACCTCCACTGTGTAGGTGCTGAACATGACAAACATATTCCCCAGTCAGGGCCCAACAGGTGCTATGAGCCTGATGCATATACAATTTAGGAGACATGGTTTAGGAAAGAGAATATAAACATTGGATATAAAAGGGCATATTTAGAATAAGAAAATAAGTCACAACAATTTACAAATTTGAGTAAGCTGACAAACATCATAACATTATTAAATTACTGCCCTCTGCACCTTGGCAGAGTGGGTGTAGGAGCATTCTTGGATTCCTACACTGGGAAGCCACCAATAGCTGAAATCTAAAGTGACTGCAAACCACATAAACCCACTATCACCTGACTACATGTGTTTTCTCAATATCCCAACAGTGACACTGGCCACTCCATCACTACCTACCAGGAAGGAGGGAAGTGCAATGGAAATAGAAGTAGTTGTGAAAAGAGGTAGCAACCATAACCAATTGTGGCTCAAGTTCCTTCTGGTGCAACTTTTATTTTAAAAAAAGTGACCCTGTGAACACAAGGCAAGGGCCCATCCCAGAGCCTTGGTAGGAGTCTGATCAAATGAGAAGACTGAAAGCTTCAGCTTCCTTAGCATCAAGGTGGGTCTGCCTCTGGCCTGTGCATTTGCTTTTTCTCTTCCTGGATTATTATGCCCCCATTTGGTTCTCTATTTAAACATCCCTTCTTTAATGAGCCCTTTCTTGTATATTCTAATTAAAGCAGCCTGTGCTATCACTCTCTCTGCCCTTCCTCTACCTTGTCATTATAGCATTTATTGACCTAATACTATATTATCTACCAGAGGCCCGGTGCATGAAATTCATGCACAGGGTGGGGTTCCCCTCAGCCCAGCCTGCACCCTCCCCAATCCAGGACCACTCAGGGGATATCCGACAATCTCAGAGATTGGGCCTAAACCGGCAGTCGGACATCCCTCTCACAGTCCTGGACTGCTGGCTCCTAATCGCTCACCTGCCTGCCTGCCTGGGTGTCCCCAACTGCCCCTTTCCCACCAGCCTAGTCACCCCTAACTGCCGCCCCCCGCCGGCCTGGTTGCCCCCAACTGCCCCTCATGCTGGCCTGGTTGCCCCCAAATGGCCCCCCTACCAGCCTGGTTGTCCCTCACAGCCCCCCTGCCTGCCTGGTTGCCCCACGCAGCCTGCTGTTCAGTCGTTTGGTCATCCCTCACTAACCCCCCTGCCAGCCTGGTCGCCCCATGCAGCCTGCTTGTTTAGTCGTTTGGTCATCCCTCACTAACCCCTGTGCCGGCCTGGTTGTAGGCAGCCATCTTGTGAGAGTGTGATGGTCAATTTGTGTATTACGCTTTTATTATATAGGATAATGTATATAATAAAGAGGTAATATGCAAATTGATTGAACAGCAGAACAACCAGTCAGTGGGGGGTGTAGCCAGCAAGCAGGCAGCGCCAGGCCAGCCAAGGCGCGTGCCAGTGGGCACAGGGAAGGAATGGTGATGGGGGTGGCGGCGACCAGCAGCAGCAGAGGGGTAATGGGGGGGGGCCTGCACCATCCCCTGATTGGCCTGTCTGGTTGCCTCCCACAGACGGAGGCTGGGCAGCAGCAGCAAGGTGATGGGGGCTGTGCCATCCCCTGATCTGCTGGCCAGGTCACCTCCTGCAGTAGGACATCCGCTGAGGACTTCCAGACTGTGAGAGGGCACAGGCCAGGCTGAGGGAATCCCCCCGCCCCAACCCAGTGCACGAGTTTTCGTGCACTGGGCCTCTAATATTATCAATAAGTAAATAAACACCTTTATTAATTTATTGTTGTTGCCCCTGCTAGAATGGCAGCACGTTGTCATTGCAAGGACATTGTTTTGCTCAATGGTGCATCTTCAGAGCCTAGAAGAGTTTTTGGTATGTAGTAGGTGTTCAGTAAATACCTATTGAATGAATTAATGGATGCATTATCTCGCATATGTTTGTGAAAGCCAATGGGATTCAGGTATTTTAATGTGGTGTGAGAACAGCAAGGACTCATTGTTATAAAGACATTAGTGACTTGTTTTCGGCATCTCTAGAAGCCTGCTTCTTCACAGACAGGACATTTAATTGGGAAATACGCAGGAAGTATTTTGGCAGTGCGAAGAGAGATTTGGCTGGGTTTTAATTACGAATTTGTTAAAATTGGCTTGTACTCTGTGAAGTGATTTGAATGCCGTTCCCATGGTTTTACCTCACTGCTGGGAAAAACTGGTGACATTTTAAGTGGCAGTCGACAATGGAAAGACAAATGGCATATTAAAACCCACACACCAATGTGCCATGCTCCCTAAAACAAGTAACGACACTTCTTAATAAAAGCAATGTTTCATCTCATGCATAATAAAGGTTTCTTCCCTCGAACCCAAATGCACATTGTCTCTTTCAGGCAGACGTGGGATTTTTCCCCTCTTTAACAAAAATTGTAAAACTGCCTCCTTGTTGAAGCTATGCAATTTCTCCATTTTCCCAGGATAGCTAGGCAACTCGTCACTCACAAGCTGCTCCATTAACGAACTGACATCATAAAAACATGAAAGAAGATAAAGTATTGTGCAGAGAACTTTAAGTCAAGGGAAAAATAAACCATTTGAATACTTCAGAATAGAATCCCAATGAGTGATGAATGGCAATATCTTGAAATGTCCCTGTTTTCAATTCTTCTTGTTATAACAACTTCAGATTATTGGGTGTCACCAAAACTTGTCAGGCTTTGGATTAGCCAAACACTGAAAACTCCTACAAATTGAAGAATTGACAGTTGTTCTGATTTTGTATATGTAGGCAAGAAAATGAGGTATGAAAGGGTGGCCTCTCTCCAAAATTCATAGAAGAATGAAACCATTGATAAACCTGGGATCAAAGAGTTTCTTAAGTCTGGAAAAGCTAGATTAACCTTAACAAAAATTGACATTGAAAAGCAGCATTTGTTCATTTAATTCCTGAAAAAAAATTTTTAGTGGGGCTCTCCACTAAATTTGGATAATAAGTTCTAAATAATGAGTTAGTTATGTGTCCACTGAATTTGGATTATAGGTTCCAAATAATGTGTTAATTATGCGTCCTTCCTGCGAGTTAGGGTTAGTATGTTAAGAGGTTGAGATTTATAGCTCATCAAAGTATCTTCTATTTTGAGTCAATCAACTTAATGAATCAGCTGTAAAATGTATGAATCAGCTGTCAAGGTCCTGAAAACAGTTGCCTAGGTGCCCAGAACAAAGAAACCTGGTTCAGGAGGTGAAGCAATTAACAGCAGGGAGAGATGCCAAGCCATGGCTTCCTCCAGAAAGTAATGATTTCACCAACTTGGCCTTTTTTTCCACTCTGGGTTTTTATTCTAATCTAATCTCTTTTTTAAATTTTGCCTTCTTTCCTCCCATCCCCATTTTTGGAGGACTCATAGAATCTCCCTTACATAGGAATAATTTAGCCTGGAGCTAGGAAACCTAACATGGAACAAAAGACCACTGACCCCAAGTCAATAATTTCCTCTTTTGTTACCCAGGTTAGGAAGCATCACCAGTCTTCCTAAACCCTCTGGAAACCTTGATATTGTCATCAAATCCTTTTCCCCTCAGTTACTGATTATCTATTTTTTGTCGTTTTGTTTTTATTTTATTTATTTATTTTAAAAAATCTTTATTGTTGAAAGTATTGCATATGTCCCCTTTTCCCCCCATTGACTCCTTCTAGCCGACCCCCAAAGCCAGCCCCAGGCCTTCACCACCTTATTGTGTGTCCATGGGTTACTGATTACCTATTTTTAAAATGTTTCTCAGATCTGTTCTATTTTTAGGCTTCCATTCTTCCTCTTTAAAAATAAAATTCTTTTTTTTTTTTAGTTATCTCCACCCATTCAGTTCAGTTCAATCCTCCAGTGGACCCTCCAACCCAAACGTTCTGCTAGAGTTACCATAACACATATTTGTTGAAAAACCTCTGCTGGTTTATGTGATATCATGCACATTCTTAACTCTGAAACCAATAAGTCATAGCTTCCCCGGTTGGATTCTTACTAACTTTTGTGGTTGCATTTTCTTCTTCATTCCAGGTATAACCACACTCTTCAGCCACACCTTGCAATACCAAGCATATTTGGAGCTTTAAATATGCTTTTCTGACTAGAAAGTTCTTTTTCTCATGCCTGTCCGTGGAAATCCTTTATACTACCACCTCTTTAGAACCTTCCACTTTCTCCTTAGAAAAAACAATTCTTCCTTTTTTTAATTTCCTATGTTATATTTTATCTCTAATGCAGTTCTACTTCTCTCTTTCTCTTCCCAACAAAAATTCTTAAACATGTTAATTATATTCCCTACTTCCAATTTCTCTTCACACGTTTCCTTTTGAACTCATTGAAATCAGCCTTTCATCCTCACTATTCCACCAAGACAACTCATACCTGCATCAATGGAAACCTTCCCATTACTATAAACAATGCTCAATTCCCAGTCATCTTACTCAGTGAGGGTATTGCATTTGTCCTTCTTGAAATATTTTTTTCCATTTGCCTTTCAGGATACCACTCATTTTAGGTTTCTTCTTCTCTTGTCAATTAATTCTTCCCAGTTCCCTTTGCTGGTTCTTCATTCTCTCTCAACTTCTAATCTTGGGATTATCCTAGGATCTATTTTTCAGATCTTTGCTCTTTTCACCCTACTCCCTGAGTAACTTCATCCAGTCAAATGGCTTTAAATACTATCTTCACTTTAAGAACTCTCAAAGTCAGAAAATCTCAAGAATGGATTCCAGGCCATTTATCCAACTATCTACTTGACATTTCATTTAGGTGTCTAATGTCCATCTCATATGTAACATGTCCAAAGCCAAAATCCTCATTCCGAACCTTCACTGTGACCTAGACGTCTCCCACAAATTTTGCTTTTTTAACTAGAAGAAAATGCATCTTTGTAATTGCTCACATCTTATCATCCATTTAATGGGATCATTCTTGATGACTTTCTTTAAGATCCCATATCAGATCCATTAGCAAGCTCTAAATGCTCCGGCTTTCTACTATGTTCACACTTCTTCTCTCAATTGCTATTGTGAGTTCTGGATTTTAGTAAAAGATTTTGAACTAATTTTTGTCTGTCTGTACTAAACTCCCATAATCTATACTCAACAGAGCAGCCAGAATGCTACTTATAAACCCCAAGTCAGACCATGTATCTTCTTGGCTCATACATTTCAGTGACTTTCCTTTTTACTCAAAATATAATTCCAGACCTAAATGTAGTCTATAAAATCTTTCGGGCCCTAGCTACTTTTCTGATTTGACTTTTCCCCACTCTTCCCTATCTATACTCCTGTGGATCCAGCCACACATGCTTTCTTTCTGTTCCCCGAACACTCCAAGCATTCTCTTGACAAAGTCTTTCTAGAAGTTTTCTCTGCCTGGAATATCTTCAGATTCCTGGATGATTTTTCTGTCTCCCTTCAGGCCTCTGCTCAGATATTATTTCCTCAGTGAGGGCTTCCCTGAGTATCCTGTATAAAATGGCACACACTCCCTTAACAGGGCCCCCTTCTAGCACTCCTTACCTTCATTACCTTATTTTTACTTTATCAATTCAACTTATCAACTTACTACATATTTTTTAATTTTTGTGTTTTCCCATCTCTCTTCAATAGACAATGCTATGTCTAAAAGGGCAGAGACTTTAATATATTGGGTTCTACTTTATTTCCAGTGTCTAGAACAGTGCAAAGCATGTGGAAGGCATTTGATAGATATGCATTGAGTAAGCTCTTTTCCTTTTTAAAAAATTCTTAACTCTCAAGCTAACTAGTAGAAATATAATACATATATAACCAAGTTTCAGCAAAGCATAGAATTCCTGTTCTATTTTAATTGGGTGATGAGATGATGAAGCTGAGATTAGAATATCTTGAAAGCCATTAGGTGATTGTAAATTCCTTTAAAAATCTCTATGATTTACAGAGGAAATGAAATCATTGTAATCTCTCAGTCATCAGCAAAAAAACAACAACAAAGCAAGTAGATGTGATACAATGGAAAAAGTCAAGTTAACTGAATGGAAACAATATTTTCCTGCTTTGAAAAAGCTTCAAAATATATTTTAAGTTATGCCCTCTCAAGCAAACTTTGACTCTCGAGTATATTTACTCAATCAGGAAAATTAATATTACATTGCAGTGTTTAGAGGTAGTGACTTCCAGTGGCTTTACCATTTAATGAACTGTTGACATTTACCATAGAGATACACATGGATTACAATTCTGGAGAATATATTGTTGAGTGTTTCTTTTGGTTTCACAGTCTAAGGAAAAAGTTAGAATTTAATATTTTATAACTCACAGCAGGTTACACATTCAAACTAAATATGTTTTAGCTGAAATTCTTCAAGCTACCAAAGGCCATTGCTACTAGAGGAAAAGGAAATGTTAGTTTATACTATACAAGCAGCATTATAAAAGAATCTGCTATTTTAGTCCTATAATATTGAGCTAAATACAACTTACACTACATGGAATCATGTTTGATAATACTCCTCTCATGTACAGCTGAAATCATAAATTGCATAATGATCAGGCAGTGCTATAAATGTGATCTACTCATATGTACTTGCTTCCTTTTTTAAAAAGATTTTTAAACATTGATTTGAAGAGAGAAAGAGAAACATTGTTGTGAGAGCGAAACATTGACCGGCTGCCTCCTGCACACCCCCCACCAGGAATTGAACCTATAACCTGAGCGTGTGCCCCAATGGGGTATACAAGCCAGCAATTGAGCCACACCAGCTAAGGGCTCTTGCTTCTTAAGTATGATATTTTTGCAGCACTTGGCTATATACTGTATCACATAAAAAATACAGATTGATTTATTAAGCTGGTTTCTGTTTTCTCTTGTAATAGATTTCTTGAAATTTGTATTATTTATATGTTGTCACTAATTTAATTTAATTAACATTCAGAAACTATACAGCCAATTTGGCAGTACTTTAAGTTAATGCAATAATTTATCTGGCATTGTTAATGTGATTTTAAATGCTGACATTGTCAGCATTATTGAGTATTTGCTGAATATTTCTGTTACTCAGCACACTTACAGTGTTTTGTCTCTTTAATTTAGACAGTTATTAAAACTCTCTGCTTATCAAAAAAGACTATTGAAACACAGGTACTTACAGTTAATTTCAATGAGTGTCCAGGATTGGATTAAATACAAACTCTCAATGGCAAGGGCTATTTTAACTGCCTAGGCAGCTTCTCTTCTTCTTACCTGCTTTGAAAATTATAAAGGGTCAAAGAAAATAAGCTTATCCCTGGTGTTGTAGGAAAGAAAAAAAAATGACATAGCCCTTTTGCTACTTTAAAGGTCTGGACGTACTTAGCGCTCTCTTTATAAAAAATGGATATGTTCTATAACAGGCATATTAAGACAAACTATGTTAATTTGAAACATTTTTTTCTTGTTTCTCCCATTCATTTGAGAAAATACTTTCAGTTATGGTCTTTCAATGCTATATTAAGATAATCCAATATTCTAAGTGGGCATAGTACAAAAGTGAGTGGAATTGTGGATGTAAACTCAGTAACAGAAGGTCAAACAAGTAAAGGGGAGGCTTTAAGATGACTCAAAGACTATGGAAAAGTTGGAAATTGTGGCCTTTTATCTATCTACATTTCAAAAAATCTCTTTCTTTTCAGTCATTATTTTTGCCTTTCTATTTAACAAAGTTCTGTTGCATTTAAACTACCAGTACATAAATTTGAAAGTTTATTGCTCAGGGAAAAATACATTCATCTCTTCTGGCACTCAGATATCACCTAGAGTGTCCTGTTAGTGACAGCAGTCCTTTTGCCACAGAGGTGGGAAGGATCCCTTTCTGTTACTTAAAAATAGGTGACTTCGCACACTATTTATCTGCTATGAGGTCAGCAAGCAGCCAGAATATAAATAGAAATGTCACTGAATATCATGGGATGAGTTTTTTTGTGGGTTGATAGAAAAGACACAGATTAATAGGAATCTCTGACTCCCATTATTTTCTTTGGATTGTCATCTATTTTAAACTATTATTGGATTATTTCTAAATAACAGAATGTGTATAAGAAAAATACAATTTCCTCAGATATAATTTTATAAACAATGTTGCTCTCGCCAAATATTTTTTAATGGTTTTTCTGGAAAAATAGGACTGATTTTCATAAAGTAAAACTTCCTTACAAGCAAATATGCTTAAAATATACAGGCATACCTCAGAGATATTGTAAGTCCGATTCCAGAACACTTGTAATAAAACAGGACTGAGACCCATAAGAAGCAACTCTTCTCCATTAAAGTTTTATCATGGGATTGTAACAATTAAATCATATCTTTAGGCTCCACTTCTGTTTCTAGTTCTCTTGCTCTTTTTACCACATCTGCCTTTACTTCCTCCACAGAAGTCTTGAATTCCTAAAAGTCATCCAGGAGGGGTAGAATCAACATCTTCCAAACTCCCATTAATGTTGATATGTTGAACTCTTCCCAACAATCTTGAATATTCTTAATGACATCTAGAATGGGGAATCCATTCAGAAAGTTTTCAATTTACTTTGCCCAGATCCATCACAGGAATCACAATCTATGGTAACTATTGCTTTACAAAATGCATTTCATAAGATTTGAAAGTTGAAATTACTCCTTGATCCGTAACCTGTCAAATGGATGTTGTGTTAACAATCATGAAAACAACATTAATCTCATTGTGCACCTTGATCAGAGCTGTTGGGTGACCAGGTGCACTGTCAATGAACAGTAATATTTTGGAAGAATTTATTTTTTCTGAGCACTAGGTCTCAACAGTGAGCTTAAAGTATGGTATAAACAAATGTGCTGTCACCCAGTCTTTGCTATTCTATTTATAGAGCACAGGCAGAATAGATTTAGCATAACTCTTAAGGGCCTGGGATTTGCAGAATGGTAAATCAGCATTGGCTTCAAGTTCAAGTCATCAGCAGCATTAACGCCTAACAAGAAAGTCAGCCTGTCCTTTGAATCATTGAAACCAGGCATTGACTCATCATCTCTAGCTATGAAAGTCCTAGACAGCATCTTCTGATATAAGGCTGGTTCATCTATTGAAAATCTGTTTTTCAGTGTATCCAGCTTCATTAATTAACTTAGCTAGATCTTCTGGATAACTTGCTGCAGCTTCTACAACAGCACTTGCTGCTTCACCTTGGACTTTTAAGTTGCAGAGATGACTTCTTTTCTTAAACCTTATCAGACAACCTCTGCTGGCTTCCTCACCTCTCTCAGCCTTCATAGAAATGAAAAGTGTTGGGGCCTTGCTCTGGAATAGGCTTTAGCTTAAGGGAGTGTTGTGGCTGGTTTGATCTTCTATCCTTCTAAAACTTTCTCCATTCCAGCAATATGGCCACTTCACTTTCTTATTCATGTGTTCACTGAAGTATCACTTTAGATTCCCTTCAAGAACTTTTTTCTTTTGCATTCACAATTTGACTAACCATTTGACACAAGAAGCCTAACATTAGGCCTATCTCAGATTTGACATGCCTTCTTCACTATGCTTAATCATTTCTAGCTTTTGATTTAAAGTGAGAGATATGTGATTCTTTCTTTTATTTGAACACTTAGAAGCCATTGTAAGGTTAATAACAGGCCTAATTTTAATATTGTTGGGTCTCAAGGAATAGGGAGGACTGGAGGGAGAGCCTGGGGAATGGCCGATCAGTGGAGCAATCAGAATACGCATTATATTTATTGATTAAGTTCACTGTCTTATATAGTTGTGGTTCATGGAGCCTCCAAACCATTATAATAGTAACATCAAAGATCACTGACCACAGATCACCATAACAAATATAATTATGATAATATTTGAAATATTATGAAAATTACCCAAATGTCACACAGAGACACCAACTGAGCAAATGCTGTTGGAAAATGGTGCCTGCCAATAGATTTGCTCCACACAGGGTTGCCACAAACCTTCAATTTGAAAAAAAAAAAAGCAATATATTTGAAGCACAATAAAAGAAGTATGCCTGTATTTAAAAATGCCTGAATAAAATGGAAGCAAATTAAAAACAAATGCAGTGTGCTCAATTGTATCACTGAAATTTGTGTCTAAAAGTGGTGAACAATTAAAAAGAGTCTATGTTTTGGTCTTTGAAAATTAATTCCCCCTTGTAGCATGCAAGGCTAATGTTTGATTTTTCTCAGGTTAAACTTTATGAAATACTTTCTGAGATGCACTCAATAAAGAGCCAGGGGATTGCCTGGGCAAAGATGTTGAGGGCAGGGCATCTTTACTTGTATTACGGGGATACTAATATTAAGAATTATTACAAAGATTAAATGTTACATGGCTGTAAAGTGCTTAGCATGGTATGTGGTGCATAAGAAGTGCCCCAGAAATGTTAGTTTAGCTATTGTTCTGGTATTATTACTGTTATTACTAGATAATACACAGCACACTAGGTCCAGGAGTAACTAACAGGAAAAAGTTAGAAGAGGTAATACGTGAGCCTTATCTAGAACATGAATATGTAGTCATTCTGTAAAGATGGAAAGGAGATAAAGCTGGAAGAAATGTCATTACCAATGAGATTGCAATTCTTAATTCAATTTCAAACCACTTATTTTTTTCTCTACCAACCACCAAAAGTAACTAGATGTGGTACTAGGAAAATCTAAGGATTATCTCAGCATTTAAGGGCAAATCACTTAAAATATCTATGTTATTGAAATGGAGGAATTTCCGTCCTTTCTTGCCAAGGTCTGGTGAGGAAGAGATATTTTTAGGGGAAGTTCCTTCCAAAATTAAAAAGGACCTCCATGAGGATTTTCGCTGCCAATTTGAGGCTGTACAAGTCATTTCTGTTTCACTAAGGAGCCACTAACTCAGAATTAAATCAGTTGAATTCAAAGAGAATGGAAAGCTGCAGGGATTGTTTCTGTTGCAGCAGCAAATCAGAAAAATCCTGTGATTTTTTCCCCTGAAGTTTCTAGCCCAGCAAAAGCAGCACCCAGAAAATTCCACAGGTCCTTGGTGCATTAGCTTTTGCAAATGTTATGAGCATGTAAACTTACACTGCGATATACATAATTGGAGGCACATGCCTGGTGCTATTACAGTAAATAATTTAGTGGTGCATTTAGAAATAAAGCCTGCATTCCAAGTAGAGCTGTTCTCATGAATAGACAGTCTGTGCTTAGTCTTTCTACCACAACATGTGAGTCAAATGTTAAATCTTTTCTCCAAAAATAATGAAGGGAAGGATGAAGCTTGCATTTCATCATCTAGCCAGCATGTCTGTGATATACTAGTATAGAGCATTCTTTAAAAAAACTTTATTATTGTAAGTATTATATAGGGCCCCTCCCCCCCCATTGACCTAGCCCACCCCCACCCACCACCCCAGACCTTCACCACCCTATTGTCTGTGTCCATGGGTTATGCATACAAGTTCTTTGGTTGATCTCTTCCCACCCATCCACCTGCACCTGCCTTCCCTCTAAAGTTCAAAAGTCTATTCCAAGCTTATGTCTCTTGTTCTATTTTGTTCGTCAGTTTATGTTGTTCATTAGATTCTCCATATGAGTGAGATCACGTGATACTTATCTTTCTCTGGCTGGTTTATTTTGCTTAGCATATACTCTCCAGGTCAATCCATGCCATTGCCAATGGTAAGAGTTCTTTGTTTTTCACAGCTGCATAGTATTCCATCGTGTAAATGTACCACAGCTTTTTTATCCATTCATCTTTTAGGTGTTGTAAAAATGGACTCCTGTCTGCTCCCTTTGTGAGTCATTCCTGAAGGTGAACTGGTTGACTAGCCCAGTCTGGGCTGTTAGTGGCCAACCTAGAACCCTTAGAGGGGCTGGTGAATTCATTTCCAACCAGCCATGAGTGTTGATGTTAAGACTTCCAGCAGTACTGCTGTTCTCTAGAGAACTGCCTTTAGTCCAATGGGATTCTTCCCTGAGAGGTTACCTGCCACCCTCCCAGCAGCCAGCAGTCAATGACATAAAAAGGGCAGCATCCTGGCCTCAAGGTGGGACCAGCTCTGTGGTGAGATTTGTATTCCAGGGTGTGGGATAGACAGGACGTTCTCCACCAGAGATCACATACTTGCTTAGCTATTTTCCCTATTGGATTCCTACTTCTATTGCTTCATTTCTGACTGCATTCCCTTAATAAATGCCTTTCCCAAGAAGCCTCATTTTAGGCTCTGCTTCTAAAGGAGCAGACCAAAGACAGCTTTTTTTTTCTTTTTGGCTCAGTGCTGAGATTCCAGGGCTTGTGACCAAATCATGAGTTAACCACCTCTCATGCCATAAGTTGGGCTATAAAATCACTTCAGTGTGACACATCATCTGCCAAGCCAATCAAACCTGGGCTCAGCCTGTTTCATTTTCTCCTTAACTTCCACAGCCAGTCCCTGAGCATCACATTCTCTCTACCCTTCCTGCAAGCAAACCTCGCATGACACAGTTTGTTGCATAAACCTGGAAGTACAATGGAATGCTATCAGAAACTAAAATGTACCCAAGTCCTGAAAGCCACTTTATCATGGGCACCGCTGGGTCCTGATTAAAAAGACTGTGTTTCTGGAGGTTAATATTTACTCCTTTATTGCTTAGCTTGTTGGGGGCTAGATTTCAGTTTTCAATAGAGTGGTCCTTTAAAAACATTATGTCACAAACTATTCTAAGAAGCTTTACACACAATATGCATTAAGCCACCCACCTGGTACCCATAACCTCTTTACCATCCACCTGGAGCATGGCAGAAAAATAATGAACTAAAGTGGTACGTGCAATATCGATAAAATAGCTGTTTTTTTCTTATTCCATGTCATCTGTATGATGTATCTTAAAAATGCCTTTGAGGCAAATATATTTTAAATAGAATATACAAACAGCAAATTTTCTATTATTTATAAATTACTAAGTATATACTGTCAAAAAACTTCCTAAAAATACTTCACATTCTCTTAATCATGTTAAAAAGACACAATCACTCTATGAAGAGTTTGCCTACAGAATATCACACCTCCTAAATAAAGTTTGAGGGTAACCACATGAGATACTTTGCTCCACTTTAATGCTTTGTTAAAAATGGGATTATTGATGACCTGCCAAGTCCTTTTAAAACAAGTCTCATTATCTCATGGTATTGTGTGTGTGTGTGTGTGTGTGTGTGTGTGTGTGTGTGTTTACATTTTAGAGAGAGAGAGAGAGTGACAGAGAGAGGGAGAGAAACATTGATATGAAAGTGAAACATCAATTAGTTGTGTCCTATACACAACCCAACTGGGTATTGAACCTGAAACCTAGGTATGTGCCCTGACTGGGAATGGAATTCACAACCATTTAGTATACAGGATGCCACTCCAACCAATTGAGCCACAATGCCAGGGAAGCTCATGTTTTTATTATTGACTAGAGGCCTGGTGCACAGATTCGTGCACCGGTGGGGTCCCTAGGCCTGGCCTGCAGGGATTGGGCCAAAACTGGCTTTCCATTCCCTGAGGGTTCCTGGGTTGTGATAGGACCCAGGCCAGGCTGAGGGACTTCACCAGTGCATGATCGGGGCTGGGGAGGGGCTACAGGAGGGCTTCAGGGCGTGTACAGGCTGTCTCTCCCAGTCCCAATAGGCCGGACCCCAGCAGAAAGCTAATCTACTGGTTGGAGTGTCTGCCCCCTGGTTGTCAGTGCACATCATAGTGACTGGTAGAGTAGTCAAATGAACAGTCAGATACAGCACATTAGGCTTTTATTATATAGGATTAGAAATACAGCCGTATTATCAGTCACTGACATTCAATAGATGCATGGCTAATTGAAGGTATAGGCCAGTGGTCAGCAAACCGTGGCTCACAAGCCGCCGTTTGCCACTCTGTTGACTAATGAGTTTGCCAAAACTGTCCAAAACTAAGATCCACTGTCATATACTACCCTTTACCTCTTTGCACACAATATGCACAATTGCCTAATCCTCACAGCTTCCAACTACACAGTAACATTTAGTCTAGTCCAGTGGTCGGCAAACTCATTAGTCAACAGAGCAGCAAACAGCGGCAACTCGTGAGCCGCGGTTTGCCCACCACTGGTATAGGCTGTTCTCTCTGTTTTTTTCTTTACACTTCACTTTCCCCGACTTCTTACCTTTCTATCCAAATTGCCACTTCCACACCATAAGTTTTCACTATTTACATTGAAAATAATTAATTTAAATTCTTTCTAAAATACAACCATTTAGCAACCTTGAAAGTTGAGTGAAAGAGAACAACATTTGAAGTGAGGAGGCCTGACTTTTATTCCAGCTCCGTTTTTTTTCTTCCTGTGTGTCATCTTGATTTGTTTGCTTCTTAGTCTTCCTTAGAGCCTTCACTTTGAGCATCTGTAAAATGAGAGTAAGAGACCAGTGATCCTGAGGATATTTTTGAACTATAATACCCTACAATACTATAATTTCATTTCTGGACCCCTCCTCCTTGTCATCCAGTATCTAGCTTTTCTTATAGCAATGACTTATTCTTGGCCATTGGCCCTGGCCAAAAAGCTACTTCCCGAACCTTGTTATCCTTCAATTCAACTTTTCTATCCTAAGGGTTTAGAGTTCTCTTCTGCAAGGCCTTACTTTCTGTATAGTAAATAACTAGGGCCCTGTCCCATTACACATGAGCTCTACATGCATGGCAAATGGCAGACATTTCCTTCTCTGCTTCTGTGCAAAATTGAACTAATAATAATAGTATTCCATCAGTTGTGAAATGTTAGGAGGATGAGCGGGAAGAGTAAGTGTGAGTTATTAAGTGTCATAGAACTGTAGTGTATTATGATAAATGAACACATTAGCATAGATTGCTGTGTAATTTCTCCTAGGTACTCCTGTTCTTTTTAATAAGAACTTCAAGAGACAAATGTCTTAATCGAAAACAGTGACCCTGAAGGTCTTGTGAATATTCTGCCAGTCTGGTGGGGAGATGTCTGGGCGATGAGAGGAGCTTTATGGCACCTCTTCAGTTGTACTCCACAGTTTTGTAAGCAAAATGGAGATTTTTTTTAGATTTATGTCTTTACAGATCAAACTGCTCTAGCTATACTTAACAATACTGTGAAACCTACTCAATATGCAAGATCAGTGCATCAGGTGGACACATCGTTATTCTTTGAACAGTGTCCAGAAGCTGGGATGAAAAAGAAGGGGACTTAAGTCTAATCCTCTAAGATTATGTTTTACAATGAATGGTAATCCTGAGGAATGGAACATTGTGAATTAAAAATCACCCTAGCTTAAGATGGCATAATGCAGCCTTTGATACCTCTGAAAAACTGTCCAAAACTAAGACCCGAAAGTACTTAATGGATCAATCATAACCGCAAAATCAGATTTTTCTTTTCCCAAATCATTATGGGAGAGAGCAATGAAGGCATGTTTATTCAAATAGAGAGACACTGCTCAAGAGACCTTAGGCCTGGCATTTAAATACTTAGAGCCTCACTTTCTTCATTTACATAATTAGGATAACCTAAACCCCTTGGTGGTTTTGAAGGTTCAATGAGAAAATGCATATTAAAGTAGTGTATATCAACTTGATACAATGGATTAGTTCGATTCACATATATATTTTTTTCTCTCTGAATTTCATGCAATATATTCTCTCTATGCAGTGCTATAAACACTTAAATAAGTTGTGCTATTTTTGTGTTCGTAGATGATAGTTTTATACCTTTAAAAATACATTTCCTTCATTTTTCTCATGCTTAATGGTTAATGAATTTCAACTTATTCAATTTTAATATATTGAATGTTTTATACAGGAGACACATTAATGGCTTTTCCCTAAGGGAAGGTATTAGAATCCATGAAAATCCAGTCAATACCAACTGGCTATTGTGTATAGCAAACTTTCCATTTTCATTGACTGATGGGACAAGTGTCCTGACTAACACACAGAATAACCTCTGGAGAAAACGAATTTAACTTCTATTATTTATTTGTTTTGTGACCATGTGTAAGGTTTATTTTTCTTGGCTTCATTATCTTCCACCGTAAAATAGGGATGATGTTGCTTGCTCTGCTTATTTCACGAAACTATTAAGTAGCTGCAAATAACTAGATAATATGTGACTTATATAAAAGAAATCACAATTTATGAAGTTACAATCACTGTTATAGCTGTCATTGCTATATTTGGTTTCATTCAACTTTAGTCATCGGTAGCCACCTTTATGATTTTTTGTGATTGGTAAGCATTACTTGAGCTCTGACTTACATAATATTTTATATCAACTCTATTCTGGTAACAAAATTAATTTATTTTAAAAATAAACTTTATATCACTCTTGCAAATGAAAAGCAATGCCATTTAAAAAAAATAGAAGTAAACTTTAAAAACAAATTTAATTTTTAAAATGCCATTAAATTCTACTTTGGTGCTGCTGCCTGCTATGTTTCCAACCTGTTGTTCCCCTGTTAAAATCAGAGACTAGTAGATATTACAGAGGCGTAACAAATTACATTTGTTTTATACCAAGTCTTTCGACTGTATGTAAATCAGAAGTACTGAAAGACATTTAAGAAGTTAATAATTTTCTCACTGTGTTATTCTCTGTTATTTCTTTAATAAGTTAAAATTATCTTGTCTACTATCTGTAGGACATGTCCCTGATTTGGAGGGAGATCAGTGCTGGGAGTCTTATTCTACCCCAGACGTTGGCATGTCACCAGTGCCCATGATCCTTAGTTTCTTAATTTCAAGAAAGGATGTTAAGATATAGTATTTCTAGTTGTTTTCCATCTGACTTATTTCACTTAGCGTGGTAATCTCAAGATCCATCCAAGTTGTCACAATGGTAATATTTCCTTTTATTTTTTATGGCTGAGTAGTATTTCATTATATCATATCTTTATGTAACCCTGGGTTGAATGACACTTAGGTTGTGTCCATAACTTGGCTATTGTGAGTAATGCTGCAATGAACATAAGGGTGCATATATCTTTACAAGTAAGTGTTTTCAAAATTTTGGGATAAATGCCCAATAAATTTAATTTAAAAAAAAAAAGATTGATTCTAAAGTCTCTCTTTCTCCAAAATACTCTGTGTTCTATTTTATTTGTATATGCAAAAGAGCACCTCATTTAGTAAATATCTGAATTCTCATTTCTAGAAGAACAGTCTTGTTCATCACAGTGTTCCATCTTTATGATTAAGGTCATTCTGAACTTCTATTGGCATCCCCAATTTAAGAGAATGCCAATTTATGAGGAAATCAGGGAATTTACTTTGATGGGAGATTATATGCAAGAGTATGTGCAATTATCAGATATTTATGAAAAATAGGCTACCGTGACCTCTCCTGCTAAAGAGTTACAGAAATGCCTTGATTAATAGTATGTTTTCAGAAAAGATAGATTAACCCACTTCCAACAAACTTTGTAAGCACACTTAAATAAATACAGCACTAGATGAATTAAGGAGACCATTAGTCTTATATTACATGGGTTCTCATTGATTTAATGATGACTTGAAAGTCAGGCTTTGATAATGTCTTCAGCTCTGCAAATCAGTTTGTTTAAGTTGGTGGGTGACAATGACCTATGCTCCCCATTACATATTTTAGACTTTTGCTTTCTTGAAACAGTTGTTACACACATATGTATATACAAGGTAGGCAAAGTTTATTTGAATTTCTTTCAGTTTAGGGGGAACTTGCAGGTTTCCGTAAAGTTTTATTTTATTAAACATGTTCTCATAAAGCTGATGACTGTACTATCCAATTTTCCCATTGATTTTCACAGTAGAGTAACAAATGTGCATCAAAAGCTTTACATTTAAGGCTTGGGATTAGGGGCTTGCTCAGGTGAATTCTATCACATACAGTTCTATCACATTGCCAGCTACTCATGCCAAGATCCTTCATCTCCTTGCCCCACACCAATGTCATCTAATACCTAGCTTACCTCTCCTTTAGAATTGTGATTTCTACTCTGGAATTCTTGCATCTGTTAATGATGCCACCATGGTTTACCTTTACCTTACCACTACATTGTTCTGTTTCCTCTAAGCTCTACCTAATTATTCCATATTCTGATAAAAGACATACCTCACTAGAGAGTTTGCACTATCAGCGACTTGCTTTAGGTTCCCAACCAGCTCACTATCTCCCAGCCCAAGTCTTCCAGCCCCTGAGTCTGGGCATTAACTTTGTATTGCCTCATAGGGAAAAACATACCAGCTGTGAAGGGTAAAAAGTAAGAAAAGAAAAGACAGTTTGATTCCTTAAAATTAATACTAATCATTTTTCAATCTAAAGGAATTCTTAGAGTAAGTCATCAATATGAATGTAAAGTAGCAATTGTTTCTTTCATGGATAATAAATTAAAAGTCTCAAGGACCAACATCAATAACAATTCAAATAATTAGAATGTGTTGAACTGAAATGCCACTCATTTATATTTCAGCCTTCTGTGGGATGCTTCTGCCAATATGTGGTTTTGGCTTTGTAAGGCAAACATAGGAGAAGCTATTTTTTTGTCTTCTAGATCTTCAACTGGTAATCAGTATAACCTATCACCATTTAATTGGTTAAACCTGATTATTGTCTACCTTTACATATGTCTTCAAACCAAGCTTACTCATCCCTGCAGTTCAAGGTCAACCCAATTAAAATAAAGATGAGATATTAAAGCATCTTTGATGCAGTACAATTCTCATTCATTCTCTCTCTCTCTCTCTCTCTTTCTATTTTCAGATGCTTTGAGTAACCGGCGTAGAGATCAATAATCCTTCCCTAGAATTTGTTTATACTATTTATGAAACCATAACTTGGCACAAAATAGAATTCTGTAATGGTAGGTATAATTAGTTTGGGGCTTCTCATACTACTTGATTCATCCCTCAGACTCAACTCTGCTTCAGGTTCTAAGGAGTTCAGAATGAGTCATAAAACCATAGCTCAGGTGTCCAGAGTGTTCCCTGGCAAAGATAAGACAAGGCCTCTTACAAATGAGCATTTAAGTTGTTACTACCTTTAGATTGCACTGTGCACTTGAGTTCTACATCATCAAAACCAATTTCTTGTTTCTCTCTCGGGTATATTCTAAAATTACCCCCTTTTTAAACTTTAATTTTGTACAATCCTTGGGAATCTTTGGGCTGAAGTTAAGAAAGGTGACAGCTTTAACCTGCAATTCTGTTCTCTTTATTTGAGAGGGCTATCAGTAACTTACTACATAGTTTTGAGTAAGACAACTCCTCTTCAGTTTTCTCATCTCTAAAATGAAGACCTTGTATTTGTCATCAATAGATAATCTCTAAAATTCCATTCAGTCTATTATTTTTTAAAATATATTTTTATTGATTTCAGAGAGGAAGGGAGAGGGAGAGATAGACATATCAAAGATGAGAATCACTGATCAGCTGCCTCCTGCACGACCCCTACTGGGGATCAAACCTGGGACTCCTACAGGTGGAAGCTCTATTCACTGAGCAAAATCAGTCAGGGCTAGTCTATTATTTTTATTAATTGTCATATGATTTAAAAATATATACCTGTGATAAATACTTGTCAACTAGTTACATAGTATTCTCCCCCCCTTATGATACTGAAGCCTTAATGAAAAGAATCTATGGTATATAAATTTTTCTATATAAGATTTTGTGGCCTTTGTCTATGTTTTAATCTATGAAACAGTTTTTTTGCTCCCAAAACAAGTGAAAATGAGATTCACAAGTAAACAAAACTCAGTTCGTATTGATGTAACACTTAATTTTCTGTATTCATCAATTCACAGATTGTCTATGACAATAGAGCTCCTTTCTATAGTGTATTTGACAGAGAGATTGAAGGAGTATTTTGAGCTACAGTAAAAAACAAATTTAGCCCTAGCCAGTTTGGCTCAGTGGAAAGAGTGTCGGTCTGCAGGCTGAAGGGTCCCAGGTTCAATTCTGGTCAAGGGCACATGCCAGGGTTACAGGTTTGATCCCCAGTGGAGGGTGTGTAGGAGGCAGCCAATCAATGATTCTCTCTCATCATTAATGTTTCTATCTCTCTGTCTCCCTCTCCCTTCATCTCTGAAATCAATAAAAAGATAAAATAAAAAAAACACACAGAAACCCCCCCCCCAAAAAAAAAACACAAAAAATACCCACCAAATTTAGAACAGCAGGTTTTTTCAAAAAAAGAAAAAAATTGCACCTTTCAAGAGACCTTATTCTTCAAGGAAAGGAAATATTATATTGAATAACTTTAGTTTGTTGTTGTTACATAACAATCCAGTCCAAAATCTAGCCTTAAAATAATGTATTTTAAATGTTTGCATGATTCTTTAGGTTGGTAATGGGGCAATTCTTTTGGTAGTCTAATTTGGAGTCACTCATGAGGCTGCAGTCATCTGACAACTCAGTGGGGGATGGCTTTATTCACATCTGGCAATACAGACTGGCTATGCTGCCACCTCCAGCTGGATTCTCACCTCCACAACATGGTAATCCAAGGTTGCAAAGGGGCCAGAGTTGAACCTGCAAGGTCTCAAGGCTTAGGGAGAGTTTGTAGCATCATTTCTGCAACATTCTATTGCTCAAAGCATCTCAGATACAAGGTGAAGAAATAGACTCCAGCTTTTGATGGGAAGAATAGCAAAGTCACATTGCAAAAGGTGTGAACACAGAGAGGAGTGATTTATTATAACAAACTGCCATGCCAATATACTGTTTCTATAAAGACAATGTAGGCAGGACTCTTTTATCCTCATAGTCTCAACATTCTTGATTTTAAATACTGTATTAAACGAAGAAGCATTTCTACAGTTAGTTAAACAGAGAATAGTATGAAGAATTTTGGATAGATAACTACTTTCCAAATGTTGAGGATTCTTGGTCAAACATTTATCTGATTAAAGGTAAATTTATAGACTATGGGAAAGAGTTAATGGTTCTTTTGAATTTGAAATGGAATTTCCTTACCAAAATTTTTTTTATTTTCTTTCAAGAAAGTTATTGGCTACATAATTCTTATGATAGTTTACCTAAAGCAATCCACATTAAAAACAGAAAACTAAATCTTTAGCACAGTCTTTTATATTAGAAGATATGTAATAAACATGAAAAAGGCAAAAGCTAGAGAAAGGAGAGTATTATTGCAAAGTATCTATACTAATAAAAGGGTAATATGCAAATTGGTCAGGATGCCCTCACAGTAATGACTGAACAGCAGGCTGTGTGGGGCGACCAGGCTGGCAGGGGGGTTAGTGAGGGACGACCAAACAGCAGGATGTGTGGGGCGACCAGGCTGGCAGGGGGGCAGTGAGGGGTGACCAGGCTAGTGGGGGGGCATTTGGGGGCGATTAGGCTGGCGGGGGGGCAGTTAGGGGCGACCATACCAGCAGAGGGGGGCAGTGAGGGGGAACCAGGCCAGCAGGGGGTTGGCAGTTGGGGTGACCAGTCTGGCAGGGCGGCAGTTAGGTGTGGCTAGGCCGGCAGCGGGTGGGAAGTTAGAGGCGATCTGGTCAGCAGGCAGAGGTGGTTTTTGGTGATCGGACTGGTGAGGGGGCAGTTAGGAGCGATCAGGCAAGCAGGCAGGTGAGCAGTTAGGAGCCAGCAGTCCCAGATTGTGAGAGGGATGTCTGACTCCTGGCTTAGGCCCAATCTCTGGCCTGCAGGGATTGGGTCAAAACAAGCAGTCTGACATCTCCCAAGGGGTCGTGGATTGCAAGAGGGTGCAGGCCAGACCGAGGGACCCCACCAATGCATGAATTTGTGCTCCGGGTCTCTAGTCCTACATAAAAAAAATCCTAATATGCAAATCGACTGAATAGCAGAATGACTGGCAGAATGAGCAGTTGCTATGATGTACACTGACCACCAGGGGGCAGACGCTAAATGCAGGAGCTGCCCCCAGCTTGCAGGCCCCAGGCCAGCCAAGGCGGGTGCTAGTGGGTGCCCACTCGATCGCCCCGCTGGTTGCCCCACAGATCGGCCCTGATTGCTGGGCAGGCCTAGGGACCCTACCTGTGCAAGAATTTCGTGCACTGGGCCTCTAGTTGGTTTATAAAGAGAAATGACAAGTACTCAGGTGATCTGAACATAGGATTTCATCAGTGAGGAAGTATAAAGTCATTGAAGTATCAATAAGGGGTATGCTAAACCAAGCTGAAAACTAGAACAGAAACTCTTAGCGTGGCTCTGTGGAATGAATACAAATGTGCCTGTACATGTCAGATTATAGCACTCTTAATTTGTTGGCCTATTACCGCGACCTGTGTCACAGGATGGCTTGCAGTCTGCAGGAGTGTCTCTCATGACCACTCAAATACGGCTGTCATTTCTTCCAAGGCATCTGCAAATTTGTCTTCAGTGCCTGGGAGGCTACTGGGTGTGGTGCTCAGTACTGCTTTTGATGCTTCCATGGGAGTGGTCACTCTGTTTCTCCTAAATGTTACTAGATTTCTCTATGTCCTCACATTGCTCACAATGCTATATAATATGGAATTTGGGGAATGTTGCTTTCTCCCCTGTCTTGTGCCACAATTTTTCAACTGTGCTCTTAGGCTCTACTTATTATACTCAAATATCTCACAAAGCACTTCATGGATTCGCAAAGTCCCTTCAACCTGTGCCTGCATTAATTATCTCCATCATCCATGAGGATGGCATAGGGTAATTGTTTTAGCGAAGGTTCTCCAGAGAGACAGAACCAATAGAGGATATACATAGATATATATTAGAAGAGATTTATTATAGGAACTGGCTCACACAGTTATGGAGGTCAGGAAGTCATACAATATGCTGCCTGTAAACTTGAGAATCAAGAATACCAGTGATATAATTAATTCTAAAGGTCCGAGCACTAAGGGGGCTACAAATGTAAGTCCCAGAGTCCAGAGGCCCCAAAATCAGGAGCTCCAATGTCTGAGAGCAGGAGATGGGTGACCCAGCTCAAGAGGACAGAGAGAGGGGGAAGGAGAAAAGGATGCGGGGGGGGGGGGGAGATTGAACGAGAAAGAGAGAACTCATCATTCCTTTGCTTTGTTGTTCTCTTGGGCCCCTCAGTGGGTATGACCACGCCCATTCCCATTGCTGAGGGTATATCTTTTTACTTAGACTACTGAATCAAATGCTGATCTCTTCCAGAAACACCCTCAACAGACACACCCAGAAACTATGTTTTAGCAGTTATCTGGGCATCCAGACAAGTTGACACATAAAACTAATCATCACAGTGATGAAGACAGTCTATTGTCCCCATTGACCATTTTTCTCCCCTGCTGAAGTGTTTCTCAAGCCTAGCTGATGGGTATGATCTGGTCAATAATAAGATGAGATCAATTTTGTCTGGTCAATAGAAAATAATTATTAGCATACTAGAAGCCCAGTGCACGACATTTGTGCCCTCGGGGGAGGGGGGTCCCTCAGCCCAGCCTGCACCCTTTCACAGTCTGGGAGCCCTCCAGGGATGTCTGGCTGATGGCTTAGGCCTGCTACCCGTGGTCAGACATCCTTAGTGCTGCTGCAGAGGTGTGAGAGGCTCCGGCCACTGCCACTGCGCTCGCCAGCCATCAGCCCGGCTTCTGGTTGAGTGGGGCTTCCTCTGTGGGAGCACACTGACCACCAGGGGGCAGCTCCTGTGTTGAGCATCTGCCCCTTGGTGGTTAGTGCACGCCATAGCGACCAGTCATTTTGCCGTTTGGTCAATTTGCATATTACTCTTTTATTATATAGGATACTATGGTTACCTTTTATACTATGCTTTTTGTTTTTGTCTTTTTCCCCATATTGATTTCTCAAGAGAGTGGAAGGGAGGTAAGGGGGGGGCAAGAGAGAGAGAGAGAGAGAGAAACATTGATATGAGAGCAACACATTCATTGGTGTCCTCCCACTTGTGCCTTCACTGGGGCTGTGAAACCTGCAACCGAGGTACATGCCCTTGACTGTGAATCAAAGCCAAAACGCTTCAGTCTAGGGGCTGAAATTCTAACCACTGATCAAAACCAGCCAGGGCTACATTTTATACTGTTAAAATCTGGGAAGATAACAAAAACTATATGGAAGTAGGTATTATAAAAAATAATTTATATTAGTAATTATATTTAACAAAATAAATTCTAGGCTCTTTCAACCAAAATAAGAGCAATTGAAAATATACCAGTGGTTTTTACATTATTTGCAAATAGCAGATTTAGGGCAGAAACCACACTTTTCTTATGATAATTCTAGAGAATAATATCTGGCCAATTTCATTTTATTTCTATCACATCTGTGACTATTCTTTCTTCAGTAGATTGTCTAATCAGGAAACTGCTAATGTTATCAGACTTTTTTTGTTGAATATAAAAACAATTACTGTTCTGATTGGGAAAGTTATTAATGCCATATATGACCCATCTGAAGGACAAGAAATTGAAAATAAGTTGTTTACTTTTATATCCTGTTAGCAAAGAAGTTTGAATGACATGCTATTAATGTTACAAAATAGGAAATGTCTAATACAATCAATTGTAACCAGCCTTTTCTACAAGAGACTTACCCCATCCCATCTATTTTAGATTACAAAATTGCACAAAAATGGTTACACAAAGCCATGCTACAGTGTTTCCTTTTAGTCATCTGAAGTGTTCAAATCCAGAGTTGTGTAAAACTGAAATCTGATGGTAGGAAGAAAAGATAAAATAAGGAAGTGGGTGGAAATCAGTCAAACTGACTTAATGAGATTTTTCTGGTGACTGAGAAGACAAGCACAGCATTGGAAAAACCATTGAGGTGGTAACAATAGCATATTGGACTATTTTGGAGTTTTTTCAGTCTTCCTCCTCATTACCTTTTCTACCCTCCAGAATTAAGGACAGAAACACTGGCTTATGCTGACCCTTTCTATTGATCTCAAGATACTGGGAAATAAAAAGCAGTTCCACCTTACTAACTGGTGAGGATTAGAGAATCTGCTAAGATAAAAGTGTGGCAGAAAGCAAACTTTACCAAGAAACTTCAGACATGTGAGTGTGGCTGGACTAGAACGTCTGGACCATTGCCCCAGAGGATGAGCTCTCTGTCCATCCTGCACCTGGGTTGGGACAGCTTTTTCCTACCTAGGACTCTCCCACTCTTTCTTCATAGGCCACCCAAGTATCACCTCTTCTAGGAGACTTTTTCAAACAATGTCTCCTGTCTTCCTAAAGAATAAGGCCTCTGATACTCTGCTCTCATTGTGCATAACTCAGTAATAACACTGATCACATTTTAACATGATCAGCTCCTTTATCCTAGAGACAGTTGTATCCCCCAGGGGACACTGAGTAGTGTCTGGAAATACTTTTGGTTGTGACATTTAAGGAGAAGGCTGCTTGCTACCAGCATTTTGTGGGGATACAGCCAGGGATACTGCTAAACCTCTTACAATGCACAGGATAGCCCCCCTCAACAAAGAATTGTCCTGCTCAGAAAGTCGATAGTGCTAAGGTTTAGAAGCTCATTGTCAAGCTCTCACTAAATATTAGAACTAGGTTCAGAAGGGAGAGATAAATAGCAAGATAACAGGGTTGAGTTATTTGTTTACATAGCTATCTCCATATTAATGGTTTCAAGCAGAAACCATTCTTGGGACTCTGGCCTGCAACCAGCCTCTTGGCCTAGTTTGTGGCACAACCATCCATTCACTCTTTCCTCAAGTCTAGAAATCATCTTGGTCTGAGGTCATGCTACAAATACCAGTTGGAAATAACAGTTTCTGACATTATTCATAGTTGACCTACAGTCACTGCTCAATTATTTCAAATAACGATAAATACAAAAGGAAACTAGCAACACACCACAGGTCTTATCATTATTGTATAACTTCTTAAATAATTGGTTTTTACAGGGAATTGTTCTTTTTTTTAAGTTTAATTAATTCACACATGGAAGTTTTTGGAGAACTTTTCCTTAAAAAGATACATGTTTGGATTCTATTGGAGAGAAGCAGAATTGTTTCTTATTCCTGGTGTTAAGAAAATGGTGTAATAATTTACCTGTATTACTTTTAGATGCATGTTAGTAATAGAATCTATAAAATCACCTGTCCTTTAATCAAAATTGCCTTTAAATATGAATATTCTTAGAGAACCTCTCCCATAAGGTAGTAAAAGTTGTCGTTTTCATTTATTATATTTTGTTACAGTTGCCCATTATTTTCACTTTACTTTTCAGGTCACCTATTAATCTCCAGAGTAATCAATGTGCAGTGGTCCCTATAATCAATACTGTCACCCCTCACTCCAAATAAAAACAAAACCAGAAACATCAAAACCACAAGCTTGTCTTTAATTTTAACTTCTTGCTATTGCGATTTGCTTGATTGTGGGAAATTACTAAGTTGTAGGCAGAAATTACTTACATCATCATTTTTTTCTGAAGACAGAAGGAAAAATATCTTATCTCCTACTTACCTACCAGAGTTCCAGATTATCACTTAATTGAAATAGTAAGGTAATCTGAGATTCAAAAACAATTTGAATCTCAGAGATTCAAAGTGTAAGTAAAAAATTGGAGGGAAAGTAATTTCTATCTTTTAATGTATATGTATATCAGAACCTTAAGAGTTGATAAAATTTTGCAATGTCACAATTGTGCACTGATGACCATGGTACAATCTCTCTTAAAATATGAGATTAAGTAATTCTAAAGGACCATTTGATGCCCTAAAATTACCTAATTGTAATAAATAAGTTTTTCATGTACTTTTTCCTTATTTAGGTACTAGTGTCCGGGTGCATGAAATTCGTGCATGGAGGGGGCGTTTGCTCAGCCCAGCCTGCACCCTCTTCAATCAGGGACCCCTTGGGGGATGTCCGACTGCCGGCAGTTGGACATCCCTCTCGCAATCTGGGATCACTGGCTGCTAACTGCTTACCTGCCTGCCTGCCTGATCACCCCTAACTGCCTCTGCCTGTCTGACTGATTGTCCCTAACCCCTCTACCAGCCTGCCTGATTGCCCCTAAATGCTCTCCCCTGCCAGCCTAATCTCACCCCCAACTGCTCTCCCCTGTAGGCCTGATCTCACCCCCAACTGCCCTCCCCTGCCAGCCTGATTTCACCCCCAATTGCCCTCCCCTGCCGGCCAATTTGGTTCTGATTGGTTGGTTTCTATGCCAGTCAGCATCAAAAGCTCCACCTCCTAGGCAGCCATTGGCTCCTCACAATTCATCCAGATTTGGTTCTGATTGGCCAGTTTCTATTCCAGTCAGTGTCAAAAGCTCCACCTCCTAGGCAACCATTGGCTCCACAGTTCACCCAGATTTGGTTCTGATTGGTTGGTTTCTATGCCAGTCAGTGTCTCTGGGCCTATCTCCAGGCCTGATCAGAGAGGCAGAGCTAATCAGCAGCCCCCTTGGAGGCCTGGAGAGAAACAGAGGCACGGCTGCTGGTGAAGCCTGGAGAGAAAGAGAAAGACAACGGCTGATCAACAGCTGCCACAGAGGCTGCGGATCAGACCCTGCCTCTCTCTTTGGGCCTCTCTCTGGGCCTGATATGCAGCCCCCTCAGCAGTCAGTGCTGGGTTACCACAGCAACCCAGCACTGACTACAGGACTGACTTCCATTGTTCAGTTGAGGCTTTGGTTAGTCCTTATGGACCTTGGGTTTTTATATATTATTAATCGTCCAATAGAGAGAACGACTTTATACATTTGCTACCATTTCTACCTTATTTGGGAGCTTTAGAAAAGTAATGACCATACTGCCTTCCATCTGCCTCTAGTGCTCTGTAGTGTCCTTTGAGTGACTGTGGGTATGGGCAGAGGGGTGCCATAGAGGGAGGCATCGCTAGCAGGGTTGCCTAAGACCATCGGAAAACACAGATATTTACATTATGATTCATAACAGTAGCAAAATTACAGTTATGAAGTAGCAACGAAAATAATTTTATGGTTGGGGGTCACCACAACATGAGAAACTGTATTAAAGGGTCGCGGCATTAGAAAGGTTGAGAACCACTGGCCTAATGCTTGAGGATTTGGTAAGGGTGGAGCTGCTCAATGCATATTAAAAAGTATCCCACTACAGTGTAGTGAGACATGGGGCACAATGCTTTGGAACTCCTTTAACAGCGTATTTAACAGAGTTTACATAGAAAGATAAATAAATGCAATTACTCATCGTGAGAAAACCCCAAACATCTCCGGGAACTTAGCTGCCCAGAAGTGATCATGGTGGTACTAGGCAGAGGCTAGGAAATGCGACAGACCAAGCAAAAGTACTACGGGCACCTGGCTGAGGTGGCGTTTCCTGACAAGGGCAACAACACTCTGGATGCAGCAACATGTGAATGATTCTGCAGTTCCCAGAAAAAAAAAAGGACCAGGGCAAGAAAAGAGGAAAAGTACTCTGCTTGGAAAATAATGGCTACAGCTGAGGAGCCTGGTTCACAGGGCATGTGTAAGAACTTTATGAGAACTTCAGATTTGTGCACATGCATCGGGGCCCAGGAGCCTTCAGAACATGATGACTAGTGTATATGCCACACCATTTGTACCTACAGCCTGGTGAGGTCTGGGGGAAACACTGGGAACCCTTATGACTCATGAATTTAATAAATTTATTCTTGATTCATACTCATCTTTTAATCTTCACATTCTTCAGTTACTTTCATTAGCTGCCACTGCTGAGTTACTCTCTTGAAATATCACAGATGTAGATATTAATGTATTTTTTGAAAATTGTGCTTAGTCTTCAATGGAAAGAACTAGTCTTTTGATAATTTAATGAGAAATTTCATTCCAAAGAACAATCCCCTGCATCAGATTCCATAAGCCATGTGTCATCCTTACCTAGAATTTAAATGAGAATCATTACTTTATATTAACTTAAACTTTATCTTGGGGGAAGGAATCATGTGATAGACTAACCATATGTTTGAGGAATAATGCAAAGTCTTTCCAAATAAGAAATGCTTAGAGTAATAACAAATATTTCACTTTGCTTTTATTGAGCCTATTTTTATTCCATTTAAAGGATTTTTGTCATGGAGTCATAGAGCTGAAAACACCTCCATATGTCATATAATCTGTCCTCCTGCCTTCACACAGATGGTGGTCTAGCATACTTCAATATATCTTCAGGGATCCCTTCTCACTATGCTCAGGCCAGTGTCAATAATAAAACTTCCCATGCACGGAGAGAAAATACAGCCTCCTATACTCTGTATTACTTTTAGATCCTAGAAGTCTTTTTGGCATTCTGTTACTCCTCTGTTTTGCTTTTCCACTGATGAAAATGGACACTCCAAGAGAAATAGGTAGCGAGACAGGCCACAACTAGGGGGGAAAGGGCCATAGAAATAAGACATGGCCACTGAAGTGAGGTAGACCCACCAAGTCCATCCCTGCAGAGAATTAGTGGTTTTGTAAAGGGAACAAGGCACATGCACAAATAAAAATAATCTAAGTAAGATATTTATTTTGTGGTAAATCTGTGTGGTGGGCAGACTAATGCTCCTGTTTCTTACTGATGCCTATGTCCTAATCCTTGGAATCTGTTAGAAACTTTGCAGATGTCATAAGTTTAAAGACCTTGAGAGGAAGAGATTGTCCTGGATTATCCCGGTAGATACAATCTAATCACATGCGTCCTTAACAAAGAAGAACCTTTCCTGGATGTGATAAGGAGGGAGAACAGTCAGAGTCAGAGGCAGATATGTCTATAGAAGAACACTGAGATGCAAGAAGAGAGATGCAACTGAATTTTATTGCTTAAGATTCTCCAGTGGCTTCCCACCTCAGTCGTAGTAAAAACAAAAAGCCTCATAATGGCCACCAAAGCACTGCACCATCTGTCCCTTCCTATCTTCTCACTTGATCTCCTACCCTTCTTCCTCTCACTGTGTTCCAGCCACACTGACCACCTTGCAGTTTCTAGAACTCATCTGATCTTAGGATTTTGAGATTGGTATCTCTATAACCCAAAAGCTCTTTTCTCAGCTGCATGACTCACTTCTGCACCTTCTTAGATCTTTGTTCCGATGACATCCATCAACCCAATCTTCCATGACCACAAATATATTGGAATTATTACCCCTAATTTCTACTCCTATCTTATGTATTCACTTTTCTTGAGTTATGTTCTTTGGTCACAAACCCTTTTACACATATTACACAACACATTTTACATATATTTTACTTATTTATATTATTGTTTATCTTTCTCCCTCCATTAGAATGGAAGGCCTATCAAGGTACAGAGTTTTTTCTATTTTATTCATTGCTGACTCTCCAATATCTAGAATATTGCCTTGAATGTAATTTGTGCTTACTATATATTTGTTGAACAAATAAATAAAAATCACATCAGCATTAAAAGAGGAAATAACCTTGGGTGCTTATTGCCTTCTTGATGTCATACGGACATTTATATTTAGTGTGACCCCAGTATACATTTTTAAAAAACAATATGAGTCTCTATACATACCAGGAATTTCATAGTTTATCTTGGGTTACTTAGGCTCATAATCTTTCTCTAAGATATCTCAATTCTTCCAGCTTATTTCTTAAAACTTAGCTCCTTAGCCTTGGTACAATATATGAATGTCTGTGATTATGAAATTTGCCTTGGCACGTATTTATATCACTAATTGGCCTTGTAAACTGGGATATACTTAGCTGTATGTGTTTTCTTTCCACAACCTCTTATTAAATTCAAGTGCATTGAACACCGTGGTTATAACTCATTTCTTTATCATTAATAATTAGCATGGTAACCTGGAATGTAGTTTGTCTGTACACACTTTAAAAAGTGTTTTTCAATTGTGTTTCTTCCTTCTCCCTTTATTTCCATTTTAACTTCATTAAAATTTGCCAAGCCTTCTCTGGAGTCGGGTCTCACTGTCTCACCCCAAATCAATATAGCTATCATTTACTTTGGGGGTTTATTGATTCACTGTACCTAGTTTAAAGAGCTCATTACTGTGTTGGCATTTTATCATGAAACTTTACAAGTGAATGTTGTCATTTTCACAAAGGAGTAACTCCAAGCCCTTCTGCTGTCTGCCATTTGGGACTGTTTCTTTTTCTAATTAAGATTTCTACCAAATGTTATTCTTTTGTTTATTTTTTTCCAAATAAGAGTCCTGATGTAGTTGGGTATTGAGACTGATTTATAACCTAAGACTGAATATGCTTTATATTTCACAGCATCCAGTAGGACTAGGTTTTAAAATTAGCATTAAACATCCATTATCTAATTTGAATCTCACAACAGTATAGAGGCATGTGTAGGGTAAAATTTGACTGGCTCACTACGACTCAGGTTTATATAAATTGCCTTTGATTAAATAATTGTATAAGAATCTGAGGAAGGGAGTTATACTGTGGTGTTACAGTGTGTTGTGATGGCTAGTATTGTGATGCCAATCTGGAGTTTTCCCAGTGGGCCATGTTCTTTTTCTATAATAATTCCAATTAGATGCCGCAAGTTTTGCTTATGTATTTTTCACTGAAAGAAAATACAACTGTTGTGTCTTATTGTTAGCTCTTGTATCCAGGGGCAGAAGAATCTATATTCCAGTGATTTCCATCCATTGGTTCTAGTTCTGGCTTCTGAAGCAACACAAAGTACTTTATTTAAGTTTTAAAAAATTGTGGTGGTTTTTTGGGGTCTTTTTTGAGGTATAATTTGCATTCATTCAAACTTTTATTTTTTTAGTCTACTATCCATAAGTTGTTGTTTTATTACTTTAAATAATTTAATTTTTTTTCAATTACAGTTCATATATAATATTAGTTTCAAGGGTACAACCCAGTGATTAGACATCATATAACTTACTAAGTGATCATTCTAATGAATCTCCCACCTATCTAAAACCATACTGAGTTATTAGTATATTATTGACTATATTTCCTAAGCTATACTTTACATCTCCATGACTATTTTGTGATTACCTATTTGTACATTTTAACCCCTTCACCTTTTCACCCATCCTTCCATTGCCCCTCCCAGCTGGCAACCTTCAAAATGTTCTCCATATCTATGAGTCTTTGTTCTACTTGTTTATTTATTTTGTTTTTTAGGTTAAATTATTGATAGATATGTATTTATTGCCATTTTATTGATATTTTGATATGTTTCTTTTTCTTCTTAAAGAAGATCCTTTTACATTTCTTATAATACTGATTTGGTGGTGATGAACTCTTTTAGCTTTTTCTTATCTGTGAAGTTCTCTATCTGACCTTAAATTCTAAATGATTTGCTGGGTAGAGTAATCTTGGTTGTAGGTCTTGGTTTTTCATCAATTTGAATATTTCTTGCCAATCCCTTTCAGCCTGCAAAGTTTCTGTTGAGAAATCAGCTGACAGTCTTATGGGAGCTCCCTTGTAGTTAACTAACTGCTTTTCTCTTGCTACTTTTAAGATTCTCTGTCTTCAATCTTTGCCATTTTGATTATGATGTGTCTTGGTGTGGGCCTCTGGGTTTATCATGTTTGGACTCTGCACTTCTGGAGTTGTATGTCTATTTCCTTCAGCAGGTTGGGAAGCTTTTCATCATTTTTTTACATGGGTTTTCAATTTCTTGCTCTCTCTCTTCTCCTTCTGGCACCCCATGAGGCCAATGTTGGTAATCTTGAAGTTGTTCCAGAGGCTTCTTATACTATCCTCATTTGTTAAATTCTTTTTTTCTTTTTGCTGCTTTGATTAGGCATTTTCTGCCTCCTTGTCTTCCAAATTTCTGATTTGACCTATCCTTCATCTACTCCACTGTTGATTCCCTGTAATGTATTCTTCATTTCTGACTGGTTGCTTTTATGTTTTCTATCTCTTCTTATGTTCCCTCTTTATTTTTTGAAGTTCTCATTAAGTTCCTCTATTCTTTTCCTAAGCTCATTTGAGCATCCTTATAACCAGTGTTTCAAACTCTGCATCTAATAGATTGATTGTCTCCCTTTTGTTTAGTTCTTTTGCTGGGGTTTTGTCCTTTTTTTTTTCCATTTGGAACATGTTTCTTTGTCTCCTAAGTCTTAAGTCACAATCTCTTCTGTTTTTTGCAGCCAGAAGTTATGGGTACTTCTTTTCCTGGCACTAGAACCCTAGGGTTGGGGGCCTGGGGTGGGTATGGGACCCCTTGCTCCTCAGAGAGACTTCTGCAGCTGAGACATCCTCCCAACTTTTATCCACCACACATTCTTGTAGGACCAGCCCATTTTGTGTCTCCACCCCTTCTACCAGTCTTACTGTGGTTTCTTTATATCCTTAGTTGTAGGACTCCTGTTCAGTTAGATTTCAGGTGGTTCTTAATGACAGTTGTTCTGTAGTTTAGTTGTAATTTTGATGTGGTTGTGGGAGGATGAGAGTACCATATTTTTATCTACACCACTATCTTGACTAGAAGCCCAGAGAACTTTCTATTCTTCTCCACATTTGATATAACTATATAATTACAACTTTGGTATAGAATCTACATCTTTGTTGTGACAATTTCACTAAAGGAAGAAAACATTAAATTAAGTTACAGAACAGAGTTTAGTGGGAAAATGCTAATATTATGACCTCATGGAACCACAGTGTCTGGTCATAGAATTTTGATCATATGACTCAAGTGTATTGGACAGATGAAAGATTCAGAATAAGTGCTGTAGGAAATGATCTTCATCTCTCTAAGGAGAATATATGAGATATATTCGACTCTTTATTCCTTCACTTTTGAGCT
Source organism: Corynorhinus townsendii (assembly GCA_026230045.1). Lineage (NCBI taxonomy): Eukaryota > Metazoa > Chordata > Mammalia > Chiroptera > Vespertilionidae > Corynorhinus > Corynorhinus townsendii. The sequence continues at coordinate 29,489,197 of JAPDVU010000001.1, forward strand.
CTGGCAGACATATGTTATGAATTCTCCCAATGGCAAGATAAATCTACTTGGTTCCGTGTTCTTTCCTTGAGCTAAACAAAGATGTCTACCTGCTGATGGGAATTCATAGTGACCATAATAACTATAGCCCTCCTCAATACAAATAAAGTTAATGCTAAAAAATATATGAAAAAGCATTTCTGAGTGAATGGATTGCTCAATTTCTGCTGCCTCAGAACTGCTTGTTCTTTAAGTCCTACAGAAATATTTAGAGCTGGATATCTCCCCTCCCCTCTACACCGCCAGACACACACACACACACACACACACACACACACACACACACACACACACGACCTGCAGAGATGTGCCTCTAGGGCTGCTGGATGATTTTCAAGCAAGAAAGTTAGGCAGAATCACTACCGGATGAAAACGGAATTGTGCATGCTTCTGCAAGTGCATCCAAGACTAAGATGTCTAGTGTTATCAATGCTCTGCTTTAATGAGCATAAAATTCATGATAAAAAAGCCAACCAAACACTTTTCTGTAAACAAGCTTCTTAGTTAAATGCCTTATTTAGTGATTATAGAAAAGGCTTTTAGTTGTAAATTTGCTTACATGATTTGATTTAAGAATATTTATGTTCTATTTTACTCAGAAAACCACATTTAGAGATTATCCCAAGAGAAATATAATAAAGTGAATAGATTACACGTATTTACTTTAGTTACTTTTTATATTTAAGATATATGCTCCAAGTTTTAAATACTTAAGAAACAATTCAAGAGAATGCTATTTTGTTTTATATATTCAGAGGATGGGGACCTATTTCCAACCTAAGTGCAATAAAAATCAAATAACTAGAAAATTAATTCTAAAATAAATATTGTTCAGGAAAATGTTTCTTTAATAACATTGAAAATAATAACTCATTCAGGAACATGTTTGTTGTATAATATTGATTTATAAGATTACAACTAACAGCCTAAAATTGCTGATGCAGATTTCAAATGTGTTTTTATTGCAGGAAGCTTTTTGGTTCCTTCGGATACAGGGTCTGAGCAGGAAAAGGTCAACAAAGAAAAGCTAGTTAGATTTTCCTAAGGAAAAGGAACAAGATAGTACCATTTTCTTGGTCTTTTTAGTAGTATTATAAGTGAATCTGAAATGTTTTGATTATTTTTATATACAAATAATTTGGACTTATTTTGAAATATATTTTTATTGATTTCAGAGAGGAAGGGAGAGGGAGAGAGAAATAGAAACATCAATGATCAGAGAGAACCATTGATTGGCTGCCTCCTGCATGCCCCCCACTGGGGATCGAGCCTACCTCCTGGGCATGTACTCTGAACAGAAATTGAACCATGATCTCCTGGTTCCTGGGTGGATGCTCAACCACTGAGTCATGCCAGATGGGCTGGACTTACTTTTAAATTTATGTGCAATTATAAGTGAAATTGACCCTTTCCTTCTAGAAGCCTTTCCTGATTGATTCCTCACTTAGAATCAATTATTCCTTTCTTAGCTCCCATAGCATTTCATTGATTTAAATAACGTATTAGTCAGCTCTGCACTGTGCTTTTGTCACCATATGTTGTGGAGAGAAGGGATTGGATGGGTAAGGGAAAGAAGCAATAAAAAAGTATATTTAATACTGGACTTATAGTAAAAGTAAAAAGTAGGAAGGATTATTCTTAGCTATGAAAATATTTATATGAAAAGCCTATAAAATACTTAAATGGAAACCTATGAAAAGCCAACTCAGCTCAAAGAACAGAATTAAAGAAGGAAATAGAGTTGATAGAAGGTCTTAAAGTTTGATAGAAGGGACTTGCAGGTACTTCTGAGATGTCAGCTTGAGTAAAGTTAAAAAGGTATAGAAGAGTAAACATATGAGTGGCATTAGAAAATCAGACACTGTTTGTAACATAGGGTACATATGGGGGATGGACATATGAGGCTTGAAAGTTAGTTTGCAGTGAAATTGTGAACAATTTTGTATGCCCTCCTAAGAAGGTTAGACTTAATCCTCCATATATTAGAAGTTTTACATGATATCCACCTTAATTGGAGTAGATTTCCTTAGGAAAGGGTCTATCTGCATTAACATATTTTTGAGCTAGACTCTATGCCCAGGAATATATCTAAATGTACAGCACAGTGGTATAGCCCTGTAAATACTTGTTGAATGAACGTATGAGCACATGAGTCATGCATTAAACCAGATTATTATGATATAATCAAAAGCTAGGATGCAGGAAGAAATGTGTCATGCAGTAGCCTCAGAACAAGGGGAACAGAAATGCAGAATTCAAAGGCAGCTTTGCCTTGTAAATGATTTTTAAATGTGAAAGAGAGGATCATTATAAAAAGCACTTTATATAGAAACTAGAGGCCCAGTGCACAAAATCGTGCACTTGGGGTGTCCCTCAGCTCAGCCTGCACCCTCTTGCAGTCCAGGAGCCCTCAGGGGCTGTCTGACTGCTGGCTTAGGGGAGCGGGCCTAACCCAGTAGTTGGACATCCTTAGCGCTGCTGTGGAGGCAGAAGAGGCTCCTGCCACTGCCGCTGTGCTCGCCAGCCATGAGGCCAGCTCAGGGCTTCTGGCAGAGTGGTGCTGACCCTGTGGAAGCACACTGACCACCAGGGGCAGCTCTGCATTGAGCGTCTGCTCCCTGGTGGTCAGTGTGCGTCATAGCTACCAGTCTTTTCACTGTTCGGTCGATTTGCATATTAGCCTTTATTATATAGGATTACTATGCCTTTGTTCCAGTTTGGTGGGGTATATACAATATCCAATATTTATAAGATCCATGTAATTAGTACCTCTATCTTAACCACTTTGCTTTGAGCCAAATTCCTTACTGCCGCTGAACCAATAGCTCCTTTTAACAGTAGAACTAAAGAGAAGAAAAAAAAATCACTTTTGCCTGAGATCATCTCTGCTGACCCCCATCCTATGATGCTTTTCAACTATTGTTTATGCTGGGCTCTAAGTGCTTTTTGGGAAAAACCATGTTGATCACATAGCTGTAAATATCACAGCAAGATGAAAATACATTTTTATTTTAAGAGCCAAAGCAACCAAATGATGGGGAAATGCACAGATATAGAGTATTTTATATTATGGGTTTGAAAATTTCGTTCTTAGATGTAGAGGGCTTATTTCAGAAACAGAGTAAAATGGCAGATGGGTGTCCATTATTTCTTTGAAGTTAGAAAGGCATTTTTATAAAAACACCTCCTTCAACTCTGAAGTATATTTCTAAATAAGAAGAGGGAAAGTGTCCCCCACCCCCCTTTTTTTTTGGTAGAAAGTGCTAATAAACTCCATTCTGCCATTTTAATTAATTTCTACTTTAAAAATTGAAAAAAATGAAATAATCAAGAGTGGAACAACATTTGGAAAGTCCTCGTAAGGACTTGACTGTGAAGGTACAGGACAAAGGAAAGTCACAGTTTCACATGCCTTACTAATCTGAATTTATAAACAGGGTTGACAGCCTTAAAGTACCAAAGAGAGAGGGAATTTTCAGTTTAAGCTGGGATTTTAAATCAAGGTATATTTTCCTTTTGTTGTGTGTTATTCAAACACAAACCATTACCAACAATTAAACACACCCTTAAGGACACCCTTCTAAGGGATTTTCAACCGATGTGCAGCAAGAGGCACACTGATGTGCCACAAGAATATTTAAAACATGCAATACCTGACTATTTAGTCAGACTTGCTGATCTCTTTTCCCTTAGATTGTTTAATAAAAAAAATGACAGGAGCCAATATAACAATAGTTGTTTGGTGTGAATGAATCAAAATTATGTCAAATCGGGCAAAAAATATATTTTCTGTGTGCCACAGAATTTTAGTAATTAATTTATGTGTGTCATGAGATGAAAAAGCTTGAAAATCACTGTTCTAAGAGATAAGGATCTAAGAATGAAAATGATCTTGCCCCTACTCTCAAGAGTTTAGAGATTGTTTTAAAGGTGAACAAGTAAGTAGAATAGTATGAGTGTACACTAAAAGAGACTATAGAGGACCATAGGAGTAGCTATGAAGAGTTGAATTACCTTAACTAATCTGGGATTAAGGAGGCAGGGCAAGATTCCAGAAAAGTGAAGTTTAAATTGAGTCCTGAAGACAGGTGGGAGTTACTTATTTAAAGAGGGTGAGAAACAAAATAGCAGAAATGAGCAAAAAAATTCAAGCTCTGAGAACTTCAAACTGTATAATGTGGCTGAAACATAAAGAGCTATAAAGTGCTGAGAGATGAGGATGGAGGAAAAAGCAGGGTTTAGTACATGGAGGACAGGAAACTTAAAACATAGGAGTAACATAATCAGATTGGTACTTCAGCTGCATTCATAAGACTGGGTTGAAAAGGCTAAGACTGGAGACAAGGAGAGTCATGAGGTTATTGCAACAGTTTCCGTGAAGAATGGTAAGCCACTGTCACATCAATGGTGGAGAGATCCAAAAAGTATAAGGGAGGTAAATGAATAGTAATTAGTGATTACCCGGAGATTAGGGAAAAGAGAAGTTCAAGATGACTTCTAATTTCCCATGTGGACACTGATGAGTGATTGAACATTCTTCGAAATCTGGATCATGGAGGATTCTCTTTCTGTGAGTTCATTGTTGGTATATAAAAAAGCCATAGATTTCTGGGTGTTAAATTTGTATCCTGCTACATTGCCAACTTCATTTATTAATTCTAGTAGTTTTTTGATGGTTTTTAGGTTATTTTTAATGTACAATATCATGTCATCTGCGAATAGTAACAATTTTACTTCTTTTCCAATTTGGATTCCTTTTATTTCTTCTTCTTGTCTGATCATTATGGCTAGCACTTCCAGTACTATGTCGAACAGGAGTAGTGAGAGTGGGCATCCCTGTCTTGTTCCTGTTCTTAGGGGATATGGTTTTAGTTTTTGCCCGTTTGAGTATGATGTTGGCTGTAGGTGTCTCATATAAGGCTTTTATTATATTAAGGTATATATATTCATACCTCAATATAATAATATAATTGAGAGTTGTTTTTTTTTTTATCAAGAAAGGGTGTTGGATTTTGTCAAATGCCTTTTCTGCATTAATTGATATGATTATGTGATTTTTTTGTCTCTTAATTTGTTTATGTGATGTATCACATTTATTGATTTGCCACAAGACAGTCTCTTCAATAAATGGTGTTGGGAAAATTGGACAGATACATGCAAAATAATGAAACTAGACCACCAACTTACACCATACACAAAAATAAAGTCTAAATGGATAAAGGACTTAAACGTAAGATGGGAAACCATAAAAATCTTAGAAGAAGCCATAGGCAGCAAAATAGCAGACATTTGTTGTAGCAGTATCTTTACTGATACATCTCCTTGGGCAATGGAAACTAAGGAGAAAATAAACAAATGGGACTACATCAAAATAAAAAGTTTCTGCACAGCAAAAGAAACCATCAATAAAACAACAAGAAAGCCCACTGCATGGGAGAACATATTTGCCAATATTATCTTCAATAAGGATTTAGCCTCCAAAATTCATAGGGAATTCAAACAACTTAATAAAAGGAAGATAAACAATCCAATAAAAAAAAATTGGCAAATGACCTAATAGATACTTTTTGAAAGAGGACATACAGAGGCCAAGAGACATATGAAAACATGCAGAGTCACTAATCATCTGAGAGATGCAAATTAAAACAACAATGAGGTACCATTTCACACCTGTCAGAATGGCTAACATCAACAAATCAACAAACAACAAGTGTTGGAGAGGATGTGGAGAAAAAGAACCCTCTTGCACTGCTGGTGGGAATGCAGACTGGTGCAGCGACTGTGGAAAACAGTATGGTGTTTCCTCAAAAAAATTAAAAATGGAACTTACATTTGACCCAGTAATTCCACTTCTAGGAATATATCCCAAGAAAATGGAAACACCAGTCAGGATATATACACCCCTGTGTTCATAGCAGCACAGTTTACAATAGCTAAGATTTGGAAACAGCCTAAGTCCCCATCAGCAGATGAGTGCATTAGAAAACTGTGGAATAATACCCTGCTGCAAAAAAGAAGGAATTCTTACCATTTGCAACAGCTTGGATGGAACTGGAAAACATGTTAAGAGAACTAAGCCAGTCAGAAAAAATATCACATCGTCGTACTCATGTGTGGAATATAATGAACAACATAAACTGATGAACAAAAATAGAACCAGAGTCATAGAAGCATCAAACAGACTGTCCAACCTATGAGGGAAGGCGGGGGTTGAGGGGTTAAGAGATCAATCGAAGGACTTGTATGCATGCATATGAGCATAACCAATGGACACAGACAAGTTGGGGGGTGGTGGTGGTGAGGGCATGTGCTAGGGGATGGGGTGGCTGGGGAGAGGTCAATGGGGCCAAAGGAGACTTATGTAATACTTTAAACAATAAAGAATTTAAATAAAAAAATAAAAATAAAAGTAGCTTTCTATCCATGATCCCACATATTCATGGATTTTTCTTAGAACTTAGAATTTTCAGAAAACATAGTCTTTCATAAAAGAGTACCTTTTAGATATATTGTTTTATCTTTGAAAATAACAGAAAAACCTAGAAGAAATTAAGAAAATCTGATAAAGGTGGATATTTTTGATCATTTATATTAGTGTTCTCACTTTCCATTATCTGGAAGCCAGCAATTGTGTTTACAATATCCAGATCTCCTCCCTTTTCCAATTTAAATGATGCCACTTTGAATTCACTTCAGATGCATGGTTTTATAATTTTATATTCATGACATACTATTCATTTCCTCTGAACTTGCCTTGCTACACAAACAATCAGAATCCCCTTAGATAAATTTCAGGCACTTTAAAATTAATTCTGAAAAGGTTGAGGAGGCCATTGAAATTTTCAAAGGACACTTAGTTTAGATCTCAGTGGTCATCCGACTTAATATCCATACTTATTACCACTTTTTAAATAATAAGTATATCCATGAAATAACTGAAAAAGGATCAATAGAGAGGAGGAAACTTGGAAAAACTTTCTGGAATTAGCTGCCTTATGGTTTTATGCTGAAGTAGTTCTGAAGTTATCAGGTAAATACAAATCTTGTACCAGTAAGAATTACATTGATGTAAACAGTACATCATGGATTTTTAACATTTCATTACTTCTTTAATAAAACATTAATTTCTGGTTCTGAATTTCAGAGGTTCACCCAGAGTAATATCTATTAATCACAAAATCTAAGAGACTTTTCATCTAATTAAGTTTTAACAAATAATCTATTACTCTTCAGCCATATTATCATATTAATTTGTTTAGAATTACATGGTATAATCTTTGTGATTATTGCTTTTGGCTTATATGAAGAGCCTATTTAGCGAGTATTAGTTTTTATTACAGGAAGTAGTAAGACAATGGCATAATTTCTTTATATGTGTTACCTTAAGAGTCTTCTTTTTTGACAAATAAAAAAGACAAAGTCTCCTTTTTTTCTGACAAACTGGATCCGTTCCTAATAGCCAGGATATTAAAGTGGATCATAAAAAAATAAACATTATTTCCCACAGAGTTTAAATTATCTGCTTATCTATTAGCTGAAGTAAAGCTTGATGGACTTGTTAAAAGTCATTTGGTTTCTGAGGTGTCAGGGGTTACAAAACTGTTTATGACTTTGAGCTATTTTTAGAGAATTAAGATTGTTGTGAGGATTCAAATGAAATAATATGTGAAAGTTTTTTGAAGTATTAAAGTGCTCGACATTTATATATTTTTGGTAGGTTATGGTATATCACTCATATTTTTAGCAGAGTACTAACATAATCAGATTTATTTTAGGATGATTAATATGAATGTGAGCTGATGGAGAGACTACAGGCTAGGTGACTGGATAGAAGGCTATTTTCAATAGAGATTATTGGCTTGTGAGTGAATCAATGGGAAAGGAAAAGACAGGATGAACAATAGAGATATGAATAATTTAGGTGATCATTAAAGTTTCTTTAAACATTGACACTCTTGATTAGAACGATTTAAAAAATTATTGCCATCTATATACACACAACTTTATATGATTTATTTGAAACCTATAAACACCTAACCTCTATGTAGAGTGGGAGAGAGTGGCAAATGCTAGATAGTGTAGAGGTTTGATTGTGGGTTGATTTGGAAGAATGATGATGTCTTAATAAAGTCAGGGACTGCAAAAGGGAGTTATAGGCGAGGGTATGCATAGACTTGGGGTGGAAGCTAGGGAAAATATGATAAGTTAGGTTTTAGACATTTCTAAATAGGCTAACAGGCTATATAAGGGCAGATAATCTATCAGGTGTCTTGCTTGGGGTCCTGAAGCTCATGAAAGTGGTAGACTTAGAAAGTTAACTCTAACTTTGGAAGTTATCTGCATACAGTAGATCAATGCTGGGTTTTGAAACCTGGAGTGGTTTGTTTATTTAATACCAAGAATTAAATTAGGGCCTGGCTGGCATGGCTCAATGGTTGGGCTTAGACCTATGAACCTGTGACCTATGGTCACTGTTCAATTCCTGGTCAGGGCACATGCCTGGATTTCAAGCTCAGTCCCCAGTGTGAGCTGTGCAAGAGGTAGCCAATCAATGATTCTCTCTCATTGTTGATGCTTCTATCTCTCTTTCCCTCTCCCTTCTTCTATGAAAGCAATAAAAAAATATTTTTAAAAACTTAAACTAGGGCTTTGGATGTGCATTTCCAGGTGCTTATTATTGGTTGTACATTTCTTTAGTATATGTGGAGCACAATCCCAAAGCTAGTGCCAGTGTGTAAGGCCCTGTGAGCTAAAATGGTGTAACCAGAACAAGAAAATGAAGGGGTTAATTTTATAGTGGAAGAGGGAAGCAAGATATCAGAGGTTAAAGATCAACAGAGTGATGCTTATAGTCAAGAAGGAGATTATAATTAGCCAAGGGGGAAAAAATGAAATGAATTAGTTCAGGGAAAGATGGGAACTTGAGAGGTGAATTGGATGAGGTTAGTGGTTCTGGATCATTTTTGAGAATATAACAAGTTGTCAGGAATTTCTTTTTAAATATATTGGGCCAAATTTGATAGTAGGAAATATTTACCCAGGTAATCAGCTGTTCTTTCATCTTCACTTTTTCCTCTTCAATATCTCCCTTAAATAGATTTTTAACCATGTACAAATCTGCTAATTTTATCTGTTCTTATCCTATCTAATAAAAGAGTAATATGCAAATTGACCATACCTCCGCTACACCCACAAGCCATGCCCATCAGCCAATCAGAAGCAAGTATGCAAATTAACCCAACCAAGATTGCTGCGGCCATGGAGAGAGCAGGAGCAGGAGGCTTGGGTTTCCCCAGCAATGGAGGAAGCCAAGATTCCTGCAGCCCTGGCCAGCCCTGGACTCCACTCAAGGCTACAAAGTTTCAATTATAGAGGATAAATAAATCCCAACAAAAATGGCTGTGGCCATGGAGCGAGCAGGAGGCTTGGGTTTCCCCAGCGATGGAGGAAGTCAAGCTTTCCGCCTGCCCTGGCCTGACCTGGCCTCCGCTTAAGGCTACAGATTTTCAATTATAGAAGATAAATAAATACCAGATACCAGGGCCTCTGCTTGGGTCGCCGGGGGCATGGCTGGCCTGTAAAACACTACAGGCCCCTCACCCAGGCCACCCTATGAACCAAGGGGACCCCCACCCTGATCTGGGACACCCTCCAGGGCAAACCAGCCGGCCCCCACCTGTGCACCAGGCCTCTATCCTATCTAATAAAAGAGCAATATGCAGATTGACCATCACTCCAACACACAAGATGGCTGCCCCAATGTGGACACAAGATGGCTGCTACAAGATGGCTAGCAGGGAGGGCAGTTGGGAGGGACCAGGCCTGCAAGGGAGGGCAGTTGGGGGTGATCAAACCTGCAGGGGAGGGCATTAGTTGTGACCATGCCAGCAGAGGAGGGAAGTGGAGGGCAATGGGGTCTGCAGGGAAGGGTAGTTGGGGGGGACCCAGGCCTGCAGGGGAGGGCAGTTAGGGGTGACCAGGCTGGCAGGGGAGCAGTTAGGCATCAATCAGGCTGGTAGGAGAGTGGTTAGGGGGTGATCAGGCTGGCAGGAAGAAGCGGTTAGGGCAATCAGGAAGGCAGGCAGGTGAGCAGTTGGGAGCCAGTAGTCCTGGATTGTGAGAGGGATGTCTGACTGCCCATTTAGGCCCAATCCAAGTAGTCGGACAGTCGGACATCCCTTGAGGGGTCCCAGATTGGAGAGGGTGCAGGCTGGACTGAGGGACACACCCCCCATGCACAAATTTCAAGCCCCGGGCCTCTAGTCATTAGATAAACCCTTCTTCCATAAATAGTGGCCAGTTCATTTCCCTGAACACAAAACTATCTTTTCTTAATTGAATTACAACAAAAAGATTTGCAAGCTAAAGTGTACATCTTTTGATAATGCTATTTTTGATATACTGGTATCTTCGTTAAATATTTGCTTATTCAAGTCAGGGCACATGCCTGGGTTTCAGGCTCAATCCCCAGTGTAAGCTGTGCAAGAGGCAGCCAATCAACAATTCTCTGTCAATTTATTTTTTTCAAGCCATGTGTTAATTAAACAAATTTATTATAATTAGTATCAATAAATCATATAGATTTTTTGTTCCAAAATACATATAAAGCAATCTATTTTACAAGTGAGAAACATTTTTATTCATCATAAATAAGATTGGATTTGATTTTCACTCAAACTATTTTAATACATTCATGAAAGACAAGTTTAAGAATTATATCTGCTTTTATACTGGTAAAGTGATGATTTATTAAATGCCATCAGTTCTGTCAGTGGAATCTAAAATATGAAGCAACATTAATTCCATTTTTAGAGAATCAATTGCTAAAATATGGAAGTATGTGAGCTTCAATTTATTCAACAAATATTTACTGAGTTCTTACCATATGCCAGGGCATTTTTAACCTAGATTTCTTTAAGAAACTGGGTGAGTTTCAACTCTGAGGCAAGCAACTTCAGATTACAAGTGTAAATAAGGTTTATAATAAAAAGATCTTATAATGTTAAGCAAGAATCTTTCACTCCTCCAAAATTGAGTTGAATCTAGTTACAGATATTTTTAACTGTGATTTAGGGAAAATAATGATGTGCTCATTTTCAGTTGTTCAAGAGATTACTTTCTCTGAGTACTAAACTAGAATTTTCAGGTAAAAATTAGTTTTAGTGTTATGTCATTTTATAGCTCTATTAGACAAATTCGTACGTCAGTGGGGTCCCTAGGCCTGGCCTGCGGGATTGGGCTGAAACCAGCTCTCTGACATCCCCCAAAGGGTCTCAGATTGCAAGAGGGTTCAGGCCAGACTGAGGGACCCAACCAGTGCATGATCAGGGCTGGGGAGAGGCTGGAGAGGTTAGCCTGCCAGAGAGGGACCTTGGGAGGGCTCCAGGACATGTCCAGCCAATCTTGCTCAGTCCCAATCAGCCAGACCCCAGCAGTAAGCTAGCTTACTGGTTGGAGTGACTGCCCCTGGTGGTCAGTGCATGTCATAATGAGTAGTTGAGCAGCTTTAGCATATCATTAGCATATTATGCTTTGATTGGTTGAATGGCCAACTGGTTGACCAGACACTTAGCATGTTAGGCTTTTATTATATCGGATGATGTAAAATGTGAGGGTACAATTGGCAGTTAAAGAACACTTTTCATAACTTTGCACAAATTCTGGTAATATTAAGATTCTAGGGGGAGGATGGACAGTCAGAAGTAGCATGTGTCAAATTAAGAAATTAGCTGTGAGGCCTGATGGGTGTGGCTCAGCAGTTGAGATTCTAACCAGGAACTAAGAAGTTGCTGGTTCGATTCCAGGTCAGGGAATTGATGTTTCTATCTCTCTCTGCCTCTCCTATCTCTCTCTCTAAAAAATCAATGAAAACATATTAAAAAAAGATACTAGATATGAGGGACAAAACAGAAAACTAAATTTCAGAGAGATACAAATCAGGCTTTTAATCAGAAGTTACTTTAAGTTAAGCTTAATCTTTCTTAATGTCACTTTAGAAGTTGGAGGGCAATAGAATTGTAAACTTGAACTTGGTGCCTAGGCTGCCATTTCATTGCCTGTCAAAGATCTATCAGTATTAGAAATCCTGTGCAATCCAATAATCCTAGGGAGTATTTTACTTATGTCTAATTTGAAAGATCATTTGGCATATTGGATGCCCTTTTTTCTCTTGATTTCCTCAGTGAAAAAAGTAGTATTGCCCTGGCCATGTAGCTCAGTTGGTTAGAGTATGGTGCTGGACATACTCCTGGTCACGGCATATACCTAGATTTTGAGTTCTTATCCTCAGGGAAGGATTTTTAAAAAAGGAGTATTTTGTTATTTTGTAGCAAAAAATTTTACATTATATATAAATATACAGGACCTTTGGAGGGAGTCAGGCAGTTCTTAGTGTGATTATCATGTCCTCCTCATAATGCTTTATGTGATCTTGGTCCAGTTATTTACATTTTTGAACTTTCATTTGTTTTAAAAAATGCATAAGCCTGAGGATAAAAAGGAAATAATGTATAGAATGTACACAGTGCCTGTCAGTTAATTTCCTTTTCTGTGTTAAGTATCCATAATTCACCCATTCATTTATTTATTCAACCAAGGAGTTTATTTCAATCAATGAATGTTGAGCATCTACTATGTGCCAGACACTCGTATTGGGGAGGCAGCAGTGAAATAAAACAAATGCACACACAAACAAACAAAAGAGCCCTGCCCCTGTGGCACTTATTTTTGTGTGTGGTGAAATGTAATTGCATACTTATTAAGAAAATTAGTCATGTGCTTGCCTCTGAAAGTATAAACGTATCCTATCTAATAAAAGAGTAATATGCAAATTGACCATACATCTGCTACACCTACAAGCCATGCCCACCAGCCAATCAGGAGTGAGTATGCAAATAACCCAACCAAAATGACTGCGGCCACAGAGAGAGCAGGAGGCTTGGGTTTCCCCAGCAATGGAGGAAGCCACGCTTTCCGCACACCCTGGCAGGCCCAGGACTCCGCTCAAGGCTACAAAGTTTCAATTATAGAAGATAAGTAAATCCCAACAAAAATGGCAGCAGCCACGGAGCTGGAGAGAACAGGAGGCTTGAGTTGCCCCCGACGATGGAGGAAGCCAAGCTTCTGCAGCGCTGGCCTACCTTGGCCTCTGCTTAAGGCTACAAAGTTTCAATTATAGAAGATAAATAAATCCCAGATACCAGGGCCTCCGCTTGGGTCACCAGGGGGCGTGGCTAGCCTGCAGACCACCACAGGCCCCTCGTCCAGGCCTCCCCACACACCAAGGGAGCCCCCACCCTGATCCGGGACACCCTTCAGGGCAAACCAGCTCGCCCCCACCCGTGCACCAGGCCTCTATCCTATCTAATAAAAGAGCAATATGCAGATTGACCATCACTCCAACACACAAGATGGCTGCCCCCATGTGGTCAAAGATCCTGCCCCCATGTGGACACAAGATGGCCACCATAAGATGGCCAGCAGGGGAGGGTAGTTGGGAGGGACCAGGCCTGCAAAGGTGGGCAGTTGGGGGTGATCAAGCCTGCTGGGGAGGGCAATTAGGGGTGACCCGGCCAGCAGAGGAGGGAAGTTGGAAGTGACTGGGTCTGTAGGGAAAGGCAGTTGCGAGGGATCCAGGCCTGCAGGGGAGAGCAGTTAAGGGTGACCAGGCCTGCAGGGGAGGGCAGTTAGCGGCAAACAGGCTGTCAGGGGAGCAGTTAGGCATCAGTCAGGCTGGCAGGGTAGTGGTAGGGGCAGGCAGGCGAGCAGTTGAGAGCCAGCCGTCCTGGATTGTGAGAGGGATGTCCCACTGGGATCGGGCCTAAACGGGCAGTCGGACATCCCTCGAGGGGTCCCAGATTGGAGAGGGTGCAGGCTGGGCTAAAGGATACCCCCCCATGCACGAATTTCATGCACTGGGCCTCTAGTATAATTATAAAATTATTGAAACTAAACTTCCTCTCTAAATCTTTCTTTCTTCTCTTTTTTTTTCTCAATTAAGCCCTTTCTTCCCTTCTAACTATGATACAATTTCATATCTTCTTCTACATTAAGCTTGGATGGAGTTGGAGGATTGGTGAGGAGGGTGTATAAAAGTATGAATTTATACATATCCCCAAAAAGCTGAATGTTATAACAAGGAAAGAAAACACATAATTAGAAGTAATAGTTCAATCCATGTGATAAAACATAGTTACATGTTAGATGATAAGTGCCAGTATAACCAATGAGCATTTAGAGAAGGGAGAAATAAGTCAATACAATTAGTCAAAATGAACTTCAAAAAGGAGATGCAATTTAAGACAACTTGAAAGGATTGGTAAATTTTAGATGCATGGAGATGGAGAAAACAATCATAAATGAGCAACTTTTTTTTCCTCTCTCTGCTCCTAATGCCAGGGTCCTTAATTAATATTTTTACCCTAGTTGTTCCAGATTTCAGTTTATTAAAATGCCTTGTCAATTTAGGAAGGCACAACCTGGAACCAAAAGTTTTTGTTGGCTTCATCAATACGTTCAAATTTTCCAGGTGTAATCTTCCATTATTCAATTTATTTAGCCACAAATGAGAGAGATCGCTACAGTTATGCTTTTCAATAACAAAGAGCATAGTACATAGTGTCCTTAGGCAATCTATGATCAGGTAGGGTCCACCATTCTCTACCATCTAGGCCAGAAGGTAAGGTGTGTGTCCACAGTTTTTTGGGAATCTGTTATGCCTATCAGGACTCAGTTCCTTCTACTTCAAAGTTAGGGTTGTCTGTTTGAGTTAGAGATGCAAATGCATCTTGCAGTCCTTCTTTGGTTCTAAAATACTCCTTCTCACCAATAGCATGCATTGTTCTCTATCATCCTTCTGTATCCTTACCTGCAATGATTACTTTAGGCAGCTAAGCATCCCGGGTGTACCAAGAGAGGTGTCTTAACTCTTTCATCTTCCTCTACTTCTTGCACAGGTCGTTCTCAGAGTAGTTTCTAAATACGTGAAGTGGTTGAGACGAAATGGTTGTAACAGCAGGTGTGGAACTCTGGTTTTGGTTCATTTTAAAGACAGTTTCTAAATATTTGGGGAAGGACAGCCTGTTTTTCTCTGATCTTGACAGTCCCTCCATACCAAATTTAAGTACTAAAAGTGTCAGTGAATCAAAATGTTCATCCTTATCCCTACCTATATATTTTGTGGTCATTTGCCTGACCATGATTCTGGGCATGCGATATTAGCTATACTGTCCAAGAATTTGCTTACCCAGTCATCTTCATCAAGGAGGCAGATAATTAATGCCTGCCCATATTTTTGGCATGAAGCTTTTCTTCTTTATTAGTTTGTGGCATTATTGCCAGTTTTATTTCTGATTTCACATGGTATTTTAATGAGAATCCTGGAAGACATTTTTGAGTTCACCTCCAGGTTGGCTCGGAAGTTACTCCAACTTCCATTTTTGAAACCAGCACAAGCAACATAATTCGAGAAGCCCAGTGCAAAATAAAAATGCAAGGCCTCTTTTCCAAAATTCTTGAAAAGAGACTCATGGACACAGAGTATTAAATCAAACATGGAACCTTCTCAGTGCTAGCTTCTGTGCACTTGCAAAGGTAACAAAATGCCCATGAAGCTGATGCCGCTTAAAATTCTCTTTGTGTTTGAGGCCACTGTTGTCTCTTGATGTTCCTTTTCTCTCTCCTAGAGCTTCTCTTCTCATTGACTCCACTCCTTGTCTTCCTTAAGTCCCCTAAATATGGGTAGATCAAAGATTATATCCTTAGTTCACTGACATTATTTTTCTCCCATGTAATTCTCAGAAACCTAAACTAATTTAATGATTTGAATCACTCTTTGCTGAGGATGGTTCTAAGCTTAATATATCCAGTTTTGTGATTCTCATAACTTTGAGATACAAATTTCTAATTACAGACATTTATAACTGACAATTGATATGCCTGTAATGGGGTTCTTCATCTTATCTCTCAAGCTGATTCCTTCATATGAATTTTATTTAATCTGGTTCTGAATATTTCCTTCCCTTGGCTTCACAAATCTAAATAACAATTAACCTTTGATTTTTTTCTTAAATTTGGGCACTAACTTAATATTTTCTAATGTTTTTCACTTATTCTTTCTTGTTACATTGCCTGAATGCTTTAAGTACTTTTAATCTCTTTTATTTTTGGTGGGATTAAGACAGAATAAATAAGTAATATCTCGAGAAAAATGAGTTGGAAAAATAGATGAAAATAAAAACATCAATAATACTGTTTATTAAGGGTATGTTCACCTTACATTATCTCTATATTTTCTGAAACATTTGAGAATAATTTCTAGACATAATAACCCTTTATATTTTAGTATTTCATTGTGTATTTTCTTGCATAGAAAATATATAAGAAAAAGTATAATTGCTTACATAATTGTAGTTTAGTTATCCATTTTAGGACATATAACATTGTATATGGTTTTATCTAGTCCAAAATTCCCATTTTAATTTCATCAATTGATCCAGTATTGTATTTTATAACATACCTATATATTTTTTTCTTAGTACAGGACCTACTAAAGAATCATGAACTTCATTCAGTTGTCATATTTTTTTAAACTCTTTTTTTTTAAATAAGTCTTTATTGTTCAGATTATTACAGGTGTTCCTCTTTTTTTCCCCCCATAGCTCCCCTCCACCTGATTCCCCACCCCACCCCATGCCCTTACCCCCGCCACTGTCTTCATCCATAGGAGTAAGATTTTTGTCCAATCTCTTCCTGCACCCCTCACACTTGCTTCCCCTGAGAATCGTCAGTCCACTCCTTTTCTATGTCCCTGATTCTATTATATTCACCAGTCCATTCTGTTCTTCAGATTTTTTATTCACTTGATTTTTAGATTCACTTGTTGGTAGGTATGTATTTGATGTCATTTTGTTGTTCATAATTTTTATCTTTACCTTTTTCTTCTTCTTCCTCTTCTTAAAGAATACCCTTCAGCATTTCATGTAATCCTGGTTTGGTGGCGATGAACTCCTTTAGCTTTTTCTTGTCTGTGAAGCTCTTTATCTGACCTTCAACTCTGAATGATAGCTTTGCTGGGTAGAGTAATCTTGGTTGTAGGTTCTTGCTGTTCATCACTTTGAATATTTCTTGCCACTCTCTTCTGGCCTGCATAGGTTCTGTTGAGAAATCAGCTGACAGTCGTATGGGTACTCCCTTGTAGGTAATTAACTGTTTTTCTCTTGCTGCTTTTAATATTGTCTCTTTGTCTTTTGCCCTTGGCATTTTAATTATGATGTGTCTTGGTGTGGTCCTCTTTGGATTCCTCTTGTATGGGGTTCTGTGCGCTTCCTGGACTTGTAAGTCTATTTCTTTCACCATGTAGGGAAAGTTTTCTGTCATTATTTCTTCTAATAGGTTTTCAATATTTTGCTCTCTCCCTTCTTCTGGCACCCCAAAAATTCGGATGTTGGTTCGCTTAAAGTTGTCCCAGAGGCTCCTTACACTATCTTCATATTTTTGGATTCTTTTTTCTTTTTGTTTTTCTGGTTGGATGTTTTTTGTTTCCACATATTTCAGATCTTTGGTTTGATTCTTGGGGTACATTGGTCTACAGTTGAGTTTCTGTATATTCTTTATTTCAGACAGTGTATGCTTCATTTCTGACTGATCCTTTTCCATTTTTTTGGCATTCTCATTAAGCTCCTTGAAGGTCTCATCAAGTTTCTCAGTGGTTTTAAGAAGATTCTTGAGTAACCTTATACATGTGGTTCTGAACTCTATGTCATCCAGTAGTTTGCTTTCCTCCGTTTCTTTCATTCGTGACATGTTTCTTTGTCTCCACATTTTGGCTGCTTCCCTGTGTTGATGGAGTAGCTTTGTGTGGTAGGTGATCTATAGGGGGCAGTAGCTCAGCTTCCTCAATTTCATGAGGTGGATGCTCTTGATACACCCCTTTGTGGGCTGAGTGCAAAGACTTGGTGTAGTTAAGCCTTAATTGCCGTTGGTACACTGGGAGGAATTGACCTCCAGGCCAATTAGCTGTGAGCACTCGCTGTGTCTATAATGGAAGAACTGCTGCGCTGAAGACACGCTTATGGGGCAGGATTTGTTTCGGTGGGGCTTTGGTGCTCACTGAGTCTGCCTCTTGAATGTGTCACTTATGGATGTGAGGAGTTGAAATCTGGTGTCTCACACTGACCACTAGGTACACTGGCTTCTGGATCTCCAATGGAGTGCAGGTCAGCTACTGTCTGAGGCCACCCAGCAGGAGCAACAGTGAGAGCTACAGTTTTCTCCTCTTTGCTTGTGGTTTGGAGGTTTTGGAGCTGTCTGACCCGGGCTGCAAGTTTGCTAGGTTAAGCTGCGATAGGGCAGGGCTTTCTTATGCAAAAGCCGCTGCTTGGAGCTTGGGTGGGTTTGTAGGTTGTGCAGGGCGGGGTCTCAGGGTGTCACTAGGCTAGGGCGTGGCAAACAGCAATGGGTGCTAGTTAGCCGGCTCTGAGTCCCTGGCGGCAGTCCGGTGCCCCAGTGCTGTAAACAATTATTCCTGCGTGCAGCTCTTCAAGCAAGCCACCCTCACTGGCAGACAGTCCAGCTTCTCCCCGTAGGAGTTTGAGTCCCCTGCGTCTCCCCAGAAACTGTATTTCAGAGTAATCGGGGGCTTGTCTCCCTTCGGGTTGAAAAAAGCAACGCACCCAGTCGCCCGCAGCCAGCCCGGATCACGCGCCTCCGTACCTCAGCTTTTCAGCGCTCGTGCACGTCTCAAAGCTCTTTTCTCTTTCCTTCTAGTTGTAGAACTTCCACTCAGCCAGCTTTCCCGTGGTTCTGGGTGATAGACGTTTTTTCTTTTAGTTGTATTTTTGAAATTGTTGCGGGAGGCAGCAGTTTAGATGTTTACCTACGCCACCATCTTGGATTCTCCCCTAAACTCTTTTAACTGGAATAATTTTCATCATTTCTTTGTCTTTCAATACATGAACATTTGTGAAGATTTCAGGCTAGTTTATTTTTAGAGGATGTTTCTTAATTTTACATTGAACTATACTTGGCATATAACATTATATTAGTTTGAAGTGTATGATACCATGATTTGATATTTGTATATATTGCAAAATGATCACCACATAAACTTACAGCATCTTTAAATCATGGGTAATACACTTGATTTTCATACACTTGATTTAAATTTTAGAAGCTATTCTACTTAAAAATCAACTGATAATTTTTTTCATATAATGCTTTTCATTTTAAAAAGAGAAAAAAAACTACTTTTATAGTATATAAATAATGAATTGGAAGACTTTTCCTGGCATATCAAGATTTTTAAATCAAAAGAACTGTGTTAACAAGATGTCATAAAACAAACTTACAGCAATAAGAAGTTTCTCTAATTATTTGAATTAAAAATATCATTCCTTACCTTCTGTAAACTGAATCCAATTTCACGTTAATGCTGAAACAAACCATGTGATGCTGTGCTTTTATTGGTATTATACTTTCTAGATTCCCATTTTGTTTACCTCATTTTATTCTTACTGTCAATGACCACATTCATTGGGCTGTGTCATTTTAATAAGGACAACCTTAGAACATTTTCTACATTTAACCAATATAAGCCATTCATAGCATTTATGTTTTGTCTTGTTAATTTGAGGGAAAATAAGCTTCAGCCTTCAAAAATACTTTTTTTGCAAATGTGATTTTTAACTGTTAGTTTTATATGAGCATTTTATAACAAAACAAATTGCCAAGGTTGGTATTTTCTACAGCTAGTTACCTAAAGGTTTGTTCGTTTTGCTTCCCTGAGAATTATTTTTTCTGTTCTGTGGGCGAAGTATTTAGAAGTTCATTCCTAGCCCAAGACATTCATCTCAATTATTTGAATCAAATCCCTGCAGATAGCCCTTAATATGGAATATCATTCACTTACAAAATAGTCACTGCAGACACATCTGCCAGTGCTCAACCTGGCAGTAAAGATGTGTCAAAACCACTTCAAATTATGGACACACAGAGAATATCACTATACAGTAATGTTTAGTGTTATGATTTGTCTTCATTTACTCTCTCTACTTACCTGGTCTCCTAAATCAGCAGAATTGTCATGGCTAAATATTTGGAACATGTAGTAGTAAATTAGTTTGGCTGTTCAACTCGCTAGGAGAGTTGAACGTGTACATTAATTTTTCATTGGAATATCTGATAGATATTTGGCTCACTGGTCCTATGTTTTTATTGTTGTGATGATGATGCTCTGGAGCTTTCGAGGGGCAAGCAGAATAAAATGTCAACTGCGGTAAAGCTAAGAAACTGCCAACTTGATATACAATAGGGTCACTAAAGATTTTTATATGTTTATGTTATAAGAGAAGCAGATCCTCTGAGTTTTTAGAGAATAGCTGAGTTATTTTTGAAGACCATGGGCGTCAAAGTATGCATGTTAGAGATGGGGTTCAGCCATGTGAAAATACCTAGAGTCTCCATGGCAAGTACCATGAGGCCTCTGAGTCTTTGCACAAGTAAGCCTCTGCTCTAAACACCCTCAGCAGCCTTTCCAATTGCTAGTGAGGGTTCTGGTTTCCACCTGATGAACCATTTGTCAAGATTCAGTTCTGGCACATCCTTCTCTGTGAAATCCTCTCTAGCATCAATATCTCTTTATCATCACACAGTTCAAACCTCACCCTCATAGTTGGCATTCTTTCTAACCCTAATAGAATAGAGCTCAGGAAAAGACAGTAGTTTCAGTTTTGCAATATTTCTGATTCTACCATTTCATGTGATTAGGAGTTATTAGCTATAGAGTTACTTTTTGATGTTAGGCTCTAGAAATATCCTTGTTAAAGAATCAACTGAAAATTCTCATAGAAGATTTGCTTATAAATTACTCTTGTTATAAAATAACCCTTTGTATATAATAAGGTTAGATTATGAAATAAGTTGGGAAAAAATTATTTAGACTACGTAAGCTCAAATTTTCTCATTTGTATGATAAGGAGAAATATATACACACACACATATATATGTATATGTGTGTGTGTATACATATATATACATACATATATATATGATTAGGAACATTTTATTTAAAAAATACTAGAAACATCCTATATAATAAAAGCCTATATGCAAATTGTCCCCTTGGGCGGTCATTCGACTGGGAGACCGGGAGTTCAACCACTTGCTATGATGTGTGCTGACCTCCAGGAGATGGTGTAATACATGGTGGGCGTCTGTGGTGTGCTGCGACCTCTTGCTGGCTACCTGGGGGCGGGGATGACGGGGATGGAGGTGTGGTGAGAATGTGAGGTGTCTGCCAAGCTTGCTCTCACTCCCCCTGCTACCCTTCCCCAGGATGCCAGGGCTCTTGTGCTGGGGAAACCCCTGCACTCAGGTGCTGGGCGCCCGTGAGGAGACCACCCTGCACCCATGCGGCCTCTTCTGTGTGAACCAGGCTGCGGCCGCCTAGACCACAGGGGCCAGTCAGGCTCCTCTTGGGTTTGTGCATGAGCCAGTCTGTGAGGCCGGCTGGGGTAGAGCATGCTGCCTGCCTGGCTTCCATGTGGCACCACTGGGTGGCCCAGAGGCCCACGCTGTGCCCTGGCCTGAGGCGTCTGGCCACACTCACTGCATCTCCACGTAGGGACTCAGGCACCGTGATTCAAGCAGAGGGGGTGCTCCTGGGACCCAGGTGCTGCCCGGGGCCTAGAGGTCAGCTGGGACCTGCCCTTCCACATCAGACACTCGTGCTTCCATTGCCAGCCAGGCCTAGGGACTGCACCCATGCATGAATTTTGTGCACTGGGCTTCTAATTTTAAATAAAGTTTCTGGCACACAAGAGACAGTAAGTGAATTATTACTATTACAAAGTCATCTACCACATAGTCTAAGTTTTTATTGCCCTTTTAAAATAAAATTCTTAAAGACAGGTTCTAAAACTTATTCACCTATATATTCCCCACACATAGAACAGATCCTGGCATCCAGGTGGTGCTGAATAAATATTTATTAAAACAAAGTATGTAGGATATAAAATATTATGATGTAAATAGTTAACTTTTTATTACTGATTAGTGGAATGGGTCCAAAAAGAGCTGTTTTGAATTTAGTCTAAGTGTTAAAACCTATGTTAATAAGGATGAAGATGAGTTCATAGTACAAGTCATAGAGTTCAAATGCCAGTGAGTGTAAAGGACATTTAGCCCTTTAAAATATTAGTTTGCTTTCATTTTTGCCTACTAATTTCAGTAACTAAAAAGACATTCATGGAATCAATATGAAATTCATTGACCAGAAAGATTCAGTCTAAAGTCATAAAAAGTCAGGTTTTATGTAACTATATCAGTGATTTCACTTTTTTTATGTGATAAAGTATTTTACATTGTTTTCAGTTTCTAAATATGAATTGAAATTCTGTGAAAACTTCTGTTGACTTGCCAGTAATTATATTGACCTCTCAAATGTAATAGAAAAAACTTTATCCATAATAAAAGCAATATTCAGAATTCTATATATTGACTTGGTTATATATATGTGACCCCTGATGAAGTCCTTCAACCTTTCTTAGGAATAGATATGATGTAATTATTGAAGAGTAACCTCAGAGATGCATGTACATAAACACTCACACAACACACTCACACACACTAATGTAAATATGCAAGTATACAATTGCATAAATACCTTCAGAAATAAGCATCAGAGACTGTGCCAACAAATTGACTAGAAATTCATACCAACTGGATGATGAATTTCTAAGCCAAACACCTTCCTCTTCTGTTAGCAGCCACAAGGTGAAATGCAGGTGGTTGTCACATACACTGAGAGATAAGAAAGAAGAGGGTTAATTAAACGAGGTGTGGAATTATTTGGAGATAAAATGAACTAGTAAGAGTTTGATAAAACACAAGCCTTCATTTTTTTCTGTAACCCTTGCAAGCTATACATGCATAAGAAAACATGCTCTACCAGATTTTAAAACTTAAAAAGTTTTTATAATTAAGACAGTGTGATAGTGATATGGGAAGATAACAAAAGTATATCTATATATAAATATATCTACCTGTACATGCATGAAAATTTAGTATATAATAGAGATAGCTTTACAAATAAGAGGAGAAAAGATTGACTTCAATAAAAGGTGCTGAAAATTTAATTATACATATGCAATAATAGAACATTCTATTTTATTAATATTATACCTTAAATAAATTTCAAATATACATAAAACCAAACATAAAACACTCAAATTTAGAAGAAAATAGAGGCAAATATATATTACTTTATGAGAGAAAATATTTTTTAACAAAATACAAGAATAAAACAAAATAAAAGTTCGCTGAATTTGACCAGACCACCTCAAAACTAAACCTTTAATTTCAATCTAAGACACCAAGAACAAAGTTAAAACACAAAACTCAAACTGAAGGAAGATTTTCAAAGTGTGTATAAACACATAGCATTACTATCTATAACATATAAAGCTACTCAGTAGAAAATTAGGTAACAAATATAAAAAACTAATTTGCAGAAAGGAAAACTTATGTAGCCAATGTGTACCTAGGAAGAGGTTCAATGCAACTAATAAACGAGGACATGCAAAATAAAACAATGACACATCATTAACTATCCATCATGCAGTTATAAATTAAAGAGTCTATGGATATTGATTAGGAACACTCGTGTCCTTCAGTAAGGAGTGTTCAGTGGTAGAAGCTTGTACTGACAATATCTAGTATGGTTGAAGATGTGTATAACATTTGACCCAAAGGATCGCACTTCCAGATATCTAATCAAGATAACTTGAACTCATAAGCACAAATGGATATGCTCTAGAATGTTAATTGCAGCCTTAAGAAAATATTGAAAACAACTGTAATGTTTATTATAGAAGAATGGATAAGCAAATTGTGGCATACTCAAAATTAAATACTTGAAGTCAGTTAGAGTGAGTGAACTAGAACTACTTTATATCAACATATGTAAATCTCAGATATTAATTTTGAACAAAAATGTGTTGCAAATGACATGTATGTTAGAGCTTGTATAATGTTTGAAAAATTGCAAAAGAATTGCATATACTTGTAAAAAGAATTATATATACTATATAAGAAGCAATAGTATAAAAGCATACATGTAAAAGTAAAACATCAAAATCACCTCATAGCTACTTTGGCAATGAAATTTGGGAATGGATTCTGGGGGCATGCAAGATTCTTCAACCAAATTGGTAATTATTAATTCTAAAAATTCAAAATTAAATATTACAAACTGGTAAGTTTTAATAAAGCTGGTTAAGTTCTCAGTATACATCATCCACTCTAATATTCTGTAACTTTAAAAATAGTTGATAATTTAAAATGCATTCTCTTTAAAAAGAGCTTATTGCATTCCCTTTAAATATTAATGTTGATTAGATGGTTTAAAATTTTGATTTTCAAAAATGATGCACATAAATATATACTATGAGGAAGAGAAAAATATGGCACACCAGAAATGCCACTTCGGCATGTTGATTATTTTGAATTAAAGTTACTTAAAAAACAGTGGCACAAGAACACTCTGACCCTCCTTTGTCCCCTTGAAAGCAGGAAGTAGATCTCCCATGTGAAGTTAGCCTTCCTATACCAGGAAGATAGAAGGCATCCCTATGACCAGAGATAGGGAATTCAAGGCTGAGAAAGCTGCATAAACAACTTTGTTACTTCTTCATTAATTTGCAACCCCAACTAAAACCCCTTTGTTTTGTCAACCTTCATAAATACTTGTTTGTTATCTAAAGGATCTAAAAGCTTCCTTCTTTGATCACTCCTTTGAGCCTCATATCTTTGAGTTCCCTCTACAGTAAAATTAAATTGAGCCATCTTATGTCAATTTAATAATTAGACCAGCCATAACAAAAACCCTAGAAAGATACAAGAAAAAATTTCCTCTCCTATACTATATAACATATAAAGACTTATAAATACCATTAAACTGAGATATACTTAGACATCTACACTAATAAAAGAGTAAGATGCAAATTGACCATACCTACATGATGCCCACCAACCAATCAGGAGTGAGTATGCAAATTAACCCAACAGAGCTGGCAGGTTAATTTGCATACACAGGCACTGAGCGGCCGGGGTGGGGTGTTCTGCACTGCCCCAGCTGCTCAGGGCCTCTGGGCAACATGGGAAGGTGGAAAGGCAGCTCCAGCTGGAGCAAAGGCAGTGCTGGCAGCCAGGGGAAGGAAGGCCCATTCTTGCACGAATCTTCATGCATTGGGCCTCTAGTTTGTCTATAAAAGTATATCTTGCATATAAAAATGGATCCCATCTCAAAGAATGTATATGCAAATCAATTTTCATTAAGTGCAGACATTTAAATTATTTTATATAACTGAAAGAAAATATTAGTTTTGAATTTTGAGATGCTTTACTTATAGTAGGGAATTATAAAATAAATGATCATGCTAAATAAACACCAAATATGTATAATTAAACAATGTTTTTTGATTTCAATACATCTCAAACTAATTTATTAAGATTTAATTCTTAAAAAATTACTATAAATTTGTTAAGCAAAATCTTGTGAATTAAAAAAAATAGATACTTCTATTCATTGATTTGGTAATCCATTCCTACAATGTCTATACCTTTAACTGCTCTGCACAGTATTGTTTGGGCTCTCGGACTCTATAAACAGCCTTGAGCAGAGCTTCTGGGAAAACCTTGTCAGCATTTAATATGTGATCATCCTGTCACCATAATATTGCCCAGAGCTGTACTTCCAAAATCACATAACTGGATTTATGCTTGAAAATTTGGAATCCTCAGCAGTCAAGGAAATATTTTGCTGCAGAGAGGTTTAAAATTTTAGTTGACAATGTTGAATCTCAACTTGCTGAACTCATCTGGGGTGAAATAACTTGCAGACTGGTTCTTCTTTTTTCCAGGAAAAGTCTTCCTTTTGCATTTGATACACACTAGGCAACTGCAAGAGTCAGAGGATAATTATAAAATATAATGAAAGTAGCAATTTCAGAAAACAGCTACTATCCCTATGGCTGGGTAAATAATGGGAAAAAGTTAAAATTATTAAAACTCAGACACCTGGAACTGAAACTCAGGCCTTGGAGGGGTGGGCACTGCTAAGCAGACGCTGGTGTTGCTGGGGGAACCAGGATGGAGCTGGTTCTGCAAGTGCTGGAAAAAACGGCGACAGCTACTGTCACAGGACAAAATTGTCACTGCTGGGGTGAAGAAGCCTTGCTGAGGTCAGGCTCACAGGAACTATAGTGTACAGTAGCTCACAGGAAACCCATAGGAAAGAGTGCCTTCCCTCTTCTCCAGCCTTGCATCCTCCCTCTAGCTCCTCCCTCTAACTTCTTCTATCAGCAGATTCCAAGATGTGAACTGGCAACACTGAAAGTTGTTTAATGGAGTTTCATACCATCCCAGTACAGAAAGTGGAGGCTGAAACAGAGATGTCATACTGTCTATATTAATGTACAAAATCAGGAGGCTATCATTCTACAGTCTTGAGGCAGATCGATATACAGCCCAGAATTTTCCTGATGTTTTAAATCCTCTTTTTGACATCATACATATCCCTTCTGATTATTTATTCAATAAATCCAGTATCTTCTGTTCACTTTTAAAAATGAAATTTGTGGACAACCATTTAACAAAAGTTCTATTCTGAGCTAAAGATGAAATAAACTTGGTATCTTTATTCAAAGAATTTAAAACCTAAAAAGCAAAATGAAAATATGTATAAATCACTAGGAGAATAAAAAGCCATGTAATCTAACTATACCGACTGAGGTCACAAGGGCTTCAGATAGTTCTATCAATTCTTTAAACTAATTGGTAGAGGAGATCAAAAGGCCAAGGAATTAAAGAATTTATTGCAGAGCCCTTGTGGTCTTGAAGAATGGGTAAGATTTTAAAATTGGATGTTGGCATTAGAAGGGCTTTACAGATAGGGAGACTGGCATATTAAATCTGGGCTTGCAGGAGAATAAAATATACATTTAAAATGACAAAAATAATTACACTTATTTTACATTGGCTATGATGTTGAAGTAACAATATTGAGAGAAAATTCTGGAGAGGAAATTAAGAGTCAGACTATTGAAGCCTTTTAATATTATGTTAGGAAGCTTGTTATTTGTTTAGTGGATGAACTACTGGAAAATTTTGAGCAAATAAGGAAAAAGCTCACAAGGTTAAGCTAATGGCTATGTGAAGGTTGAGTCAGAGGAGAGAGAACATACTGCCAAATATTGAGAAAGATCAGTAATGAAGCTGAACCAATAGAAAAGAGAGAATAGGAACTTGAGCAAAATATATGTATCTTTCCTTTTTTTTTCTACAGTAAGCCTTCATTTCTGTATAAGCTAGATGAGGCGCTAAAAATGTTTTCTATGTAGGTGGTTATCCTCTGCTTCCACATTCATAATACACAGCTGTCCCTTTCCATGCTATTTTTAAGAATTATAAAAATAGGCCAAAATCAGATATAGTTGGAATTTTAAAAAATCATAGGAATAGCTCCTTATACTAAATCTCATATCCTAGTTATAGCATATTGTATGGATTAAATGTTGATTATATTAATTATAATAGTAGTGGATTGGAAAACTTTATTTACGTCAAGCATATAGTTACAAGATCAACTGCTTTATAAAGGACTAGGATTGTGAAAAAGACTATAGCAAATAAGTACACACACATATACACACAGACACACACACACATATATATATATATATATATATATATATATATATATATATATATATATATACTAGGTGTACCGGTTAATGATGGCAGATTTTGTGATCAAAGAAAACATGATAATTTCAAGAGACTCACCAAAAGTGCTTTATTCAAAGTAATGTCCATCGTTAGCTACACATTTCCCCCATCGTTCAGGTAATTTGTGGATACCATCCCAATAGAACTTTTCTTGTTTTGAGGCAAACCATTCAGAGACCCAGTTTTCCACTCCTTCGTATGTTTTGAAGTGCTGCTCAGAAAGTGCGTGTGCCATCGATCAGAAAAGTGGTAATCTGAAGGAGCAAGGTCTGGTGAATATGGTGGGTGGGTTAATACTTCCCAGGGAAGATCTTCTAACGTGTCTTTAACTGGTTTTGAAGTGTGTGATGGTGTGTCATCATGAAGCAAAATTACTTTGCCATGTCTTCTGGCACATTCTGGTCGTTTCACAAGCAAAGCATGGTTCAAATTGATTATTTGTTGTCTGAAGAGATCAGTATTAAAGGTTTTACCTGGTTTTAGAAGCTCATAATACACCACACCTTCCTGATCCCACCAAACGCAGAGCATTGTCTTCTTTCCGAAGCGATATGGCCTAGCAGTCGATGTGGATGGTTGACCTGGATCAACCCATGATTTTGTGCATTTGGGATTCTCAAAATAAATCCACTTTTCATTACCAGTCACAATTCGATGCAAAAAAGACTTTCTTTTATGCTGTTGAAGCAAATTTTACTGATGACTTTTCAGTTTTCCATTTGTCTTTTGTTCACTTGATGTGGCACCCATTTTCCTTCCTTTAAAGCCTTTCCCATTGCTTGTAAATGATTGGAAATGGTTTGCTGAGCAACGTTTCATCTTTCTGCAAGTTGTTTTTGAGTTTGACATGCATCTTCATCCAATAATGCTTGTAATTGTTGGTCTTCAAATTTTTTTCGGCTGACCTGGACGTTCTTTGTCTTTCACATCGAAATCATCACTTTTAAAGCATTTAAACCAGCATCCACAAGTATCTTGAGATGGAGCATGTTCACCATAGTTTCCCAAAGTATGCAATAACTTTTTCTTCAAAATAAAGTAGTGAATTAAAACTTCCCACAAATGCTTTTTTTGCATGAAAATCGACATTTTTAAGCATAAAAATATCTATGATGTTTACACCTTCAGAAAATTTGACATAAGAAGTTTTGAAACTTGCTGTCAATACAACAAAATAGCATACATATAAAATTGCATATATATCAACATTATGTGTAACTCCATCTATTGAAAAAAATCTGCATTAGTAACTGGTACACCTAGTATATACATATATACACACACACATACAAATATACATACAGAAATGAAATCATTTAAGGTTAGAACATTTGGATATACAAATTAAATTAGCCTCAACTAGTTTCTATGGCCATAACGCCCATGGTAATAAATAGGAAAACATTTAGGAATATTAAGTTTTTTCTTTCTTTACTACTACCACATTTTCTAAAACCCTATCATTTTCTTCATAAATTAACTCATCAGCCATTAAAGAAATTTGCATCTAGTCTCTTTCATACATGTTTTCTCACTATCTCTTTGCTCATTTGCTACTCCTTCACATAAACTATCTCAGCTAGGCTAAAGTCCAAGTTTGCCTTTTGGTATTTTTCCTTGCCTCTTATAAGCTGATATAAAGTCTTGGGCAGGGATATAAAGCCTCTGTGCTGCTAGTTATTTCATCTGTAAAATGAGATTAAGAAGATTGCTTCCTACTGCAATGAATTAAAGATGCATATTTTAAACTCTACAGCAACCACTCAAACAGTTAAATGAAGATAAGTAGTAACTCAATAGTGAACATAAAATAAAGTACTAAAATTTATATAATCTAAAAGAAAGGAGAAAAGGGCAAAAAAAAGAGGACAGATAGAAAACAAATAGCATAAGGTAGATTTAAATCTAACCATATCATTGATTACATTAAATATAAACTGTATATAGACACTCCAATGAAAAGGCAGAGTGTCAGAATAATGTCTATAAGTAATTGGTTTTTGAGTATAAAGATGCAAATAAGTTAGAATAATGCAAAGATGCATGCTTTAAACACTAATAAGATAGCCAAAGAAATTATATTTTGAGCTAAATGAAAATGAAGACCCCACAAATCAAAAGTGTGAAATTTAGCTAAAGTAGTGTTGAGAGGAAAATTAAAGCTTTAAATGCTTGTATTTAAAAAGTTCTTGCATCAGTGATCTAGCCTTCCATCATAAGAAGCTAGAAAGAGGGGAAAAAAATAAATCAAGTTATATATATAAGACAGAAAATAAAGATAGAAGAGAAAATTCAATGTAATAGAAAAACTTCTACCTAAACTAATATACCTAGGCTAATCAACATAAAAAGATAAGATACATTATCAATATCATTAATAAAAGAAGAGCTGTAACTTCACTTCAAAAACTATGCTGAGCAGGAGAAACTAGACACAAAAGACTGGATATTGTATAATTCTATTTATATGAAATTCTAGAAAAGGCAGGTTTAGAACATAGCATATTTGTAGCTGATTTTATGTATAGGTTTCTTACTTTATCGAATTTCAGTTATCGTGCTTCAGAGTTTTTCCCTTCTGGACATTGACACATAACTCTCAGGGGCGCAAAGACCTTTACTTCCTGGGGAATGTGAGTAGTGCCATGACTTAGTTCTTGATGTCACTATGTGGGACTCCTGACTTTTCTTTATCTCTTGATCTTGCCAGGCTCTGCCTTCTATTCTATTATTTTCAGTCTGCATCACTCCAGTATGAGCTTGATTATATTGACTGGATCGGGTAAATTGCTTAAGTACAAAATTAGTGACCTACTGGCCACCTATTTGTAGGAATTAATGAAAAATAAAATACTCTCAGTAATATAAATATATGTATTTGACCAAGACTGTACTAATGCACCTCAAAAATGCTGCTGTGAATTTTCTCTTGGCATTTAGGAAAAGAGGTTGCAGCAATCCTTCATATATCAGCCTTGAATTCATGATTTCCTGATGCTGGTCATGGACTTCCCCAGGCAAAGAACATGCTTTTAATGGGTAACTACAATATTGTAGTCTATTTCTCTCATCTCTCATAAATATTTATACACTATTGATGGGATGGCTTTTATAGGAGAGAGCGAGAGCTGGGGGGACTGGTTTCTCATATTTTTTCAGAGGAAACGCATGTGAATGAAATCTGTCTCACTTCAATAGAGTGTGACTCTGTGGGCTCTGTCGCTCAGTTTCAACTCATAGCATAGTCATCAATTGCTGTGGAGTAAATGCAGCATAGCAGCAGCGCTAGTGTGTGACAATTAAAGGCAGAATAGATCTAGATAAGCAAATACATCCTATAACCTTAATCAGAGTCCTAAGAAGAGCTATTAGTAGTGGTTGGATTTGCCATGAGAATGCTATAGTATCTTTACCAAAAGGCAACTCGCAGGTGCACAATGTCAAAATCACTTCACAGGCAGTGAATTGCCGACATAATTTATTTCCAAATATGTCATTTCTTTTCACCTCTCCACATGCCTCTCTCTCCCTATCCCTATCCAAAGGTACAGAAATTAAAAGTTCTCACAATTAACTGCAGGCCCATAAGAGAATCTGCTCTCTAAAGCAATCATTGTAAAAGAGGCATGATGGACAATTACTAGCAATGCAAATACAAATCTGAAATAAATGAGATGTTCTCCCCATCATCACCAAATAACATAAACCAAATGCCAACATGTACTGTCACCCTAAAAAGAACCCAGGTAGTTCAAAGATAAATATGGATTTAGTCTTGCCAAATAAGTTTTATTTTAATGCATTCATTTAATTGGTAAATACTTTTTCTGTTCCCATGATATTACATAATATAAACAGGTGGTATGATTGAAACAGTTCCTGCCTTCAAGACACTTACAGTTGAATGAGAGAAACGTAGAGTTAGATAAGCAACTGTGAATAGTTAATTAAGGACCATGAGCTCTCTGCTGCAGTGGGAACCACCATGAACACAACTGCGTTGGATTTCACTGGAGTCAATTTAAGACTTCTTGGAGTAAGGCCAAAGAATTATTAGGATTAACCTACTCAGGCTGAGTAGAAGAAAGGGCAAGGAAGACTATTCCCCAGAAGAGGATGCATGAAGCGTTCAAAACACCAGTTGAGGGGAGAGAATCAACCTGCCAGGGATAAAAAGGAGGTCAGCGTAGAAGACAAAAATTAAAAAACAGGAAGTTAGATGTATAAATAGATAGTTAGATAGATACATATAGATAATCTGGCTTTACTTTTCAAGCCCATTTTGAAGCATCGAACTGTTATTTTTTCTTTCTTTTTCTTTTCAGCATCCAGCTTCTGAAAAGTATATTGGAAAGTCTGCTAAAATTTTCCCAGGAGACTGCATGTCCTCACATCTCTTGCCTAGATTATAGTTTCCTCTAATAATTTTCTAACTGATCACCACAGCTCTTGCTCTCCACACCAAACCAGGGGTTTTCATTCCAAAATGCAGTTTTTTTTCTTGTCACTCCCTTGCTTAAACCCTTCAGTCTTTCCACTGGTCTCAAGATAAAGGCCTCAAACCTTATTCAGGACTGGGTCAGCCTCTGCTCATCTCTACATGCTTATGTCCTTGCACACTCCCCCATGATGTCTGTTTCCAGCTACCATGGCTTTTCTGTCAGTTCCTGGAAAATACAGTGCTCCCTGTCTGCACCATGGCCTTTGAACAAACTGTCCTCTTCACTTGAAGCCTTTTATTTTATCTGGCTCTTCTCAAATATGCTTCTTTTTGAATCCTTTCTGGTCACTTGTTCCTCTCCCACCCCCACCCCCAACCAGGAATAGCCAAAGCCTTGTATTACATGCTTTTATAGAGGCAGGCAATCTCTCTTATAACACTCATTAACATTTTATTTATATATTTAATTATATAATTATTAGATTAGTGCCTGTCTCCTGTAGTAGGTCATTACCATAATGAGAACAGGGACTCCATATGCTCAAAGACCCAAAAGGATGAGGACTTTTTTGTTTTGCTCATTACTGTATCCCCAGCTCTCAGCACTGGGATTGGCACACAGGAAGGACTCACTAAATATTTCTTGATTAAAGAAAGTATTGTTATATTTGAGAGAGCTAGTATCAAAGCAAGTTTTTAACGACCTTTAGGTAAAATTACAGAGAACAGATCTATTGAAGATTGACTGGTGGTCAGACTAATAGCATAAAACAAAGCTGAAAGTATGTCTCTGCTTTTGCAAAACCATCTCCACTTATATCACACTGCTGTGATTCATAGCTTCTGTGTGCTCATAGTCACACAAAAATTTTGTTCTTTGCCCTGGAAGAAAACTGAAGAGGTCATTTTCTGATATCTTGCATTCAGTTTTCCTTCTGGAGAATCTTATTTTTGAATGCAAGTCAGTTTTGCATAATGTAGCCCTCATTTTAGATTTCATCATTGCCTGTCCTGCAATGCTAGGAAGCAGTGGGAAAATTCGCCAGATTTGGATATAGGAAATATTTCTAATTTTCAAATGAGCAATTCAGTGTTATAATACAATGAAAGAACCAATACCTGGAGTTTGACGGCCCAGTTTATAATTCTATTATGTTACCAACTCTCCATGAATTGTGCAAACTATTGGTTTAAAGATTCTGAGTGTCTTCCAGCTGAAAAGTACTGTACCTAAGAACCATTATGATTTCTTTGGCAGATGAAAACAATATTTAATAGCTCATAGAATCAGAATACCATATTTAAATATATTTTCTTTAAAAAATACAATTTAACTTAAAAACAGCCTCTTGGCTCCTACCCCAGAAAGAAAAAAAGTTTAATGAGTTTTCATATATTGAGAACTAGGTTTATTTGCTTTGTTTTATTAAATCATATTTTATTAGATATTTAACTATGGTGATATTGAAAAAGAGTGAAAGACAATTAATAAAACATTGCAATGGGCAGATTTCATTGGGAAAGTACCATTCAGGTTTAATTGCTTTTTTTTTACAGTTTTATTTTCTTTTTAGCAATATGAGTCATTGTTTATATACTATATGCTAACTTTATCTCTTGCTATTTCCCTCTTGATGTGAGAGATAGCATAACAAACAACACAGACCCTCATCTTAGTATTACTATTAAAATCCTCCTATGCCCTTAGGGTGTTTTAGAACCTCTATGAAAAAGTTACCTCCTTTGGTTTATATTAAAATTGCTTTTAAAAAGGCTGAGAGATCATTTTGGGAAGATTATTTTTTATGTAGTTTAAGATGATGACCTGAGCCCAGTCATTTATGTCCTCTACTCTTGAAGGATCCATTAGAAGGAAGATTTTATAAGTAAAATGTCATGACAGTGAACAAAGAATAGAGCCATTAATGATCTAGAAATATCAACAAATTTCTGGATTGTAGGAAAGTACATGAATAAGGGTAGCCTGTTGAAGTTAGATGGACATAGTCACCATTCAGAATATGTTCTGAAGACCCTTCCCCTGAGTAGGGAGTCAGCATGCCTGCAGACCCCCAGAGAGACTCCGTGTCAAGAATTAGAAGTATCTATAAATCCTTCAGGAAAAATCTCATCTTGCCTTGCATATCTGATTCCTCTGTTTGTAACATGCTTCCTTTTACCCTTTCTGTATCGTTCTATCTCATTTCTTTCAAGTACCTGTTCAAATACCATCTATCAAACACTGAACCACTTTATTCAAACAAAGATTATCTCTCCCTTTCCCCTCAAAACCATCACTCTGCTTTAATTTTCTTCATAATACCTAACATTTTATATTTTCATGTTTTAATTTGTTCAATATTTCTCTTGTAAAAAGAAAGTAACCTTCCTAAGAATTTGTCTATTTGGTTGACTACTTTGTAAACCATTAATAACAATTTGTGGATTGATTAAGTGAATGAGTGATTGAAATGTTAATATGAACTTCTGTACATGACCTTCACCCCAACTGCACACTTCCCTACTACAATATTTATAATAAATGGTACCTAGATATTTATTCCCAGTTTGGTAGTGTGGGGAAAGGAAGTAATCTAAAGAATGAATAAAGGGCCCACAGAAACTACAGCAACTAGTGTAGATATCAGTGCTTTGGGCAGAGGGTTCCCCAATATAATGGATGGCTTCCTATCAATTTACCAAAGTCCACAGACTTCCAGTCAGTGTATTTGCTTCATCCATAAACACGGTGATCAATCAAGATTTGCCATATAATGAAGAAAGCATGTGGGATGACAAAGATCAAGCAGAACAAACAGAAACAAAGTCCAGGAGGTCTAAGATACAACTATTAGGGATTCCAGAAAGAGAAAAAGAAAGGTAAGAGATTCCCAGTAAAACAACTAAATAACATTTCCTAGATATGAAGAAAAGCATGGATTTTGAAATTCAAAGCGCCTAGTAAATATAAAAAAGAATAAATGATAAAAATACCACACATAAGAATATCATTATGAAACTGCAGACCACTAAAGATAAAGGAAATATTTTAAAAGACTCCACTGAAGTAGAAAAATAAAAAAAGTAAGTTAAAAAAATTCTTCACTGATAATGAATTAGAATCACATTGGCATAAATTTATCTTCAACAACATTTTAGCATACATAGATAATTGAGTTCAAAGTCTTGATAGAAAATGGTTTAAAATCTAAAATCCAGCAATGTATCAGTAAATTAAGAGTCAATTAAAGACATTTCAAGATTTTCAGAGGCTCAAAGTTTACTTAGAAAATCACTTGAGAATGTTTATCAGAAAATCGAGAAAGTAAATTTTAAAAAAGAAAGAAATATTTGGAATCCCTGGGTTAGTAAAAGCAATAAAGGAAAATCCCATAAAGACATCTCTGTGATAATCTAAAGAGAAATTAACTCACATGGGATCAAGTCTCTGGAATACCTGATTCAATTCTGGTATATATCCACAGGTATCCAGAACACTAATTCAGAGAATACATGCACCCCTACATTCATTGCAGCATTATTTACAATAGCCAAGATATGGAAGAAACCCAAGTGCCTGACAATAGACAAGTAGATAGAAAACACTCATACATATATGCACTGGAATATTACTCCACCATAAAAAAATAATGATATCTTACCATTTGTAACAGCATAGATGGACCTACTGGCCATTATGCTACGTGAAATAAGTCAGTCAGAGAAAGACAAATACCATATGATTTTATTTATATGTGAAAACTAAAGAACAATATAAATGAACAAACAAAACAGAAACAGACTCATGGATACAGACAACAGACTGATGGATGCCAGAGGGAAAGAGGGTTGCGGGACTGGGTGAAAGTATTGAAGGAATTGAGAAATACAAATTAGTAGTTATAAGATAGTCATGGCAATGTAAAAACAACATAGGGAATCCTATATAATAAAAGCAAATATGCAAATCGACCAAAAGGCAGAATGACTGGTCACTATGACATGCACTGACCACCAGGGGGCATACACTCAATGCAGAAGCTGCCCCCTGGTGGTCATTGCGCTCCCACAGGGGTAGTGCCGCTCAGCCAGAAGCTGGGCTCATGGCTGGTGAGTGCAGTGGTAGTGGCGGAAGCCTCTCTACCTCCGCGGCAGTGCTAAGGATGTCCCACTGATGATTTAGTTGGGGAGCACACCTAAGCCGGCAGTTGAAATCCCCCTAGGGCTCCCACACTGTGAGAGGGTGCAGGACAGGCTGAGGGATGCCCACCCCTGAGTGCACGAATTTCATGCCCTGGGCCTCTACTCAATAATCCTATCTAATAAAAGAGTAATATGCAAGTTGACTATACCCTGCTACACCCACAAGCCACACCCACCAGCAGATTAGGAGCGAGTATGCAAATTAACC
Source organism: Corynorhinus townsendii (assembly GCA_026230045.1). Taxonomy (NCBI): domain Eukaryota; kingdom Metazoa; phylum Chordata; class Mammalia; order Chiroptera; family Vespertilionidae; genus Corynorhinus; species Corynorhinus townsendii. Next base: position 29,525,871 of record JAPDVU010000001.1, read on the forward strand.
CAACCAAGATGGCTGTGGCCATGGAGAGAGCAGGAGGCTTGGGTTCCCCGGCAATGGAGAAAGCCAAGCTTTCTGCCTGCCCTGGCGGGCCCAGGCCTCCGCTCAAGGCTTCAAAGTTTCAATTATAGAAGATAAATAAATCCCAGATCCCAGGGCCTCTGCTTGGGTTGCTGTTGGTGTGGCTGGCCTGCAAACCACCACAGGCCCCTCGCCCAGGCCGCCCAACACCCCAAAGGAACCCCCACCCTGATCCGGGACACCTTTCAGGGCAAACCAGCTGGCCCCCACCTGTGCACCAGACCTCTATCCTATCTAATAAAAGAGTAATATGCAGATTGACCATCACTCCAACACACAAGATGGCTGTCTCCATGTGGACACAAGATGGCCACCATAAGATGGCCAGCAGGGGAGGGCAGTTTGGAGGGACCAGGCCGGCAGAGGAGGGAAGTTGGGGGTGACCGGAGCTGTAGGGAAGGGAAGTTGAGGGGAACCCAGGCCTGCAGGGGAAAGCAGTTGTGGGGACCTGGCCTGCAGGAAAGGGAAGTTAGGGTTGACCAGGCCTGCAGGGGAGGGCAGTTAGGGGTGACCAGGCCTGCAGGGGAGGACAGTTAGGGGCAAACAGGCTATCAGGGGAGCAATTAGGCATCAATCATGCTGGCAGGGGAGTGGTTAGGGGGTGAACAGGCTGGAAGGCAGAAGGGGTTAGGGGCAATCAGGAAGGCAGGCAGTCTTCCTGGAAGGCAGTTGGGAGCCAGCAGTCCTGGATTGTGAGAGGGATGTCCGACTGCCTGTTTAGGCCCAAACCTACTGGGATCGGGCCTAAACGGGCAGTCGGACATCCCTTGAGGGGTATAGGCTGGGCTGAGGGACAACCCCCCCCCCCCCATGCATGAATTTCATGCACCGGGCCTCTAGTATTGTAATAACTATGTATTGTGTCAGGTGGTTACTGGAAATATCAGGGAAACACTTTGTAAAGTATATGATTTTCTAACCACTGTATTATACATCTGAAACTAATAAAAATAATATTGACTATAAACTGTAATTGAAAAATTTTTAAAAACAGTTCTTTTGGGTTAAAGGGAAATGGTGTTAGAGAAAAATAGTCATTAAAACTTTGAAATAATTTAAGATTAGGTTAAAAGCACAGAATATAAGTAAAAAAATAGAAATATAAAAACTATAAGAAAAAATTAAGTTAAAGTCAGTGTTTCTCAGAAAAAGGAATGGATTTCAAGCAATTAAGGAAGAAAGCATATTAGGAATATAATTTCTTTTCCTGTCTTCTAAACACATGCAGGCATGTGTGTTTAGAAGATGGGGGAAGATACACACAAAGGTACATCCTAATATTAAGCAAATTAAAATTTGGCATTACTGGTGCAGCATTAAAAAAGGAAGGTTCAGGAAGTGCAGAGAACCCTAAATAAGAGGAGTCCAAAGAGGACCACACCAAGACACATCATAAATAAAATGCCAAGGCAAAAGACAAAAAGAGAATCTAAAAGCAGCAAGAGAAGAACAGTTAGTTACCTGCAAGGGAGTACCTATATGACTGTCAGCTGATTTCTCAACAAAAACTATGCAGGCCAGAAGGGAGTGGCAAGAAATATACAAAGTGATGAATAACAAGAACCTACAACCAAGATTACTCTACCCAGCAAAGCTATCATTCAGAATTGAAGGGCAGATAAAGAGCTTCACAGACAAAAAAAAGCTAAAGGAGTTCATCACCACCAAACCAGTATTATATGAAATGCTGAAGGGTATTCTCTAAGAAGAGGAAGAAGAAGAAAAAGGTAAAGATAAAAAATTATGAACAACAAAGTGACAACAAATACATATCTATTAACAAGTGAACCTAAAAATCAAACGAATAAAAAACCTGATGAACAGAACAGACTAGTGAATGTAATAGAATCAGAGGCATGGAAAGGGAGCAGACTGACAAGTCGGGGGGAAGGGGTTGTGGGGGAGTGCGGGAAGAGATTAGACAAAGAGCTTACACCTGTGGACGAGGTCAGTGGTGGGGGTAAGGCCTGGAGTGGGGTGGGAACCAGCTGGAGGGGAGCTATGGGGGGGAAAAGAGGAACATCTGTAATAGTCTGAACAATAAAGATTTTTAAAAAATAATAATTTTTTAAAAAGGAGGGTTTATGTAGCCTTCCTTTGAGCTCTGAAGATTGACCCTGGAACAGGAGATAAGGAAGTATCTACACTGAACTCTGTCTTCATAGTCATGAAAAAAAAAATGCTATTTCTTGTTTTTTTTAATTTTAGAGTAAATCTGTACACAAAGTATAAAAGATTTTAATTGTGTTTATTGAGTGAAATGTTATCAAATCAGTCCTTATGAGGGAGAGCAAAACTATAGCTGACAAAAATTGGGAGGTGGATACAAAGTGACATGAAGAAAAACAATGTGTAAATGTCCTTATTTTACAAAGTGAGGAGTCAAGAGAAAGCCTATAGAAAATAAGTTTTAGAGGAAGAAGAAAAAAGTAAAGATAAAAATTACGAACAACAAATACATATCTATCAACAAGTGAACCTAAAAATCAAGTGAATTAAAAACCTGAGGAACAGAATAATCTGGTGAATATAATAGAATCAGGGGCATAGAAAGGGAGTGGACTGATAATTCTCAGGGGGAAAGAGGTATGGGGAGGTGCAGGAAGAGACTGGACAAAAATCGTACACCTATGGATGAGGACAGTGCGGGGGGAGGTAAGGGCAGAAGGTGGAGTGGGAACCGGGTGGAGGGGAGCTATGGGGGGAAAAAGGAGAAACAATTGTAATAATCTGAATAAAGATTTATTTTTAAAATAAATAAATAAAATAAAAAAAGAATAAGTTTTAGAAATATATGAAAATATTTTAACTTCAAAGATTACTAATAGGAGAAAACAATACCACAATTAGATTGTAGAGAGGGGAAGATGTATGTGAGCTAAATCTTAATCTATAATAGCAGAAAGTTTTAGATAGTGTTAGAATGTATAGATTATGAGAAAAAATAGGCCTATTATTTAGAATTATGAAAACATCTACCAAAACTAAAAATAGAAATGTTTAAAAGTTTGAGCAGAGTCCTGGCTGGTGTGGCTCGTTGGTTCAAAATTGCCCTATGCACCAAAGGGTTGCTGGTTTGATTGTCATGTGGGACACATGCCCAGGTTGCAGGCTCTCTCCCCAGTAGGAGGTGTACAGGAGGCAACTGTTCGATGACTTCTTCTCACATCAGTGTTTCTCTTTTCTTTGTCAACCCTCCCTGTTCTGCTGGGACTCCATATCCTCCTCCTCTAGTTTCTTAAAAAAAAGTTTGAGATGCAACAGAATAAGGATACTCCTTCCCTACTATTTTAGTGTTTTAAAAATGAACACTGATTTTTTTTTATATATTCTAATTAATTTAATTTTTAAAAAAAAATATGCAGACAAAAAATGAAATAAAAACATTCAAGGACCTTTTCATCAAGTGCCAAATATTAGAATGAGTGAGCATTACTTTAAAAAGAAAAAGTCATACAAAATGAGATGTTTTGTAGCTTTTTATTTTGATGTAAGTGCAAATTTACAGAAAAGTTGCAGGAATTATTCCCAAAATGCCCCTTTTGTTTACATTTTTCCATTTCCTCCATTAAATATCTGTTGCTTACAGTCACACATACACACACACATTTTCTCATAGTTTCTTCTGAACCATTTGAGACTAAATTGCAGACATTATGCTCTTTTACTCCTAAATATATCAGTGAGGATTTGTTAAGAACAAGGACGTACCCTTACATAATTACAGTACAGTTATCAAAGTCAGGAAATTTAACATTGACACTTTGCTATTATCTATTCCAAAGTTCACATTCATATTTCCTTAATTGTTGCATAATGACTTTTATAGTTAGCTCTATTTTCCCCAGTTCAGTATCTAATCAAGGATCACAGATTGCATCATACCACTTTAACATGGACTAGTTCATCAGTCTGTCTTTGTCTTTCATGACCTTGACATTTTTAGGAGGCGACAAGCTATATAATAGACTATCTCTCAATTTTCCTCATTCCCTGGTGCATTGGTTTCCCTACAAAGATAGCTGAACTCTTTTGAATTGATCAGGATTGTGAATCTTTCTACCATTCTCCGGGCAGACTCTTAATCTTTCATGCAGACCTAGAAAGTATATCACTGGCATAAGACAGGCTGAGAGAGAAGGTGCTTGTGAAACAGTTTCCAACAGTTAATAATCACATCATTGCCAGTAGTCCTCAGACCTCAGCCAAGCAGACATATAACAAAGGCTTCCAGACAATAGGCTCCATTGCTTGTAGGGTCCACATCATCTAAGTCTTTCTGCTTTTAACTTACCACCAGCTTATACGTTTGCATTATTTATATGCCTTTGAACAACTAAGGAAGCTTTATAGTGGTTGACATGAGGCACTGATATTTTGAGCAGAAGAATCACAGTATGGGAGGTGCTGTGGGGGAAGAGGAGAGGGTCCATGCGATCGATCGAGCAGTTGACACTGAGGTCCCACATTTTCATTTGCTTGCAACATATTGAAACATGGTATTTGAAAGGTGAACATGGTGGTGTGGCACAGGCAGGCGTATTAGTCACCTCAGATGGTGATTTAAGAAAAATTGAATTTATTTAAGGAGAAGTGTTGGATTCAGTGGATCTATGGATTATATTACCTAGTTTTAACTAAACTAACTCTAACAAAATGGGCGTGTAATTTCAAAATTTTTCTGCAAAGTAATCTCAGTTTGAAGTTCATGATAATAATGCAGGCATAGTTAAGTAAGAAGAGAATGGCAGTACTATTACCAGACAACCGATGGTTTCTGGCTGCCTGTTACTACTTAAGCCAATTAAGCAGAGAAAGGGTTGAATTGTATATGAGTGTTTATTTCAATAATGCCAGCAGTGGGTGAGAGCAGCAGGAAAATGTGCTCTCACCACCCCATAAGCCCCTGCTTGGTATCTAGGGTAGAAAAGAGATTACATGGGGAAGTCAGTACTGATATTTTGAAATCGTGTCCTTGAGAAAGTGAAGATCTCTAGGGCTTAAGCCTGCCATTTGCATCCTGATCACCTGGGGAACTTGACAAAATACAGACTCCAGGGTCTTACTCTGGTTCTGATGGGTCAAAGCCTCTGAGGGAGAGATCTAGGAAATTTCATTTTTAGCCAACTCACCAGTTGGCTTAAGTCCATAATTGGCCATTACAGAATTGAAGCCAGTACATAATTTTATCCACTAACTTAGATGAATTTATGTTAAGTTATTCTTAATGCTCTACTGCACTCTTCTCTAACATTAATGTGAGTATGAATCATCTGAGCCTGTTTAAAATGCACAGTGAGTGGATCTAAGGTAGGGCCTGAGATTCTGCATTTCCAACAAGCAACCAGGTAATTCTGATGTTCTAGGTCTGTGTACTGCATTTTGACTAGGGCAGCTCTAGTGTATTACACAAAGGCTATGAAAAAATAAGAATGCATATGCAGTAGTAGCCTCCTCCCTTACTGTGGTCCAAAAATATTAAATAGAAAATTCCAGAAATTTCACTCCATCCTATCCAGGGCATGAATTATCCCTTTGTCCAGTGTATCCATGCTGTATATGCTACCAACTCATTACTCATGTAGTAGCTATTGGTTATCAGATCCACTGAGGTGGTGTCACAGTGCTTGTGTTCAAGTAACCCTTATTTTACTTAATAATCCCCCCAAAAGGTAAGAGTAATGATGCTGGCAATTCAGATATGCCAAAAAGAAGCTGTAAAGTGCTACCTTTAAGTGAAAAGTGAAAGTTCTTGACTTAACAAGGAAAGAAAAAAGATTATATGCTGAGGTTGCTAAGATTTATGGTAAGAAAGAATCTTCTATCTGTGAAATTTTCAAGAAGAAAAAAAAGTGTTTTAAATTTGCTCTCACACCTCAAACAGCAAAATTTATGGCCAAAGTGCGTGATAATTGCTAAGAAAAGGCATTCAATTTGTGGGTAGAAAACAGGTTTTGATTGACAGCAATGTGTTGCACCAAAAAGTATTGAACTTATGGAAGATGTCAGCAAGAAATTCCATGAAACATGAAACATTAAGAAATTTGTGCAAGTAAGGGATATTTACACAGATTCAAAATAGCTTTGGACTGAAAACTATAAAGTTTACTAGAGACAGAGACCACAGTCATATAGCTTTTGTTACAGTATATTGTTATAATTATTCTATTTTATTATTAGTTATGATTGTTAATATCTTACTGTCCCTAATTTATAAAGTAAACTTGGTCATAGGTATGTATGTATAGGAGAAAACGTAATATCTATAGGGTTTGGTACAATCTGCAGTCTCAGGTATCCACTGTTGAGGGGTGAGGGTTGTCTTGGAACATTTGCCCCATGGATAAGGGGGGGAGGGGACCAATATAATTAAAAGATTAAGTAAATCATAAATCTGGGCTGTGGAAAAATAAAAGTAGGACAACACTGATACAAATGCCACATGGGTACCCAGGTTGCTTGACATTATGGAGTTGTATAAGAAGACTACAATTCTATTTTCCTGGCAGCCAAATCAAATAAGAAATAGCACACTATTATAAGGTCCTGGGATGCTTAAAACAATAACAAAAACACACATAATAAGCCTTAAGGAGAAGCACAAATTCTGTGAACACTGTGAATAGTAATATATATTATAATTTTATAATTAAACTAGAGGCCTGGTGCACAAAATTCGGGGGGAGGGAGCAGTCCCCTCAGCCAAACCTGCCCCCTCTCCAATCTGGGACCCCTCAGGGGATGTCAGACATCCCTCTCACAATCCTGGACCACTGGCTCCTAATTGCTCGCCTACCTGCCTGCCTGGTTGCCCATAACTGCCCTCCCTGCAGCAGCCTGATTGCCCCTCACTTCCTCTGCATGCTGGACTGATTGCCCCTAAATGCCCCTCCACCGGCCAGGTCGCCCCCAACTGTCCCCTCCCTGCCGGCCTGGTCACCCTAACTGCCCCCCCCCCAACTGGCCTGGTTGCCTCCAACTACCCCCCTGTGACAGCCTATTTACCCCTCACTTCCCCCTCTGCCAGCCTGTTCGCCCCTTCCTTCCCCCCTGCCAGCCTAATTGCCCCCAACTGCACTCTCCCCGCCAGCCTGGTCACCCCCAACAGTCCCCCTTGCTGGCCTAGTTGCCTCCAACTGCCCCCCATGCCAGCCAGATCACCCCTCATGGCCCCCCTGCTGGCTTAGTTGCCCCATGCAGCCTGCTGTTCAGTTGTTTGGTCATCCCTCACTAACCCCCTGCTGGCCTGGTTGCCCCACCCAGCCTGCTTGTTTAGTCATATGGTTGTCCCTCGGGCTGGCCCTGGGCAGCTGGGCAGCTGACATCCAAGGCTTGCCTGTGCCTCGGGCTGGCCCTGTGCGGCTGGGGGTCTGAGGGGACTGGGCACCACCATCTTGTGGTTGTGGGCACCACCACCTTTGAGCGCATGGCAGTCAATTAGCATATTCCCTCCTTATTGGCTGTGGATGCCACCATCTTTGTGAGGGTGTGATGGCTAATTAGCATATTCCCTCTTTATTAGATAGGGCTAGAGGCCTGATGCACAAAACTGATGTAAGGGGCTTGGCCCTTGCAGCCCTGGCTTCATCTGAAAGGACGTCAGGAAGGTCGTTCAGCTGTCTGGTGTCTAATTAGTATATTATGCTTTTATTATTATAGATAACTTGCCTGACTTTTTCTTTATCTCTCTTATCTTAACAGGGAATTATCATTAAGAAACACTAGTTCTCACCCTAGCTGGTTTGGCTCAGTGGATAGAGCGTCAGCCTGCAGACTGAAGGGTCCCAAGTTCGATTCCGGCCAAGGGCACATGCTCAGGCTGCAGGCTCGATCCCCCATGGGGGGGTGTGCAGGAGGGAGCCAATCAATGATTCTCCCTCATCATTGATGTTTCTATCTCTTTCTCCCTCTCCCTTCCTCTCTGAAATCAATAAAAGAAATATATTTAAAAAAAAATAAAAGAAACACTAGTTCTCTTGTAGCCAAAAAATTCAGATAAAAATATGCAACTATCTGGTGGCTTTGCTTGATATCAATGTAAAATTTGTATAGATAAATGGGTGGGGATGCCTTCTAATCAGGTTGGATGACAGGGAAATCTAGAAATTCCCAAAGGGCTCTTAAATTCTTTATTCCTACCTTTAAAAAAAGGACAGGATTGTCTTAACAATGATCACATTTGTCAGGTGTGGGGGGAAAATAGTACATTGGCAATGACATGCAAAACAAAATGGGTAACCTGATCATATGAACTATAAGTTATTTAGCTCTGACATTCATGTTTGCTGTTACCTCCCCCTCCCCCCAACCCTTGACTCCCATCAAAAGAAAGAACACCTTCCCTTTCCTTGACTTTGGGTCATGTATACATTAGTCCATTATTTCTTTGATTTGTTCTTTAGGATTGATTGTTGGTTCTAAAAAAAAATAGAACTGACTTAAATTAGCTTATCAAAACAGGGGGTATATTCTATGTGGATATAGAGGCACATCTGATATACAAATTATTTAATAATTTTCAAATCACAGACTTCTTTGCCAAGAGCCTAAGTATCCCTTCAATTGTGAATCAAATATCTTATGTTCAATCCCTCAGGGTATCTGTAAGAAAGATATATTAAAAATTGGATTTTACTACCAGTGGCTCTAAGACCAAAATGGGAGGTAGAAAACATTTAAAAACTAATGCAACTTTGGTGCCAATCAGTTTGAATGAGCTACAGTTATAAACAAAACGATAATGATATACTGGTGTATTCAGCTGAATTCTAGTCCTGTATCGGGATGTAAATTGCTAACCAAGGCTAGAGCTGTAGTGAGCCTCAGGAAAGGAATAGAAACTGGCATTGAAAATCTGCTAAGTGGAATAAGCCTGTCAGAGAAAGACAAGTATCATGTGATCTCACTCATATGTGGAATCTAATGAACAAAGTAAATTGATGAACAAAATAGATCCAGAGACAGAAGCATTTAACAGACTGTCAAACCTCAGAGGGAAGGTGGGTGTCAGTGGATGGGGAGAGATCAACCAAAGAACTTGTATGCATATATGTACATAACCTATGGGCACAGAGAATAAGGTGGTGAAGGCCTGGGGTGAGTTGGGGGAGGGCTAGAAGAGGTCAAAGTGGAAAGAAAGGGGACATATGTAATACTTTCAACAATAAAGATTATTTTTAAAAATAATAATAATAAAGAAAATGTATCAGGACTCCTCCATTTCCCACAGCTGCTTCTGTCTACCTGCCTGCTTCATTCTTCTCTGTGGGAATAAGGTTCTGCTTCTTAGTCTGCATGATAAGTAGATGACGAACATGTACAAGTTCTAAGCACAGAATTGTAATTTCTTAATTCAGATTCAGAATTCTCAGGGGAAAGTAGCTGGTCTGATTATTTTCTCCTAGTCCAGTCAACTGTGGCTAGGAATGCTGAATCATATTCGATTAAAATGCCTGCTAGGGACTCAAGTGGTCATTATGCATATTGTATTTTATGTACCATGAAATGTATTTATTGCCCTATTTTTGTTTACTCCTCTTATCTTGATTCATTTATATGCTATATTATTACTTTATGAAATTCTACAAGCTTCCTTATTTTTTCTGAAGTTGATAGTCATTTCTCAGAAACACTTCATATCTTTAGTAATGGTTTTTAAGCTATGACTAAAGACCCCATTAGCTTGGATACCTGGTTTCTTCTAAAGAGACACATGCTCCTCATTAACTTCAAGAGGAATTCATCATCCCAAGATCATGTGTTAATATGTGACTACCCTTTTAAAGATGGATCCATAACATACCCCCCTTGAAATGACTATTTTATTTTTCTGACTCATGTATCAATTAAGTCAGATTATATTCCTTGAGGGCAATAACTATGAGCTAAGCATCAGTTAGATGCTAGAAAGAATGGATGAATAAAATAGAATTCCATCCCTAGGGGAGCTTACATTATAAAGGGAAGGCATTAAGGAAACAGGTAATATAAATGACTGTGATAAATGTAAAATAAAGGTAATTACAGAAGAAAAAAATTCTAGTCTGAACATAGATCTTGACAGTAAGTAGAAGAGACGGAGATAAATGTGAAGTGGATTTAGAAGTTATAAATGAAGGATACTGGTCATTGATTGGATGGGGGGGTTGGAGGTGAAGGGAGATAAGACCAAATCAAGGATGATATTCAAGTAAATTAACAACCAAGATGGTGCCTGGGATGGAAAAGGTAAAGAATTACCACTTAATTGAGTGATTTTCAGTCTCCTTTATTAGCATTTGTATGTATATTATAGGTTAAATTTGTTACTTCCTTGTCACTTTCCTTTTATTAAAATGATGGCCACTTCATATTCCCTAAGTCCTCTTGGAAAGCATGATTTCTTTGAACTTGTTGGGGACCAGAATTGCAGATGTATTTGTCATTATGAACTAAAAATATGCTGTTAACTGCACTAGAAAGTTTGTATCAATACCTTTAGCAGCAGTATCCTGGGATGACTTTTCTATGATGTTATGGAATAAGAGCAGCAAGCTAAAATGCTTTTCCCACCTTGTGGCTGGCAGGTGAAAACAGGAGGCTAGGAGGATGTCACCAAAAACAAGTATTTTCTCTCTCTTATTTTAACTTGTCAATTGAGTGAGCAATGCCCTTCCAGCAGTGCTGACCCCAGGCACACTGTGAATTGTATAAAATGTGTCTTCCATGGATACTCTCATTTTCTTCACCTGCATTGTTTTCCTTCCCTTTTAGGGCATCATGTTTGAAAATGTCAAGGGTTTCTACTGATTGCTCTATCTTGACAGGAGGTACACACACACACAAACACTTTTAGATATACATTTTAAAGTAAACCATAAGCCATAGGGACAGACAGACATAATGCATTCATTTTTTAGTGTGGTTTCCCTAGAATTTTACATATCCTGTGGATACTAACGGTGTATGGATGGAGAAAACATTTTGGAGGTGCTTATGAAATCAGACTCTACATGCAATTACCTTCTTCATTGCTGGGTCAGATTGACCTTGTATCTTGGGCTTTGTATTTGCATAGATATTTGTCTTCCAGACAATACATTCTAAATATACAGCTTATATGCTAGCTGGGTTGAATAATAATAATAATGTCAGCTCACATGCATTGAAAGGCTTAATACATGCTAGGTCTTCTTTTGTACCTAATGTCCAACAAACTTGTTCCTGTCATAGGGCCTGGAACTATCTCTTATTTCTCTCTAGATCTCACTGAGAATGGAATTTTATATCTTGTTCATTGTTGCTTTCTTAGCAACTAAAACTATTTTTGCTGCAAAATATGCACTGAATAAACTTCTCTAAATATATGAATAAATACTGCTCATTAATTGTTTTATGTATATTTGTATTTTCTCCCTGCCCATACTAAAGACAGAGACATGATAAGTTCTATATCTCACATAGGACCTAAAATTCTAGAACTGAAAATTCTGAGTACTAAAATATGACTGAATGATGGATTATGTTAGTAAATACCCAAAACATATATACAACAAAGACAGCTTTAGGAGGTGTGTTAGTTTCCTATACCAGCCATAATACACAATCCAGGTGGCTTAAAACAATACAATTTTTTTCTCTCAGAGTTCTGGAGGCCAGAAGTTAGAGATCAAGGTATCAGCAGGGCTGTGCTCCCTCTGAAGGCTCTAAGAGAGAACCCATCCTTATTTCTCCCAGCTTCTGGTAGCTCCCGGCATTCCTTGGTTTGGGGATACCCAACTCAAGCTTAGCTTTTGTGTTGACATCACTTTCGCCTCCTTTGTCAATTGTATCTTCCATTTATATCGCTTATAAGGACACTTGTCATTTGCTTTAGGGATCACTGAACAATCCAGAATGATTTCAGGATCCTTAAGTTAATTACATATGCAATGTACCTTTTTCCAAATAAGTTTACACTAATAGATTCTGAGAGTTAAGACAAAGACATATCTTCTGTGGGCCAACATTCAACACCTTATAGGAGGTATGTGATATACTAGGGAGTATACTACAGCCTTGGAGTTGGGCATAACTGGATTCAAAACCCAGCTTAGACATTTACCACTAGATCTTTAAATCTCTCTCTGTTGTTTTATCACTATACCTGCTTTTATGAATTGCTAAGAATACTATGTGTGATAATGCATAGAAAGTGAAGAGAAAAATATCTGGTCCATTCTAAATGCTCAAGATATGTTTCCATCCACTGTGGCTGTGTGGCTCAGTTGGTTGGAGTGTTGTGCTATACATCAAAACGTTGTGGGTTTGATTCCTGGTCAGGGCACATACCTCAGTTGTAGGCTTGATCCCCAGTTGGGGTGAGTGAGAGAAGCAATAGGTTCATGTTTCTCTCTCACACTGATGTTTTTCTCTCTCCCTCTCCTTTCCTCTCTCTCTAAAATCAAGAAACATATCCTTGGGTGATGATTAAAAACAAAAGAAGAAGAAATATTTTCTTCCTTCTCACTTTCTATGGACTTGAGTGAAGGAACTTAATTAGTTCAAGGCTTTCTTCTGAATACCAGTTATAACTTTCACAGTATTTTATTAGCTACTTCTCTTATCAAAGTCTTCTTAGGAATTCTTCTACTGTGGAATATTGTAATCGAACCAATTAAAAATATACTCATAACTAAATACAACAAGACCACTTTAAAAATTATAACTAAACTTCTGTCCTTAAGAGTTTGCAATCAATATTTATTTTTAGATATATGGAGGTAGTTACAAATAAAGGGCACTGGTGATTGTTCCTCGGTATTGCTGGGGGGGATTAAATGGATCATAAATAGATCACGGTGTCTTCTATGACATTGTATAAAAAAAGAGTATCTGTGAAATACCAGAGATGCTTGCCTCAAGCCCTTATTTTGGCAATGCCAAAAATCTCTGAGATAGACTGTACTTAGGGCAAAATTAGAGTATTAATGAAATTAAAGACTTCAATAAAGGAACAAAATCTAGAACTTTTCGACATCAGAACTTCAAAAAATCCTTATTTATATGCCAAGTAAATTAACATGAGCTTGGGTGAGGGAGGTGTTCACAATTTCATAGCTAGAAATTAAATTTACAGTAGAAGTGAAACATACTATGTGTCTGAATGAGGGCATTGTTTCATCAACTTATTCATCAATGCAAACATCCAAGAGTGTTGATAAATGTGTATTATACTCTGGATATTGTGCATAACATGGTAAAAAACAGCAACACATAAACACTGCCTTCCTGTAAGGCAGAGTCCAGGAAGGAGGTACAGACATGTAACTAGATAAATGCAATGTGGTATGCTCATTTTAATACTAAGGCATAGGAGTAGCATAGAGGAGGGAAGAAGTAAATTCCCTGAGGTTCCAATGCTAAGTAGAATGCCTGGCAAATAGCAACTACTCAAAAAATGGTTGGTAGGTGAATAAGTGATTGCCTTGGGGTAAGTTTCAAACAGTAGACATAAGTTGCTCTTAGGAAATAAAATTCAGCATTATGATTTAAGTTATTACTTTAGTGCCCATACCATTTGCTTATACTTGATTCCTCCTCACAGCTGACCAGGGGATTCAATTTTTAGTTTGTTTCAGAGTTACATGTTTTAAAAATAAATGTGCAAAACCAAAAGTAAGTTTGAGGCCAGGCACTTTCAGCTTGTAAAGAGAATAGCCCAGTTACAATTATTTGTGTTGCTAATCTATGGAGGAGTCAACACCCACAACAGTCTTAGCACCCTAATAGCTGGGCTTCACTAAGAAATAGGACTTAGGATTCAGGATTAGCTCTAGAGATCTTCAGCAGTACCATTCAGATGACTCAGCTACTTGTTTTGGCTTTACCTGTAAACACATCTGATTCCCCTCCTTTCACCAGCAACCCTTGCTAGTCTCCCTTTTTTCTACATACTGCATCTTTGTGTGTCTTTGTTTCTGTTCTATGCTACTAACTATGTCCCTTTCTGTGTGTCTTTACTTTTGAGAGTCTCTATTCAATACAGAGAAAACATAATGTGCAGAATGAATATTCAAGGACAATTTATAGCCCACTGCCCAGTCTTTATAGGTTCTATCTTTGGATCAGAGAGTTGTGGCTAGCCAGGGGAAGTCATTTGACCACAGTATGGTCAAATATGTATAACATTAATTACTGTGGACATGGCACACTCTCAGAGAACTATTTTATGTACTATGTAACAATCACAAAGGGGATGCCAGTGGTATTGTGAGAACAATGGAAATAAAGCAATCTCTTGGGGTATCCCTGTATACTTGCTGTAGTAAGAACTACTATTTGTTGAATATGTAATTATATAGTAAGTACTATGCTAAGCCTTTATTACATTATCTCAATGAATTCCAATAAAATGATGAGGAAACTGGACCTCAGAAAGATTAAGTGACTTGGTAACAGAGCTAGTAAAAGACAAAGCTTTGAATTCAGTTCTAGTTGACTCCAAATTCTATACTCCAATTGTGATACTATCTGACTGCGGTTTCTAAAAGTGCACCTCCACAATGGATTTTAGGCGAACTATCACAGCTAACAGCACATCATGCTCAACTAAGAAAGGAGTGCTCATGTATAATGTATTAGAGAGAAGACCGACCTATGTGCATATGACTGCTTTGTCATGTTATGAACAATCAGATCCCCAAATCTCCTCAGTTGACTGTTTCCCTGGCCATGGTGACAACGATTGATTCAATTCATATCAACATATTTAAATCTACTTAACATCTATTGTGTTTATGTTCTTGATTTTGTGGGCATACAAAGATAAATGAGACATGGACCACGGCCTCAAAAATGTAGAGTAGGAGGTAAGTGAATAGCTTAATCATGACCATTCCAAGTGGAATGGGTAAATGTTATAGTAGAGACATTAACAAGATAACAAAGGCTGGGGTAAGGGAAAGGTTAATTTGGCTTGAATTGAGGATTGGAAGGTCTTTGAGGAAACTCTACTAAACCTTGTGGGTAAGTAGGATTTTGACTTTCAAGAAGAGGAAACTACAACCAAAGGCATAGATAAGGAAAATTACAAGAATGTAAAGGACGTAATAACTAACCCTTTGTGTCCATAGCAGGTGACCCACAGGTTGAGAACCGCTGGCAGGGTCGCCTAAGACCATCGGAAAAGATATTTACATTACTATTAATAACAGTAGCAAAATTACAGTTATGAAGTAGCAACAAAAATAATTTTATGGTTGGGGGTCACCACAACATGAGAAACTGTATTAAAGGTTTCATGGCATTAAGAAAGGTTGAGAACCACTGACCTAAGTGATCAGGTAGTTAAGGGGGAAAAGATGTTGGAAAAGTAGGTTGAGAAGATTATTGAGAACCTTGCTTGTCAAAGAGGTATCTGGACATCTCTTTTTGGAGGTACAGCAAGTACAAACTATTTTTTTCTTCCAAGTGAATCTTCCCTAATATACAAATCAGGGAACCACAAAAATGCTTCCCATAGTGACTCCATACTAGTCTATAGCCATCATTTGCATTCATGTGCATTTGCCGTGTGGAAAGCCAGCATTAATTTTCAACCACTCTCCTAAAAATCGGGGCTCATGATGGCTGGGCAGAGTATCCTCTTCAAATATTTCAAATATGAAGGACACTGGTCACACACATACATGCACACCCTTACACCCAAGAAAGGGGATGGATTGAGGGAGAGAGAGAGAGATTGTACTGTGAGAACAGAAAGGATTTTTATTTATTTGTCTTTCATCTTCTGGAAGAAATGAGCATGATGCAGCATGTCTATTCATAGATCTCTAAAAACCATTTCTATTCAGGTGATTTTGTAAAATCAGGGAATGCATATATAACAAAATGAATATTTAAATGTAATGGGAACCTCAGATCCTCCTGAAAGTAAGGCATTTCAGTGACAACATCAGAAGGGGACTGACTCCAAAGGGATGAAAATTGTTACCATGGCAACTCCAAGGCTGTCTCATTCATAGAGAACTCCTTAAACTTGTGACATGAGAGAAATTGCTTGAGGAATTTTAACACTTGACCAAAATATACATTGTTCCATGCAGATGAGAAAATACATCAGCATAGCCTTTTTTTTCTCCCAAAGGCTCTTTCTGACATTTTTATATGAGATCTCGCCTGTCCTTCAGTCTCTCCCATGTTCAGGATGGGGAAATAGCTCCAGACTAAATGTGGGATATTGGAGGGAACTCAAGTTGCTCTTAGGAAATAAAATTCAGCATTATGATTTAAGATATTACTTTAGTGCCCATACCATTTGCTTATTCTTGATTTCTCCTCACATCTGACCAGGGGATTTGATTTTCAGTTTGCTTCAGAGTTATATGTTTTAAAAACAAATGTGCAAAACCAGAAGTAAGTTGGAGGTACAGGAAAACACATAGTACCAGAAAGTAATAGACCTTTCTTTTTCTTAGTCTCCCCCTTTTCCTCTTTTTGTATTCATGAAAATGGCATTTTTATAGGTGACACTAAGACATTTTCAGGCCTACAATTCCTTTTGCTGCAATGGAAAGAAAGTGCAAAAGGAAACTAACAAAATTGAAAATGACATAAGTGGAGACAGGAGCAGATTTTATAGGACAAATGAAGGCATAGTCATTGCTCATTTAGGGATCTGAAGAACACTTTGGGAATACCCAGATCACTGTTTCTCAAATTATAAGCTGAAAATTAATAGCACTCTACTCTCCTTGGAAGCATCTATCAAAAAATACAGATTTCAGAACAGTTCTCCTCAGAATCATATTTAGTGGCCCAAGTAGTCCTGGTGGAAATTACATACATTGAATGTGAGAATCAATGATCTAAGCAATTTATTTTATCAGATGAAAGAGCTCCCTCTCTGGGAATTTGACTTATCAAAGATTATCCATATGCCTAAAATCACTTCTCCAGACTCAGATTATTCTCATTAGCAAACCAAGTTTGCCACATGAATTTTTTTTTAAAGATGTAACATATTTAGAAAATAATTTTAAGTGCTACAAAGGTTAGAAAATGACTAAATTAATACCTTTTAAATATGCTTGAAAGGAATGTGTTGGAATGTGACTCCACAATTTAACTAGAAATTTGATCGGCTGGGTGGTACATTATTCTCATCCATTTTTGTAGCTGATGCCTAACTTTGAAACATCCAACCACCTCCCTTAGTGAGTGGATAGGGCCCACTAAAAAAATAATATGTTTTAAAAAGTGAGTTTTACTTGTCCTTTACACCTTGCACTTTATATGAGAAAACACTTTTCTCAGCTAAAGTTGGAGTTTGTTAATATGTGTTTGGAGGGTTATCTATAGATTTGGATACTTATGCTACTCATCCTCAGCAATACTCCATCACTTGAGTGATGACAGATGAAACACCCTTGCATCCACACACTGAAACAGCATTTTTGTTCTCAGTCAGTGGAAAAAGAAAGACTAATATGCACTAAGCTTCTGTCCAAGGCCCTTGTCTTGCCTCAATCTAGAAATTAATTTTGATAATTTTATTTAATCTGGTAGCCTTAGTGTCCATGAGAATTCATTAATCTGTACCCCCGATCTCTCCACTCCCTTCTATCATCTATTATATCTCTACTTTAAGCACTTCAAATTAATATCCAAACCAAATGTATCAATGTTTTTCTAAATTTGGTACTTTTCTAGCACCTGCATTCTTTTCTGCCTCTCCCATACCTACAGCAACCAACTTAAATCTATTCTCTTTCCTTGCAATATTTTATCTCTCTTTTCCCATCCTATGACCCCTGCTTTTCTGCCTCTATTCAGACTAATAGTATGTTAGTAATAGTAACAGTACCTCCACTGTAATTTTAAATTATTTTTAACTGGGCTGGCTGCCTAGGGATTTTTCTCACACTAGTCTAGTCTATTTATTGGTTCATTCAACAAGTAGGCTTTGAGCATTCACTAGACTGCAGGCCTTGTGCTCAGCACTTGGGAATCACAAAATAAATACACCCTCATGGAGTTCACAGTACAGAGGAGGGACTAGAAGAGTACCCAGCGGACTGCCCTGTATAGTGATGCAGGCTATGATGAGAAGGTGCTGTGGAAGCATATGAGGGGCCAAAACCAAACCCTCTAGCTTCTGATGAGGGAAAAAAGTTACAATGTGGCTTTCAATTTGAGGCCTCCATCAGTAGGGGATAACCAGGCAAAGGAGCAAGAGAGAATGAATGAGTGTTCTAGGCCAAGAAGACTTTACAACAATAGAAAATACATTGTGTTTGAGTAGCTGAGAAGAGATCACGGTGGCTGGATGACAGAGTAAAAACGGAATCAAGTAAGAAGTGCAGCTGGAGAGACAGAAACAGAGAGAGCACATTGCTTGCCCCTAGGGAATTTGTATTTTTAACTTCATAACATTATGGACCTATTGAAAGTTGAAACTTTGGGGCAACATAATCATATTTGCAATTTAAAAAATTGAAATAACACTTTACCTGCCACAACAAATGGATTAGGGAAGAGCAAGACTGAAAGCAGAAGGCTAGTTAGGAGCCTATTGCAGTAAATCAGGTGAGAAATGATAAAGGCCCAACTATATTATAATAGCTGTAAATAGAATAAAGAGATATTTTTATGAAATAGAAGTGCCAGGTTTTATTGATTTATTTAATGTGAAAGGTAAAGAGAAAAGAGTCAAGAAAGTTTTATTTAATGTGAAAGGTAAAGAAAAGAGTCAAGAAAAGACTCTCAGTTTCTGATTTGGTCAATAGGGTGGATGATTGTTTCATTCACTGAGAATGGGGGTGGAAATGGAGAAGGCGATTTCAGGGTCAGTGGTCACGATTCTGTTTTGGGCATGGATAGCTCCTTCTTTTAGCATTCCATCATCTTGGTGTTAGAGGCATGGATGTAGAATATAGTAGCCCTTACCTTCAACCAAAGTATGCTCACCCGCTTCTCCTAGAGTGTTAGGCAAAATAAACACAATCTAAATGAAGAGATTCTTAACCTGTAGGCACGTGCCAAGTTTGCTTTTCATCTGTCACTTAGAAATAATTCCTAGCAAGGGAAATATAGTTGCTATCATAACTAATGATTAAGGGGGCTTTTACTTGGAAGTAGTAAAATATTTTTTAATGTGAAAGACATTCTACCATCAGAAAATCATTCTCCTTTCTGTACTCCTCGAGGATTATTATGAAACAAAAATGTCATCTTTCCCTCAGCTAGCATCTGAAGAATCATCCAGAGTAGTGATGAACAATTGATTGTAGTTAGCATTCCGTGGGGATGCTGCGGCCCACAGATAAGAGCATGGCAGTGGCCTTCATTGTCACCACCAGCTGACGAAGGGGAGTTCATGGGTAAAACATCAGAGAGGACTGAAAAGTCCACATTAGAACTGAATGTTAATGATTAATTGCCATCCTTAAAAAGCAAAGAAGAAATCAGTCTTAAGAGATAAAAGCCATGTCCTAGGATGAAAACCTTTTGTGCTTGTAAAACATACTTAAGACATTGCTTGTTATGTGACACAGTGGGAAGAACTAGGAATTTAAAGTAAGACACAGTTGGGTTCAAATTGCAGCTCTGGCATTTTCCAGCAGAGTTGCTTTGGGCATTCCTAAACCTCAGTTTCATCTATAAAAAGGGAATGTTAAATTCAACTTCATAGAGTTGTTACAACATTTAAATAATATGTAGAAAATACCTTATAAACTACTTGTCATATAATTAAACATTCAGTAATAGGCAGCTCTCATTAAACTTGATAGCTAAAGATTAGAATAAAAACATATGTTATGCACTAACTTGTTATGTAATGTGTTAAGCTATTTGGTTTTCCTTACTTATTCAATTATAATTTTCAAAGATTTTTAGACTATTACATACCTTATTTCAATTTATTATTCCAGCGACTTGTTGATCATTTTCCTGCCCATAACATACATAAGGAGATTGATTTTTTCAGACTAGTTGACAAATTTGCTTCAAGATCACAGAAGTAATGAACAATGAATCTTGAACTAGATTTCAACTTTCTATTCTAGCCAAATACCTAGTTGAGCCCAGCTGGTGTGGCTCAGTGGTTGAGTGTCAACCTATGAACTGGGAGGTCACGGTTCATTCCCAGTCAGGACGCATGCCTGGGTTGCAGGCTTGATCCCCAGTGGGGGACATGCAGGAGGCAGCCAATCAGTGATTCTCTCTCATCATTGAGTTTCTATCTCTTTCTCCCTCTTCCTTCTTCTCTGAAATCAATAGAAAACATATATATATATATATTTTTAAAAAGACTTAGTTGATAGCTCAGTTTGTTTTGGCATGGTGTTAGCATGGAGGTTTTATTCCTCGTTGGGTCCAGTTTGTTTGTACTTAGATATACATGTTTGATAATGGACCAAGGATGACTATGAAGTTACATGAGAGGGAAATTAAATTTATCAGAACTATTAGCTTTAGAATTTGCAAACCATTCTTTCTACACTTCCAAAGAAATTCCTAGATTTTGATTTTTTCCCTTCCTCTCATTATATGGCATAACATCGCCAAGATCCTTCCCTGCAGCAGTCTGACAAGTTACTTTTTAGTCAGCTCCAACAGAAGACCAACAGAAATTTGAGCAGATGCTCAATAAGTTTGAGTCACTAGATATGGCCAATATGGGTATTTATGTAGCTCTTTGGTTCTGTAAACCTAACCATGTTTTTTATAGATTTGAATTTATCTCAATATTTAGAAAATGATGTTACCAAAGGATCAGACTGTGGTTTTATTTTTATTTACCTTAGCAAGTTTTCATTTAAACTCCTGAGAATAGCATCATACTAGGCTAAAGATTCACTAAATACCAGTATTTGAGATCTATCTATCTATTTATCTATCTATCTATCATCTCTATATCTATTGAAAGACAGAGCTATATTGCAGCATTATTTATAGTTATAAAAATTTTGAAACAACTTCAATGAACATTAATATAATTAAGATTAATTTCTATATGATGGTGTCTTTGTAGCCATTAAATGGAAGAAGCTATATCTCTACCCATTGATTTAGAGGAATTTCTGTGCTGTGCCATTAAGGAAAGAAAGATTCACAGACTGAATATAATGCTATATTTTACTTAAAAATATTTTTATTGATTTCAGAGAGGAAGGGAGAGGGAGAAAGAATCTTTGATTGGCTGCCTCCTGGATGCCCCACATTGGGAGTCGAGCCTACAACTTGGGTATGTTCTCTGAGGGAGAATCAAACCGTGACCTCCTAGTTCATAGATCAACCTCAACCACTGAGCCATGCTAGATATATTTTAAAAGTAATGACAAAAGCTCCATCTATATGTTTATATGTTCCTAGATAATTGTATGAGCATGAGCAACACACAAAGTGTTGCCCACCAAATTGCCAATTGGCTAGTGACAAAAAAAAAATAGGATGGAGGAAGAGAGGTTGATAAACAATAAACAAATAAAAATAGATGAATAAATACATAGCTGGAAAAGGTAACAATGTTTTTGATTAAAAAAAAGTAGTATATACAGAAAACTTCTTTTTTATTAAGTAGATAGAAAAGGTAGCCACCAGACTTTTATTAAGTGAACATGATAAAGTTGACATTTGGGTATTATAATTTGCTACCCATTCTATTTTGAGAGTTCCTCAGGGTCCAAGAGATCATTATCCACAGTCTCTTTAGAAAAATAATTTGATGGAAATCCATCTTCCCCTTTGAAAGTCTGAAAATAAGATTCTTCAGAGTTACCTAAGGATTTCTTCTTGGGAAGGTATTTAAAAGTTCTAAGAGATATCAGAAATATTTGATTACTAAGAGAGATATTACTGCATCCATTAACAATCCTTCCTTTTCCACCCTATAACTTTTTAAAAATATGAGAGAGAGGAGAAAGAGAGAGAGAGAGGAGAGAGGAGAGAGAGAGAGAGAGAAGAAAGAGAGAGAGAGAGAGAGAGAGAGAGAGAGAGAGAGAGAGGAGAGAGAGAGAGAAGAGAGAGAGGAGAGAGAGAGAGAGCGAGAGAGAGAGAGAAAGAGAAACATCGATGAGAGAAAACCACTGATTGGCTGCCTCCAGCACACCCCCTACTGGGGATCAAGCAGTGCCCTGACCATGAATCAAACTGGTGACCTCTTGGTGCATGGGACAACACTCAACCAACTGAGCTATATCCACCAGGGCCACCCTATTAATTTTGTTAAGCATTCCTAAGGTCTTATTCTCCTCCAACAAAACAGTTCCAAACCTAAAATCCTTGCTGTTGACTACTCTATACACATTGCAAGATCACTAATCACGAGAAAACTATGTTCTTGGGCTAGAAAATTATGACAATTTTTTCCATCTCTTCTAAATAGTGAGTGTGTGTGTGTGTGTGTGTGTGTGTGTGTGTGTGTTGATAGAATCTTGGTTTAATTCTGATTTTCATATCATATCCCAGCTTAGCTCACTGCATAGTTGGCTTTTTTGAGTTGTCCTGAATACCATATACTGCTTACCATGCTCGTCATATATTCATAGCTCAACTCAGAATTGTAAGACTAAACCACCACATTCTGAATATTTTACTAGATCCTCATGTAGCTGATTTGATTTATGCTCTTATTTAGATTTTAGGGAAAATAGAAACACTAATTTTTTATGATCCTCTAGAACTAAGGAACTTTAAAAATAATCTAGTGTGTCATATATAATTATTTATATTGTTTAAAATGTCAGTGAAATTTATGAATCATTTTCCTGATGAATTAATCATCAATCTAATATTATTTTATTGATAGTTTTGAATATTGACTAACTTGTAAATGAGCTTGCAAGTTTCACTGAATAGAGATCCATTTTTAAAGCTTTAGTATAAATAGGCTTATACTTCCAAAGTGTTGAAACTATCAATGAAATTTCATTTGATATACTTAAAAATTCTTTATGAATTAATTCTTAAAGAGTAACTTTGCTTTTAATGCCAGGTGTTTTTACCATCTCCCAGAAATTTATCAATTTTCTATATTAGTGGGAATTATAGACTCATTAATCTTGAGTGGTTCAAAAATAGAATTCTGGATTATTAATTTTGTAATTAACTGAAAATCCCTATCTACATTATCTAAGGGTTTCAGAATTTAAGATGAGTTTGCACTAACATGCTTAGTGCTGATATCAGGTGCCCCAAAACACACAGCATTACATAATTCACACTTAGCTAACATATTTGAGCACCTGTTATCCACTGTCCCCTATGCTAGGGCCTAAATGTATAAACTTGTGTCCTTAAGGAGTTCAAAATCTAGTGGGACTGAGACGTAATTACAAAATAAGTGCTACAATCAAAGTAGAAGAGTGTTTGGGAACTCAAAGGAGTGAGTGACTAATCTTAGAATCATATTTCCCAGGAGTTCTGTCCTCTTGTCACCTTGTACTGTCTCCATGGTGAGCTAATCCATTTCTAGGGTTTCATCTATCAACGTGACTCACATAGCTGTGTGTTCTCCCAGTCCTGTTCTGGCCCACAAGGACTTACTTGGCACCTCTACATTCAAATGCCAGAGACACCCACAAAACAAGCCATCCCAAAATACATTAGTCATCCTCATTTTAGTTGTCATATCAGTGTCATATGTGTTTCATATATCACAATGTGCCCATGTGACTCATTTGGTATGGGTCTATAACTCTTAATGTTTTTATTCACTGACAAAGTTGATTAATTACAAAATTGTTCAGAACACAATGCAAGACTGAAAAAAAAATCTGACTACACAGATGGATAAACCAAATGGGGTTATTTAGGATGAGACAAAGGTAAAAAAAGATTATGATCTCTGAGGCATAGCTTGAGGCTACAGTTGGTAAAACAAATACCAATAATAAATAGGAACATGGGCTTTGGCAACAGTAAGAATTCCTGTATTTTAAAGATATAACAGAACATGGCTAAGGAGTAAGCACAACAAACATATGCAGTATGAATATTAACATAATGCTAAATGACAATAAGATAAAAGTTTAGAAATTAACAGCATATCTACAGATACAATGATGAATTTCTGTTGCAGATGTACATAATGGGGACAGTAATATGCAAAACATTAAACTGGAAGTTCCATTAGAAATAGATGTTGTGTGGTTCATTTCAATTACAGCTTATATTGGTTTATTTGTCAGGCCATTTATTACTATACTTTGTTTTCATGAGATGCAAATTGTATTTTTTTTTTGTTCTATGTTTACAGGAGGGATTACTTATTACACTTAGTCTCCAGGTTACTTCTCTTGGTAATTGTCCTTGTGGTTGACAGAGAATTGTCTTGATAGAAGAAAATGTTTTCCTTCTCTCTCTTGGCTCTCTTGGTTAATAAAACCAATATGTCTTCCCCACCCCTTTTTATTCAGTCATTTAGTAGCTCTGGGTCACACATTTCCCATAATACCTCTTTTTTTTTTAATCAGGAGATGGACCAGATGATTGTTTTTCCTGGGTTTCCTTAATGTGTATAATTATGGCTTAATGAGATTCTAATATGGATGTTGATCAGCATCATTAATATGACTCTTTCTGATTAGAGGAAATAAAGATGGAATCAACTTAGCACAAGGAAAGTGGAGTTTGTCATAATGAGACAAGAGTGCTCATTAGAGATTGAATTATTGAACATGCCCAGACCTCACAAGAACTAGAAATAAAAAGTAGAAAGACTCCGTGAACTTGGTTGTTCATTCTATAATAATATCAGACCCTTCCTCTGATGGCTATTTTCTGCATCTTTATTTTCTTTCTTCCTTTGTAGGCTGGCTTCTTCTTTTCAGTCATAGTCTCTCCTATCTCAAAGCCTTATAATAGTGCATCCCTGGTTAATATCATGACCTTTGCACTGGTCATACATCTCTTGTCTCAGATCCTTTATCCAATAGCAAATTTCTAAGAGAGGACTCTGATTGGTCCATCTCATTTTTTGAGCCAGTCACAAGTTTCTTGCCTGCATGTGGATCAAGTGCTCTTAAACAGGATATCTACTCTCCATTTTCTTTTCCTTTTTGTCTTTCTTTTTATTAAATTTTATTTATTTTTTTAAATTTCTTTATTTGTTAAGGTATTACATATGTGTCCTCATCCCTCCATTAACCCCCTAACCTCCCCCACTCCTGCCCTCATCCCCCTGGTGTTTGTGTCCATTGGTTAGGCTTATATGCATGCATACAAGTCCTTTGGTTGATCTTTCTCCCTTGCCCCCACCATCCCTACCTTCCCTCTGAGGTTTGACAGTCTGATCGATGCTTCTCTGTCTCTGGATCTGTCCCTGTTCATCTGTTTATGTTGTTCATTATATTCCGTAAATGAGTGAGATGATGTGATATTTATCTTTCTCTAACTGGCTTATTTCACTTAGCATAATGATCTCCAGTCCCATCCATGCTTTTGCAAATGGTAAGAATTCCTTCTTTTTTACCGCAGCATAGTATTCCATTGTGTAGATGTACCACAGTTTTTTAATCCACTCATCTGCTGATGGGCACTTAAGCTATTTCCAAATCTTAGCTATGGTAAATTGTGCTGCTATGAACATAGGATGCATATATCCTTTCTGATTGGTGTTTCTAGTTTCTTGGGATTTTTCCTAGAAGTGGGATCACTGGGTCAAATGGGAGTTACATTTTTAGTTTTTTGAGGAAACTCCATACTGTTCTCCACAGTGGCTGCACCAGTCTGCATTCCCACCAGCAGTGCAATAGAGTTCCTTTTTCTCCACGTCCTCGCCAATACTTCGTTTATTGATTTGTTGATGATAGCCATTCTGACAGGGGTGAGATGATACTGTATTGTCATTTTCATTTGCATCTCTCAGTTATTAGTGACGTTAAGCATGTTTTCATATGTCTCTTGGCCTTCCTTCTGTCCTCCTTTGAAAAGTGTCTAGGTCCCTTGCCAATTTTTTGATTGGATTGTTTATCTACCTTTTGTTAAGTTGTATGAGTTCCCTGTAGATGTTGGAGATTAAGCCTTTATCAGTGATGACATTGGCAAATGTGTTCTCCCATGCAGTGGACTTTCTTGTTGTTTTATTGATGGTTTCTTTTGCTGTGCAAAAGCTTTTTATTTTGATGTAGTCCCATTTGTTCACTTTCTCTTTAGTTTCTATTGCCCTAGGAGCAGTATCAGTGAAGAAATTGCTTCGGAATATCTCTGAGATTTCTCTGCCTTTGGATTCCTCTAATATTTTTATGGTTTCTCATCTTATGTTTAAGTCCTTTATCCATTTTGAGTTTATTTTTGTGTATGGTGTAAGTTGGTGTGCTAGTTTCATTTTTTTGCATGTATCTGTCCAATTTTCCCAGCACCATTTATTGAAGAGACCGTCTAGACTCCATTGTATGTTCATGCCTCCTTTGTCAAATATTAATTGAGCATAGTGGTTTGGGTCGATATCTGGGTTCTCTATTCTATTCCATTGGTCTATATGTTCTTGTGCCAGTACCAGGCAGTTTTTTTGGCATCTATGTTCATGAGATATTGTCCTATAATTCTCTTTCATTGTGTTGTCTTTATCTGGTTTTGGTATTAGGGTGATGCTGGCTTCATAGAATGAGCTTGGAAGCGTTCCTTCCTCTTGAATTTTTTGGAATAGTCTGGGGAGGATAGGTTTTAGTTCTTCCTTGAATGTTTGGTAAAACTCCCTTGTGAAGACGTCTGGCCCCGGGCTTTTGTTTGCTGGAAGCTTTTTGATGACTGCTTCAATTTCTTCCATAGTTATTGGCCTATTAAGATGTTTAGATTCTTTCTGATTAATTTTTGGAAGGTTGTATTTTTCTAGGAATATGTCCATTTCCTCCAGGTTGTCTAGTTTGTTGGAGTAGAGTTGTTCATAGTATTTTTTTAACGATCCTTTGTATTTCTGTGGGGTCTGTTGTTATTTCGCCTCTCTCATTTCTGATTTTGTTTATTTGAGTCCTCTCTCTGCTTCTTGGTGAGCCTGACTAGAGGTTCATCAATGTTGTTTATCCTTTCAAAGAACCAGCTCTTGGTTTCATTGATCTTTTGTATTGTTTTTTTGGTCTCTATGTCATTTATTTCTGCTCTGATCTTTATTATCTCCTTCATTCTGCTCACTCTGGGCTTTTCTTGTTGCTCTCTTTCTAATTCTTTGATTTGTAGAGTTAGATGATTTACTACCATTTTTTCTTGTTTTTTTTTTTTTTTTTTTTTTTTTTTGAGCTATAAACTTCCCTCTCAGGACTGCTGGCATTGTGTCCCATAGATTTTGGATTGTTGTGTTTTTGTTGTTATTAATTTCCAGGATACTTTTAATTTCTTCTTTGATCTTATTGGTAACCCAGTCATTATTTAATAGCATGCTATTCAGCTTCCAAGTGTCTGAGATTTTTGGATTATTTTTATTGTAGTTTATTTCTAATTTTATGGCATTGTGGTCTGAAAAGATGCTTGGTATGATTTCAATGTTCTTGAATTTGGGGAGATTTTATTTGTGACCCAATATGTGGTCTATTTTTTAAAATGTCCCATGTGCACTTGAAAAGAATGTATATTCTGTGTCTTTGGGTGACATGTTCTGAACATGTCAGTTAAGTCCATCTGATCTAGTGAGTCGTTTACGATTGCTGTGTCTTTGCTGATTATTTTGTCTAGAGGATTTATCCAGTGATGTCAGTGGTGTATTAAAGTCCCTTACTATGATTGTATTGTTGCTGATCTCTCCCTTGATATCTTCCAGGAGTTTTGTTATGTATTTGGGTGCTTCTGCGTTGGGTGCATATATGTTTATCAGCGTTATATCCTGTTGTTGTATTGATTCCTTTAGTATTATGAAGTGGCCTTTCTTATCTCTTGTTATGGTCTTCACTTTAATGTCTATTTGTCAGATATAAGTATTGCTATCCCACCTTTTTTTTCATTTCCATTTGCCTGAAAGATATTTTTCCATCCCTTCACTTTCAGTCTGTGTCTGTCTTTTTTTTTGAGGTGGGTCTCTTGTAGACAGCATATATATGGGTCTTTTTTTTTTTATCCATTCAGCCACTCAATGTCTTTTGATTGGAGCATTTAGTCCATTTACATTTAAAGTTATTACTGAAAGGTACTTGTTTGTAGTCATTTCTATTTTTGTGTCTGTGTTCTTCTTACATTTTTTTTCTTTCTTTTTTTTTTTACAGCATTCCCTTTAGCATTTCTTGCATTGCTGGTTTGGTGGTGATAAACTCCCTTAGCCTTTTTTGTCTGCAAAGCTCCTGATTTCCCCTTCAATTTTGATTGATAGTCTTGCTGGGTAGAGTATTCTTGAATTCAGTCCTTTGCTTTGCAACACTTTGTATACCTCCTTCCATTTCTTTCTAGCTTGATGTGTTTCTTTTGAGGAATCATTTGATAATCTGATGGGGGATTCTTTGTAGGTAACTTTCTGTTTCTCTCCTTTAAGATTCTCTCTTTGTCATTGATATTTGCCATTGAAATTATGACGTGTCTTGGTGTGGGTCTTTTGGGATTGATCATGCTTGGGACTCTCTGTACTTGTGTAACTTTTTTCTTCCCCATATTGGGCAAGTTTTCTGTCATTATTTCTTCAAATAAATTTTCTAATCCTTGGTGCTCTTCTTGTCCTTCTGGCAGCCCTATTATACGTATGTTACTTCATTTCATGTTGTCCCAAAGCTCCCTTAGGCTCTCCTCCTGCTTTTTAATTTTTTTCTCCAGTTGCTGTTCAGATTGAGTTTGTTTCTGTACCTTATCTTCTCACTCACTAATTCGGTCCTCTGCTTCTTCTAGTCTACTGTTGAAACTTTCCATAGTGTTTTTGATTGTAGCTATATCACTTTTCATTTCTACCTGATTCTTTCATAGGTTGTTGATTTTCTCATCCATCTGGTGTATGGATTGCACAACCATTACTCTGAGTTCTTTTTCGGTCATGTTGCATGCTTCAATTTCACTAATTTCCTTGCTTGACGACTCTCATTTTCTTTCCTCTGGGGATTGTGTCATCTCCCCATTCTGACTATCACCAGAAGGTTCAAACTTCGAGTTGTGTGGACCTGGGCCGTGTGTGGTGGGAGCTTCACACCACCCGAGTTTCACTGAAGTGCTCCGACATTAAGATGTGTGGCTGCCATGGGTTGGTGGGGACCAGGCTTGCCCAGGGTCAGTGTTACCAGCGCTCAGTGTGGTCTCATGTGTGCACCTAGGTTCAGGAACCCCGCCTACACCTCGCTGTTGGCATGTGCCGAAAATCAGAGTCCCCTAGCATGTGCCAGGAGTCAGAGTTCCCCTGTGTCTGCACCAAGAATCAAGTATCAGAGTCTCTGTTGCTTTGTGCAGCCTCTTGCTGAGAATCAGGGTCCCTGTGTGCATGCACCAAGAATTGGAGTCATTGGCTCTTAGTGTGAATGCACTGGGAGTCAGGGATCCCAGGCACATGCGATAAGAAACAGAGTCAAGTCTGGGGTGCTCAGTGCTGCCACCCGCCCGCCTGGAGAATAGTGGTCCGGGTCAGCTTGGGGGACTGTGTTGTACAGTAGCACTGTGTAATCTAAGTCAGGTGGCACTGCCGCCCTGCGTGGGCTTCGGGTTTGGTCGCCCGATTGCGTTGTGGGGAGCAGATCTCTGGTGTTCCGGCACGCAGGCTCAAATTCCGGTTGTGGTGCTGTGTCCTGTGTGAGGGGCAGGTCTATCAATTACTATGGCGCTGCCAGCAAGCCTGCGGGGAGGGGCATAGGCTCCTTGACTCACAGAAATCTGCGGCCAGGATGTCTGGATTCTTGTTGTCTGTTGGTCTGCAGCTATGGTTGCAGGTCTCTGTCCCCAGGGGCTGCAGGGTCCTGGTTTGCGTCTGATACCAGACTGGGTGGTGCTGAGGCCAAGATCCTAGTCTCAAGCAGCTCTGTTTCTCAAGATGGCGTGGTCTCTGTGCCCGCACTGGCCGTCTAGAAGTTTCCGCATTGTGCGCGGGGTTCTGCAGTCTAACACTGCCCAGTTTGGCAGCCCCTTGGAAGACCTGCAGAATCTAACTGTCCCTAGCTCATACACACACACACACACACACACACACACGCACGCACGCACGCACGCACACACACACGCACACACACACACACAAACATAACCTAATTATATATGTGGCCTTTCTGAAGTAATTTAAAAAGGAGGGATTGCTCACATGGGCCTTATGAATGGATGCAATATTGCAAGATGTTAAAGTACTATTTTGTCTTTTTACTGACAAATTAGACTGAAATGTGCTGATCGTGGAGGCAGCTAATAAGGGATGCTCACTTTTCCAACCCACTGTGAAGTCTTCTTAGAGCTCATACGGGTAAAATGCATACCTCATACTGATAAAATTGCCTAACACAAAACTCTTTCCCCCTATTTGGGTGCTACATAATTAATGGATTTTTATCAAATGATTTCTCATGGGAAAGTGGCAAATTATAAATGGTCTAATGTGACCACTCACAAAGTGTCGAGGGGTATATTAAAGTCTTGGGGTAGACATATTAGAATACATACTTTTCATAATAAATAATGATAGAAGATTTTGGTATTTTTTTTTTTACTGATACTACAAAGAAAGATATATTCATCTAATGTAGGGTTCTTAACCCTGGCATTACTGACATTTTGAATCGAATAATTCTGTGCTGATGCCGCTGTACTGTGCAGTGCAGTATTTGAGGCGTCCATGGCCCTCCCCACAGATGCGAGTAGCACACAATATTACTCCCAGTTGTCAGAACCAAACTGCCTCCAGACATTTCTAATGTGCTCTGGGGGGCAAAATCGCCCTGAATTTAAACTGCCATGTAAAACAAGTGTAATTTTTATTCTTCAAAACGATGACTTTCATTTGTTGTATTTTTTTATTTCTTTAAACATTTTTAGATTTAAAAAGTATGTCCTTCTGGAGCTCGATTGAGTACTCCAATTTGCTATAGTCTATCTTGCTTTTCCTCAATGAATTAAATTTTGTCATGCCTGAATTAGCCTGACCAATTTCATTAGCAATCTCACACCCATTAATCCCATTAATTTGCCTCCGTGTCAAAGAATCCCCTACGGCCTGTAGTTTCTAAATATGTCCCAGTTCCATTTAAGGAGTAGCTTACAGACCTGAGAAAGCAGATTGGATACTTGTAAATATACTTGGGAAGAAAAATTATTTTAGTAGTTTCCGCCAGATTATTAATACCTTTGATTTCTTTCTGAATTTTCATTCTCCCTGGAGCGCTTGCACTTTGGACTAATGAATTAATAGAAAATCTGTTGTATGAGAAAAAAAAATACAGCAATTTTAATCTTTTCACTTCTATATAAAAATAGGAAATACCAAAATCATGTCATAGCCTTTCTTATATTCAGATGTCACTGTTCATACGTATATTAAGCTTTAGAGGGAAAGAATAATGCATTTAAGGCACAGTTTATCATCTCTCAGACATGTTGATCATAAAGTCTATCAGAGAGAGTTTGCTGCTCTCACAAGGTTTGGAGAACAATGGTGATAGTAGATATGAAGGGTTATAAAAACCACAGAGCACTCTCTAGGAGAAAGAGATTATTATTTTGAGTATGGTATAATGTCGATGGTACAAAAAGAAGAGATTTCTGTGCTTTAGGTTTTTCCATAATGTTTATCATTATCATTAACTTCAAAAAGTATTTATTAAAGTTAGGAATCTCATGTCTGTATTTCATTTGTCATAGAATAAGGTTATAGATTAAAATAATAACCCTAGGCAGAACTTTGCTTAGGAAGAAAAGTTCTGAAGGGTGCTTCAGAGCTTTTCCCATATCACGCATTTCCAAATGTAACATTGGAGCATACATAAATTTTCACTGAATTACTTCTTATTGAAAATAGGGTAAGTTATTGCTTTAATTTAAAAACCATGATGTGACTTTTAGTCAATGTTTATTGAAAATAGAGTGAGTTGTATAGAGCAAAGATCTTATAACATATGAATAGTTCTTTTTTTTCTTTATTGATTAAGGTATTACATATGTGTCTTTATCCCCTCATTGTTCCCCCCTAAACCCCCACTCATGCCCTCACCCCCCTGTTGTCTGTATCCATTGGTTAGGCTTATATGCATGCATACAAGTCCTTTGGTTGATCTCTCCCCCTTACCCCTCCCCTCCCCTACCTTCCCTCTGAGGTTTGACTGTCTGATCAATGCTTCTCTGTCTCTGGATCTGTTTTTGTTCATCAGTTTATGTTGTTCATTATATTCCACTAGAGGCCCAGTGCATGAATTCAAGCACAGGTGGGTCCCCTCTGGATGGCCTGCATGGACTGAAACCAGTAGTCCAATACTGCCTGCAGCTCCTACCTGCTGTTCCCACTCATCCTGGCCCCACTGTTTCTGCCACGGGCTTGTGCCTGCCACGGGCTTGTGCTCAATCAGTCCCGATAGGGAGAGGCTCGAGCTGCCGCAGCAGTGCTCACCAGCCATGAGCCTTGCATCTGGCACCCTCCCAAGGGGAGTGGCCTGCGGGATCAGGCTGAAATCAGCTCTCCAACACCCCCTGAGGGGTCTTGGATTGTGAAAGGGTGCAGGCCAGGCCGAAGGACCCCACCAGTGCATGATCGAGCTGGGGAGGGACTACGGGAGGGCTCCAGGGTGTATCCAGCCCATCTCGCTCAGTCCCAATCAGCCAGAACCCAGCAGCAAGCTAACCTACCGGTCAGAGCATCTGCCCCCTGGTATTCAGTGCACATCATAGCAAGCAGTTGAGTGGCCTTAGCATATTATTAGCATATTATGCTTTGATTGGTTGAATAGTCGACTGGTCACCAGATGACTGGACACTTAGCATATTAGGCTTTTATTATATAGGATAAATGAGTGAGATCATGTGATATTTATCTTTCTCTGACTGGTGTATAGTTCTTTCTCTATGGGAAACAAAACAGTTTCCAGAAAGAGAAGGGAAGATCTATACCGACCCACAACCCCCCACTATTCCCCCCACACACACACATTTAAATCTACGCAGAGATTACTCCTGCTTACATTATTTTCTCCTTTTCACTCTCCAATGTTTACTTACCACAAACTTATATTTTAATTATAGTGTACTAGTATATTATTACAGTTTTATTTTGTCATTATAATTTTTCATACTTGACAATAATAATTGTTTCCCCAGTACACATTAAAACTATTGAGGAGAATGTGGAGTAAGAATTTCACTTCATGGTCTTATTCTGAGGAAATCCTTCATAGCACTCATGAGATTCTAGAAGTTTATGGGTATTTAGCATGAGTATTTTTTCCTTTTTATTGAATTTATTGGGGTGACACTGGTTAACAAAATTATACAGATTTCAGGTGCACAATTCTACAACACATTATCTGTACACTGTCAAGTCTCCATCCATCACCATTTATACCCCTAAACCCTCCTCCACCTCCCCTCACCACCATCTCCCCACATTGAAACATGTATTCTATTGCTGATTGTGCTAATTCCTATGGCAAAATTTACAATAACATGTCTTTGGCTAGTTATTACTTTTCTTACACTGGCTGAATTACAAATAAGAAACCAACACCAAAACTTACAGTTGGTTGCTTATTTTCATGGTCAAAGAGGTCCTCTGCCTACAAGTACTTTAATACACATCTCTTTAAAAATAGAAATGCATATGAATATGTAATTTGGAAGTATAATATAAATCTTTAAATAGCAATGAACAATTTTGAAGATAATATTTGTGTAGCATGTTATAGTTTCTAAAGTACCTTCACCATAATTTTCCCAAGTAATGCTCACAATAAGCCAGAAAAATGCTATTATTTTTAAAATGAGGCATTCAAAATACAAGGGATTAGGTTAGTTGACCATGGTTACATAGCTCTGCATGTGGTAGATCTTGGAATCAAGGTATTTTGGAATCTAAGATCCAGCATTTTTATAATTCATTTCCTCTGAAAAGGTAGGATGTTAAGAATTTGAAGAGAACACAGATGAGAATGATAGCAATTAACAAGAGAATTGTGTATTAACCTGTGGGTTCCTTTGTAATTGAAGGTAAGGTGGAAGGAAGTTTTAGACCTTTGAAGGGAATATTGCATGATTAATAGCAAATAGCATATATCCTTGTCATTGAACAAGAAATAATAGCTTTGAATTACTGCAAGATGGTTTCTGAGTAAATAGTGTAAGCATTCTTGAATATAATAGTTGAAGGTCACGGGAACTCATTATCCAGACTGAATATTGTGTTATTCTTAAGAAATGCATAAATATACATTTAGAGATCTAGATAAAGTACAGTTTGCCCACATGTGAGGCATGATGTGAGTCAATGTTTCTCAACTAATGAATTTTATGTAGTGTACATACCACTCTCTAAAGCAATGAGAGTACACCAACATTGTGATTTCATTGCTACTGTTTATTTTTTTTAATGGACAATTATCATCACATACCCTGGTTGCAGATTTGATTCCCAGTTGGGGCACTTGCGGAAGCCGATCAATGCTTCTCTCTCACACATTCATTCTCTCTCTCTCTCTCTCTCTCTCTCTCTCTCTCTCTCTCTCTCTCTCTCCTCTTCCTCCCCCCTTTCCTCTCTCTAAAATTAAAAAAATAATAAAACCAAGAAATACAAAAACAGACAATTACAGGATCTAAAATAATCATTCCCTTTCTATAATTTTTAGTGTAACCTTTTATAGGAGGTGAGAAAGCAAACTCAAGTACAAACCTATCTCTGACCTCAAACAAATTCCTGAAACAAAGCAGGGATGAGGGTAAGAGAAGAACTGATAAGCAGTTCCGCCACTGATGTCATTCTCAGGCCAAATAAACATCTCCATCCAATGTGCTTTATAAACTACCTTTCAGGACTATTAGACAAGTTGTCATTGCTAGAAAGGTTAAGATAATGGTATTAATAATCTTCATAAGGCAAACAGCAGTATTCATTCAAAAGGCATTCAGTTTGCAAAACACCCTCTCCTTTTATGTGCATACATTTTTAGTTATTACTTAGCAAACATTCTCTCCAAACATGTAGTAAATATAACATTCAGAGTTCGATTTTTGTGAACATGGCTCTGTATAATTTTCCTTTTTGACCTTCCCCATGATATCATCACCTTAATGTCAAATATTAAAATTCAATTAAATGGTTTTTTCCTATGTTGGTGGAAATGGCTGTGTATGCATTTAATTATTGCTATAGCACTTCTAACCTATTGGTTGCCTTATGCTTAGAGGTGCAGATGTCATTATACTCAAATGTATCCTCTTAAGGGACAAGAGGACAGGACCATGTGTCTCTGAGCATTCACAATACCACAAGCTATCATGTTCTTAACAAAAGCCTTCAGATGATGATGATGATGATGATGACGATGACGACGACAGTACAATTTTGTTTGTTTGTTCCCTTTATTTCACAGGATTATACACTCACCATGTATTTCCAGCAGTCTTGGAAAGACAAAAGGCTTTCTTATTCTGGAGTCCCGCTAAACCTCACACTAGACAACAGGGTAGCTGACCAACTCTGGGTACCAGATACGTACTTTCTGAATGACAAGAAGTCATTTGTGCATGGGGTTACGGTGAAAAACCGAATGATCCGGCTGCATCCGGACGGAACAGTTCTGTATGGACTCCGGTGAGTGGCTTGTGTTGCATGTTCTACTGTTGTTGTATTTTATGTTTCTTTCTTGAGGAAATGGGCAGAGGGGAGAGAAACAAGTAAGAAAATATATAGAATCTTTTATCTGTGTAATGCAATTATATTAAAGACCAGAAAATCTCTTTTGGAATCATTTGAGCTAATAGGCAACTTTGTCCATTGAAGGTGAGTGAATTATTTGCCTTAAATTTTAAATAACAAACAGTAGTAAGAAAATGTCTTTGCCAGACAGAATTCACATTTATGTATAGTAGAAGTTAATCTAATTTTTAACCAATTGCTTAGTTATCTCAGAGCCACCCGGACTGAACTATTTTCTAAGTACTCAGTATAACTACTTAATTATAAAAGGGAATTGGGTAACAATATTTTAAAGAAGTAGGACAATGTTTGTGGTGACTTTGAGAAGATCCAAAGTGTGTGTTTTTTTTTAAATTCTTGATTGTTTAAAGTATTACATCTAGTATTACGTATGTCTCCTTTTTCTACCAATGACCTCTCCCTAGCCACCCCCACCTCCCAGCACATGCCCAATATGGTTTTATTCCCTGAAATATCTACATTTTAACTTGTATATTTAGGTATATGATTCATATTGAATTCATTTTTATTACATGTGAGGTAGGGATTGTGATACAGTTTTTTCCATATGGCTATCCAGTTATTCCAGCAACTTATTGGTGCCTTTGACTGAATAAGTAGGAGTCTATTTCTAGGCTCTCTTCTCTTCTATTGTTCTACTTGTCCATCCTTAGGCAGTTTCACAATATTTTAATTGCCATAATGCTATGTTAAATTACCAAGTCATGCCTCACAACTTTGTACTTACTGTTTAAGATTGCTTTGGATATTAAAGGTCCTTTGCATCTGCCTACCAAAATAGACTGCTGGGATTATAATCATGATTGCATTGAATCTGTAGGACAGTTTGGAGAGAATTGACATGTTAAAATGATAAAGTCTTTTAATCAATGAACTTGAACATAATAGATCTACATTTAGTTAGATTATGTTTAATTTATATTAGCAGTGTTTTACACCATAGAGAATTTTGTTTTAATTCTTTATATCTTTGAGAATCAAGTAGAAAAGAGGTATCATACACTTATAGAGGTCTATTATTAACTCTCATGTAGTAGGGGTCCTTTTAGGCTACAGTTTTAGGCTAAAATTTAAATTAGCTCTCAGTTTTATGAAATACCAAAATTATCACATACTAGTATTATTGCAGGATATGTAGAATAGTGTTTTTTTAATTTTTGTCACCTTTTGTGATCCCTTTGAAAAGCTGATCAAAGCTATACATCCAGAGACTCATTCAGCCTCAAATTTCCCTACTATTTTAGAGTGTTTATCAGCCTCCTTAAAAAATTCTTCCTCACACCAGTGACTTTGAGCTAAAACTCTTGTTAATGGTCAAAATCCTACAAGTAATGTCTGTACATTCACCAAACCCCCAAACAATATGCAAGTGGAAAAAATAAATTTGTCATGAAACTTGTGAACTTAACCTAGTGGTTATGGTTATCTTTAATCTCATTGCTGCACACTCTTCTCAGACTTTGCTCCGTTCATTCTTTTATTAAGTTCTCCAGTCTTCCCTCTTTCTTGACTCTTTCCCCTCTGTGTTCTCTTGGAGCACTCCTCCTTTGGTTTCCTCTACTTCCTCATCTCCCACTTACTCCTCAATCTCCCAAACCATGGTGGCCCCCGTCCATGTTACCTTCCTAAAACAGCGCTTTCAGAAATTCCCAGCACCATTTTCAATCTACACTCTTGTCTTCTCTGAATAATTGAAGAGTGATGACTGACCTTGACTTAAGGATTTCCAAGACCCAACACAATTATTTCATTATTCTTGTTCTTCTGTCTCTTTGCTATTCAATCACTTGTTCCTCTGTTGTTTCTAATAGTGCCCAACTCGTTGAATTTAACAGCTTAAGTGTCTAAAATCTCAAGATCACTGAGTACAGAAAAATATTTGTAATTGCTTACTGAGCATCTGTATCTGGATGTCCTGCCAGGTCCTCCTGACATGACCCCTATTTCATATCTGGTTTTCCATCCTACTCCTTTCCCAGCTGCTAACAATATCATTATCACTCTAGTCAATAGGCATAAATGCAGCATCTTTGACTTTACATCTCTATTGTCCCTGAGATCCAATCTGCTGCTTTTACTCTGTCTCAACCATCTATATTTCCAAACCGCTCCCATCACCTAAATAATTCAGTATCCAGTATCCTCACTATATGTCACTTCCTGGCCTATTTCTTGATTCAGTTTTTCCCCTTTTCATCACTGCTATCTTATTTTTCCTACAGTGTGTGTCAGATCATATCACTCCCACACTAAAAATGTTTTCCATAGTCCACATAAAAAGCATGTTTTCAGTCTTCTGTGTGGAATCTAAGACCCTCTATATATAACCAAAGTGTCTTTCCCCCATTATTGCCCATTTTCTTCCTCTAAGACTTTAAAAACAACTTACTAGTTCTCTGAACACATCTAGGACATTTTAAAATAAATATGTCCCAAATATTGCATGTATCATATCTAAAACAAAAAAAGAACAAACAAACAACTATTGCTATTTATTTGAAATTCAGATTTAACTGAGCATGTTGTGTTTTATCTGGCAACCTTGTAGCCCTACTGATATGCACTCCCTTCTCTATCCCCAAAGACTTTCCCCTACTTCACTACTTTCTCCTTACTATCTTTTAAAGCCTTTCTCAAATTCCATTTTCTCTGTGAGGACTTTTGCAATCATCCTAACGAGATAAAAACTCTCTCTCATTTGATACCTTACTTCACTTTAATCTCATAAAGGCCCATGAGATTTGTTTGTAACTCTCGTATAATATTCTGTCTTTCTATCTTAGAGTTATTTTTCTGTGATGCAAACAAAATTGTATTTGTTGAAAATGTGAGCTCTATTTCTTTAACCTTTGTATACCCTCTCTCAAACCAAATCAATGTTTGAAAAATTGAAATGAAAATTTGTAGGATGTGGTCCCCTAACTCAAGATAGTTATCAGCTGCAACATTTCTTATATCTAAATGATGACTTTTAACAAAAGAGCAATCATTGCTGTTAATGACCAGATGTGTTCTGCCTCTTGTCCAAACATGATCCAGCTGGCTGCAAACACTGATTTTCTCCAAGGCCTAGCCCTATGGGTGCTGAAAGACTGTGTTTATCTTTCCATGAAAATGGCAGGCATGGGATGACTTAATTCTGGGAAGACATTTAGTGGCATATTTAACCTCCTTAAACTACCTTTTTGTTTCCATTTCCCTCCTAACCCTGGTCTTGGCTTTTCTTTCAAAGTCCCATAATGCTTCTTTTTTGCAGCTTCTAGCAAATGTGAGCCCAGAGCCAGATGGTTTTGAGGGTATGTGTGAGACTGGGCAGTGGAATTGGTAGTAAAAATCTTCCAGCCAAATACTAGCTCACACTGGTACTCAGTAAATGTGTTACAGATATGTATGTGAACTTGTGTGCACACACTGTAAGCAGACACAGTAAGATGTTCTTATCACATCATTTTAACTAACACCTAAATAAATAAAAGAAACTTCATAATGCCTCAGGACTGTGCTAAGCACTCTACTGATAATGTTATATTTAATCTTTACCATAACACTGTGAACTGTATACTATTTTATGCTACTTTTATAGATACCAATACTAGGAAATCTAAAGTAACTTTACCTTTCTCAAATTTTATTATTTACTTTTCATTTTTAAATTTTTAATAAATATTTATTTTTGAAAGTATTACATATGTTCCCCCTTTTATTGTTGAAAGTATTACATATGTTCCCCCAATGACCCCTTCTAGCCTGCCCTCCCCACCCCAGGCCTCCACTACCCTATGTCTTTGTCCATAGGTTATGCATATATGCATACAAGTTCTTTGGTTGATCTCTTCCTACCCACCCACCCACCCCTGCCTTCCCTCTGAGATAGGTCCAAACTGATATACACACTACTATTGTCTAATAAATTACCTGACATCTCTTTTACTCTAAATGTGTCCTATTCCTTTATTCCCTCTGGTAATTATTTTTAAATCATGTTATTTTATGATTACATCTCCTTGTTGTAAATGTGTTCCTCTCTTTCCCACATCTGAGGTTTGGACAGACTTATATTAGTTATTATATTGTGTTTTGGCAAGACAGCTTCCCAAGCCATATTGTGTACTTCTATCAGGAGACACAAATGCCTGGATATATCTCTTTTTGTGATCTGAAAATTGATAAGCAGATTTAGGCATTGACAATCTGATATATCTACTATAATAACCCCATTAATTTATATGTAATTGTATTAGTTTCTTGTGGCTGCTGTAACAAAGTATCACAAAATGTGTAGTACTGGAGGCTGCCATGTTGGTTTCTTTTGAAGGCTATGGGGGAAGGATCTGTTCCAGGCCTTTCTACTTGCCCTATAGATGACCTCTCCCTGTGTCTCTTCAGATCTCCTTCCTTCTATGTGTATCTCTGTGTTCCCTTTTTATAAGGACACTAGTCATAGTAGGCCTACGCTAAGGATTTCACCTTAACTTGATTACCACTGCAAAGACCATATTTCCAAATAAGGTCACATTCTAAGGTACTGGAGATCAGGACTTCAATATAGGAATTTCGCAGGATACAATTCATGCCATAACAGTAACAATTTTAGCAGCTCTGATAACCTTTCCCTAAATTTATTTAGAGTTTGCAAAATGACAATGCTCTATCACTCCTTTATTTATTAACTGAATTATTCTCTAAAGATGAACTCTTCCTCATCAATTATTGGGTAATCCTGAGGTAAAGTTGGTATAACGAAGATAGGATCTGTATTTGATTATTCTCCCTCATTTAGCAGTTTTCAAATTAACAAGTTGTTTTCCCAAACACCCCCAAATGTGATCACTCAGGTTTGGCATTTTGTTGTTTGTTTGTGTATTTATCATCATGAAGTCACATGTTAAAAACAGGTATGTCTGTTTCCATCCACTGTAGCTATTGTTATTTTTGACTCTCACTTTGTCTTATTTTGGCCAGGGAGAGCCCCTTTAAATTGGCTCCTGAGTTCTTTCAACATGACCCCAGTTGTCTATAATAGTTTCCTTATCTTCTGTTATGCCAAAATAATCTTTGTCCCAGAAATGGAGAAGATACATCATGAGTTCATACTTATGTTTCCAACTCAAGTTTAGAATTACAGAGCTTTTTAGTCAACTTCTTAGACTTAAATTTTGTTTCTTTTCCATTAAAAATATTGATTCTTAATATATTAATATGCTTATTTATTTACTTCATCCTATTAAATATGCATAATATATGCTTGAGCACATATATATTATTCATAATAGCTTTTAAATAATAATACCAACATTATTGTTACTAGTGATGTGATTACCAAAAGGAGGTTAAGATTTCTCTGCAGTCTTTTTCTTTCATTTTTTTTGTCTTCAGGATACATCACATTACAGATGTTGAGAAGAATTACTATCTTTGAAGTTATATTTTAAGTTACAGTTTACAACAGTTCCTTCCTGCAGTGTTAATCTACTAGTTTACTTCATTTTGCTTTTGATTTGGATTTTTAAAATTAAGTGAACTTGCTATCTAGTAAAAGAGTAATGTGCAAATTGACCATACCTCTGCTACACCCAAAAGCCATGCCCACCAGCCAATCAGGAGCGAGTATGCAAATTAACCCAACAAAGATGGCTGTGGTCACAGAGAGAGCAGGAGGCTTGGGTTTCCCCAGCAATGGAGGAAGCCAGGCTTTCTACCTGCCCTGGCCTGCCTTGGCCTCTGCTTAAGGCTACGA
Organism: Corynorhinus townsendii; assembly: GCA_026230045.1. NCBI lineage: Eukaryota > Metazoa > Chordata > Mammalia > Chiroptera > Vespertilionidae > Corynorhinus > Corynorhinus townsendii. The sequence goes on from JAPDVU010000001.1 coordinate 29,567,441, forward strand.
AGTTTCAATTATAGAAGATATATAAATCCCAGATCCCAGGGCCTCTGCTTGGGTCACTGGGGTGTGTGGCCGGCCTGCAAACCACCACATGCCCCTCGTCCAGGTCGCCTCATGCCCCAAGGGAACCCCCACTCTGATCTGGGACACCCTTCAGGGCTAACCAACTGGTCCCCACCTATAGAGGCACCAGGCCTCTATCCTATCTAATCAAAGGATAATATGCAAATTGACCATCACTCCAACACACAAGATGGCTGCCCCCATGTGGTCAAAGAAGATTGCCCCCATGTGTATACAAGAAGGCTGCCACAAGATGGCCAGCAGGGGAGGGCAGTTGGGAGGGACCAGGCCTGCAAGGGAGGGCAGTTGGGGGTGATCAAGCCTGCAGGGGAGGGCAGTTAGGGGTGACACAACTTTGTCCGGCAGAGGAGGGAAGTTGGGGGTGACCAGGCATTCAGGGGAGGGCAGTTAGGGGTGACCAGGCCTGCAGGGGAGGGTAGTTAGGGGCAAACAGGCTGGCAGGAGAGCAGTTAGGCATCAATCATGCTGGCAGGGGAGTGGTTAGGGGGTGATCAGGCTGGCAGGAAGAAGCGGTTAGGGGCAATCGGAAGGCAGGCAGGCAAGCAGATGTCTGATTGCAGTCAGACATCCCTCGAGGGGTCCCAGATTGGAGAGGGTGCAGGCTGGGCTGAGGGACCCACCCCCCATGTATGGATTTTGTGCACCAGGCCTCTAGTAATTTCATAATTATATAAAACATTTACATGGTTCTAAAGTCAAAATGTAAAACAAAGCCTTGCCTCCTTTGCTTTCCCCACCCCTCTCCCATTCCCTTCCTTCCCCAAAGGTAAGAATTTTCGTTTGTTTTGAGATTTTCCCTCTGTTTTAACAGACACATATCTATTCCCACCTTTGCTAGAATATAGCATTGTACATCCACTAGGCTTTACTTTGTAAACTGATTTTGCAAAGCCACCATAGATGTTGAAAACAGAGTTTTAACCCAAATCTTGTCATTTCAGTTTACAACCTTAGTGCTTACACAAAGCAGCTTATTACTGTCCTGTGTAAGTGTTTCTTTCCCTGAAGTTCATTTCTAGGAAAGCAGTTGTTCTTGTATGATGCTTTCGCTTCTCACTATTATAGAAATGAAAATAATTGTAGATGGTGCACAGCATAAATGGGACTAGCTCTGCCAAGTGGATGAGTTTTTAAAAAATATACACAACTTTGTCCAGTTCTCTAGCACATACTCATGACTCCAAATTCCAAAGAGAATCTTCTAAGCTTCTGCTTTCAGAAATGTATCTAATGTTTACCAGAAACCTGTGGCCTTGGGTGTGAGAACTCCCTACCACATTTGCTTACTGAATCAATTTTTTTGATCTTCTTGACAGTGCCTGACTATGGGTTGTATATGAGGAAGGCCCATTCCTGCATGAATCTTCATGCATCAGGCTTCCAGTTTTAAATAATTAGGCAGCTACCTTTACTGAATATGAAAGAAAGAGAGAGTTTTCCACTATTCCTTGGAGGATCATCTCATCCTGTCTTGATTTTCATGATAAAACAAAGTAAAAAAGTAAAAACAATGATTTTGAAAATACAGATCTGAAAGGAAGCCTGTGGTGTTGATTTTAAAAGTAGTTTTGGGGATTCCTAAGTATTTATATTAGCTCTCTACATTGATTGTACACCCTGAAAAAAGTTATTTCTCTCTCCCTACAGACTTTTCCTGTATAGAGGCAGTTACTATTATATTCAAGAGTTCTGGTCAGATCACACAGGGCTTACTGTGAGATGTTGGGCAAAACTATTGTTGATTGTAGAGAATAAATATGGGGGTTGGTACAGTGTTTGCAAAGGAGGGTTGGCTGATATTGATAAATGCATCCTGTTAAGAGAAAGAAACTTTTACTTCAAATGGAAGAAGGAAAAAAACAGGCCATACATAAAGAATAGATAGCTCACTTTATTAGAAAGAACGCCTGGAGACTTATCTTTACATTTCCCCCACCAAAGAGCACACTATTGTTATTCCTCTCACACTGTGGTTGACTTATATTCTAGAGTTTCACTAGTGGAGTACAGAAGGAGCTATTTAAAATGTTCTCTGTTGAAAGGGCTATACTTTTGTCTCTCAAAGATTTTATTTTTAATAGAGGCCCGCTGCACAAAATTCATGCAAGGGGCTTGGACCCCGACACTGTGGTGGCTGCCTCTGCCTTGGCCCCCACCGCATGGCTTTGTCTGAAAGGTCATTTGGAAGGATGTCCAGCCTAATTAGCATATTATGCTTTTATTTTTATAGATTTTTCTTATTCATCTATTTATATATGAAAAGGTTTATTACAAAATAATGCTTGTTAGGGTATTCTTTTTGATCATTATAATATTATGATTACTTTAACTAGTAAATGAGCATCTGCACTAATAAAAGAGAAAGATGCAAATTGACCGTACCTCTGCAATGCCCACCAGCCAATCAGAAGTGAGTATGCAAATTAACCCAATAAATATGGCTTGTTAATTTGCATACGCAGGTGCCCAGCAGCCAGGGGCAGGGCAGGACACAGGTATTCCGCACCGCCTCAGCTGCTCAGGGCCTCTGGGCAGAATAGGAAGGCAGGGCCTGAGCGGAAAGAGGTGGTTCAGGGGATGGAGCAGAAAGGCGGCAGCCAGGGAAAGGAAGGCCCATTCTTGCATGAATCTTTGTGCATCAGGCTTCTAGTTTTAAATAATTATGCAGCTATTATAGCTATTGAATAGTTATGTGATCCGTGGATGTGTAACTACAATTAAATTAATTAAGTAAAAGATGGACCATAATTTATCTGAAAAACAGCCACAGCCCCTCAAGTTCATAACCTTCATAAGTCTGTGGAATAATACCAATGTGAACTCTCAGGATACAAGAAAATAACAGGAGGGAAAAACTGAAAGAAGAAGGAAGGGAGGAAGGAAGATGAAAGGAAGGAAAGAACAATAAAGAGAGGAAATTCAAATATCTTAGATAATGTGCTGTGAACCTTGAACCTAGTTATAGAATTACAAACAACACTACTTCCAAGAAGGTGTATTAGGTTTTGACAGCTGTCTGAGGATTTTTACTCCATGACTCTCAATTCATTCCATTAAACCATCATTTTCAACTTTGGTATTTTAGCACTGCTTTCATGATTTTTTGCCACAGCTGTATATTATTTAAAATATTGATTTATTATTTTACTTAAGTATATATGAATGTGTGTGTATATATATAAATGCATACAAAATTTTAAAAGAAGATTTTATTAGTCTTGTATGTGAAAAACCATTATTTAAAAAAATAGAGATACAGTACATTTAAGCTAGAAATTTTATTAAAATGTAAAAATGATTATCCATGTTCTAGGTACAGTGATCTTTCCTTACTTGTAGAATTGAGATATAAATGTTGCTTCTTCTTATAGGATATTAAATAAGTTAGTAGCGACAACGGATTTACAACATTCTTTTTTTTTAATTTAAACTCTTTATTGTTTAAAGTATTACATAAGTCTCCTTTTGTCCCCATTGACCTCTCCCTGGCCACCCCCACATCCTACCACATGCCCTCACCACCCCCCATCCCCTGTTTGTGTTCATTGGTTATGCTCATATGCATGCATACAAGTCCTTTGGCTGATCTCTTACCGCCTCACCCCTTACCTTCCCTCATAGGTTGGACAGTCTGATCTATGCTTCTATGACTCTGGTTCTATTTTTGTTCATCATTTTATGTTTTTCATTATATTCCACAAATGAGTACGATCATGTGATATTTATCTTTCTCTGACTGGCTTATTTCGCTTAGCATAATGCTCTCCAGTTCCATCCATGCTGTTGCAAATGGTAAGAATTCCTTCTTTTTTTATAGCAGCTTAGTATTCCATTGTGTAGATGTATTAGAGTTTTATAATCCACTCATCTGCTGATGGGCACTTAGGCTGTTTCCAAATCTTAGCTATTGTAAATTGTGCTGCTATGAACATAGGGGTGCATATATCCTTTCTGATGGGTGTTTCTAGCTTCTTGGGGTATATTCCTAGAAGTGAGATTACGCCTAAGTTCCATTTTTAATTTTTTGAGGAAACACCATACTGTTTTCCACAGTGGCCGCACCGGTCTGCATTTCCACCAGCAGTGCATGAGTGTTCCTTTTTGTCTGCATCCTCTCCAGCACTTGTCATTTGTTGATTTGTTGATGATAGCCATTCTGACAGGTGTGAGATGGTACCTCATTGTTGTTTTGATTTGCATCTCTCAGATGATTAGTGACTTTGAGCATATTTTCATATGTCTCTTGGCCTTCTGTAGGTCTGCTTTTGAAAAGTGTCTATTGAGGTCCTTTGTCAATTTTTTGATTGGACTGTTTATCTTCCTTTTGCTAAGTTATATGAGTTCCTTATAAACTTTGGAGATTAAACCCTTATCGGAGATAACATTGGCAAATATGTTCTCCTATGCAGTGGGATTTCTTGCTGTCTTGTTGATGGTTCCTTTTGCTGTGCAGAAGCTGATTATTTTGATGTATCCCATTTGTTTATTTTCTTCCTAGTTTCTATTGCCCTAGGAGCTGCATCGGTAAAGATATTGCTACTCCAGATGTCTGCTACTTTGCTGCCTATGGCTTCTTCTAACACTTTTATGGTTTCCTGTCTTACGTTTAAGTCTTTTATCCATTTTGAGTTTATTTTGTGTATGCTGTTAGTTGGTGGTCTAGTTTCATTTTTTTGCGTTATGTGTATCTGTCCAATTTTCCCAACACCATTTATTAAAAAGACTATATTGACTCCATTGAATGCTCTTGCCTCCTTTGTCAAATATTAATTGAGCATAGTGGCTTGAGTCGACTTCTGGGTTCTCTGTTCTCTTCCATTGATCTATATGTCTGTTCTTGTGCCAGTACCAGACAGTTTTGAGAACCATAGCTTTGTAGTATAGCTTGATATCTGGTATTGTGATCTCTCCAACTTTGTTCTTTCTCAGGATTGCTGCAGCTATTCAGGGTCTTTTTTATTCAAGATGTATTTTTGGAGAGTTAGTTCCAGGTCTTTGAAGTATGCCATTGATATTTTCATGGGGATTGCATTGAATCTGTAGATTGCTTTGGGTAGTATGGACATTTTAATGATGTTGATTCTATGAATCCGTGAACACAATATATTCTTTCATCTGTTTATGTCTTCCTCTATCTCTTTTTGCAGTGTCATGCAATTTTCTGAGTACAGGTCCTATACCTCCTTGGTTAAATTTACTCCTAGATATCTAAATTTTTTTTTTTGCAGTGGTAAATAGGATTTTTTGTTTGTTTGTTTCTCTTTTTGTGAGCTCATTATTGGTGTACAAAAAAAGCCATAGATTTCTGGTTGTTAATTTTGTATCCTGCTACATTGCCAAATTCATTTATTAAGTCAAGTAGTTTTTTAATGGAGTCTTTGGGGTTTTCTATGTACAATATCATGTCATTTGCGAGTTCTGGTGTACTTGGGTCAGCAGCAGGTCCCTGGCCAGAATGGCTGTAGGATCCAGGGTGGTGTCTGAGGGCCCCCTGAGTGGAGGTGAGGCTGGGCTCCCAGCCACAGCAACTCTCCCCTTCAAGATGGTGTGGCCTCTGTGGCAGAGCCAACGCTTCGGGAGATATTGCAGCAGTAGCAGAGGCTGCCCAGCTATGCAAGCCTGGTCCGCCAGCCCCTGAAGGTCCTGCATGATCCAGCTGTCCCTCACTCAGACACAGACACACACACACCACACGTCCACACACGCCCCTTTTGCTCCCTCCCTCACTCACACTTTCTCCCTCACTGCCATCCTCCAGGCCGCCATCTTGGAATCCGTACAACATTCTTGACATGTTGAAAGGATCTGATGAACATTGACTTATATTCTCTGAAACTTGTGGTATATGTATTATAGATAATAGATATGTGCTAATGACATAATAATGAGCATTATCAAAATAAAGGCCTAAGTTTTCTTTACTAACCTCTTGGGGCACCAAGCAAAAATTAGCATCCCTTTTAGCATTAGGTATCCTAGATTGTGAATTGGCTACCCTTGAAGCCACCAGTTGGCTATATTGCAATTCAACTTCTAATATTGTATACCAAAGGAAAACCAGAGACTGTTTCTCAGACCTAAAATTTCACCTTGGTTTCTATTTTAGAGATAATACTAAACCTGCTGTTACTTCTTATTATTAAGTATTATGACATCATAACTTTCAGATGTGGAGCAGTCGATAGAATATGATGCTTATGGATCATTCAGTATCCCATCACCATTATGAAAGCAATAGTCTACTTTAGAACAGAAATACCACCGAGGATTTCTGGAAAGATATGTGCCATTTGAATATAGTAAGAAATCCCTAGTCTGTGTTGCTCAGTTGGTTGAGCATTTTCCAATGCATGGAAAGTTCAATTCCCGGTCAAGGCACATGCCTAGGCTGTGGGCTCAGTCCCTAGTGGGGAGGGGGGGTGCATCTGAAGCAGCTGATCACATCAATGTTTCTCTCTCTCCTCTTTCCTCTTTTTCTGAAATCAATAAAAACGTATTTTTAAAAATACAATAAAACCCATGTTCTTTAAGGCTATTAGTAGGTATTTTAGAAAAATATTAACGTATTTTTTACATCAACCCGAGTAGACTAATTGGTGTTAATAGTATATGTTTGCAGTAAATCTAATATTGCTTTCTTGTATCTAAATAATAAGTACCATAATTACTAGAATTAATGTCCCATTCTTTTGAGTGTCTCAACCCACAAAACATTTTGGATAAAAAATGTTTCCCTACATAACCTCCCCCCGCTGCCAGTTTGTAACAATGAGTACTGTTTATACAAGTAAAGCATGCTTTGTTCTTTCCAGGACATAGACAGTTCTATCAAAGGAGCAGATTTTTGTCCAGAGAATTAGTACTTGCTTTTTCTACACCTTCTAGGAAAATTTTAATTTTGTCTTTTCTAAACTTTTTTTTTCTTTTTAATGAAAACAAGAATGGAGCTATTGGCATAAAGCCAACCTGTAATGAAAGCCAACCTTTAATGAAATCACATAAAGCTGGAGCTAATAGAGCTGCCTGATCCATTGTTTCTCTTCTTGGAAAGTAGTGGTAAACAGTTCAATAACAATCCTATATAAAAGGCTAATATGCAAATTGTTCACTCAGGAATTTGACTGACCAGGAGTTCGACCGCTTGCTATGACATGCAGTGGCCACCAGGGGGCAGCATGGATTGAAGGAAGGCTCTGGCTGACAGCCAGCAGCCGGGGTAAGGAAGGCCCTGGCCGGCAGCTGGCAGCCGGAGGGAGGAAAGCCCCTGCTGGCAGTCGGCAGCCGGGGGAAGGAGGGCTCTGGCCAGCAGCTGGAAGGCCTTGATTAGCCCTGATCACCGACCAGGACTAGTGACCCTACCCGTGCACAAGTTGCGTGCATGGGCCTCTAATGTGTATATAAAAAAGGCTAATAGGCTAAGTGTCCCTCCTACTGTCTGACCAGTTGCTATGACATGCACTGACTGACCACCAGGGGGCAGAAGCTCAATGCAGGAGCTACCAAGCTGCAGTGACTTGACAGCAATGGTTCTCAGGTGATGCACCATGAAACCAGAGAGGAGGGAGCCCGATTCCTCACAGAGCCGCGTGATTCAACCTTCAGCCGTGGGTTATGTTGTTGCGGGGCCACTGTTGGCCCCAAATCTGGTTTACTGCACACTTGCATTTGTGTTCCATACCCTGTATGGCAGCAACTTTGTAGAGTACCCTCTTGCACTCCAGGACCCCTTGGGGGATATTGGAAAGCTGGTTTCAGCCTGATCCCTGCAGGCCAGGCCAAGGGACTCCACCTGCAGGAGGGACCCTGCTGACTCAGCAGACGCTGGGGAGGGACTGTGGAAGGTTGGCTCCAGGGGGTGTCCAGCCCATGTGTCCCAGTCCTGCTTCACCAGCCACCTTCTAATTAATTTCCTTTCAATGTGCATGAATTCATGCACCAAGTCACTAGTAACAAATAATGTAAATATGATTTTTATTTTTTTATTAAATCTTCACATTCTTACTGTTATGTTTTTGAACTTGTATAAAGTTGCTTAAAGCAGAGTTCTTTATTCTTCCTAAATATCAAAGGATTTATTAAATTATCTCCACTGAAGATGGAGAAATGTATTGCTCTAGTATCTAAATTACTGTATTACATTTCAATAACTGAAGTGAAATCTTAAAAATAAATGAGTGACATTTAAGTATGCTATATATGTTATTTACATATTTCTAGCTTATCCATTAAAAAGTGCACAATACCAGGAAAGATGATCTCTTTAGGTTCAAGAATATTTTACTCTCAGGAATGATAGCCATGGGCCCCAGGGCTTGCCAGCTTTTCAGTGTTTTGTAAAAAACATTTGAGACATGAAAAGGAAAAATTAGTGGCTCCAAAATAAGAAAGTTAGTTCTGAGATTAAAATTTTAATTATTAATTCAATTTCTCCAAATGTGACATTATGTCTTCAAGTAACATGGAGATTTAAAGAGAAGATAAGACAAAATTATAAGGGGTGTTTTAAAAATTATATTTGCTGCATTTGCTTAGGAATGCCTTAGGCCAAACGAATGCTCATAAGCACCTCACTTATGCCTCAATTACTTTGGAGTTTTCTACCTTTTCCCTTCTAGTCTTTTCTCTTTCAATTCTATCCTGCAGCATACAAGCAGATTCATTTTAATAAAGCACTATTTCATCATGTCTCTTTCCTGCTCAGGAAACTATTGACTCTCAACTTCTCATCACATCAAGTGGAAACTCCTCTCCAGACATTCATGGCACTACACAATTAGATCGACCCTTTTTACACAGCCTCATTTAAGACTTTGCTCAACCATGAAGCCTTGCACCACAAGTGTGGGCTTCTTTTTACTTTCCCTAATTACTCCACTGATTCTTATTTTCTAGTCTCCACTCAGTCATTCCCTTTCTTTTTAACTCAACAATGAAAAGTCTTCCCCTTTCTTTTTAACTGTACATTGCTCAGATTCCAAGACCCAACTTAGAGATCACCTCTTAAAATCTTCTATAACTATTTCAACCCTCATAGTTCTTTCTCTAGTGACACAGCACTTGGAATTTTTTACAATTTAGCACTTAATTATAAAATGTCTTCTCCAATATGTGTTAGTCTCTTCACCCCCAAAACAATAGAATCTTTTTGAGAATATAAATTAGTTCTTATACTCATTTCCCTAAAGTGTGTACCACAGTTAGCACATTCAAGGCAAATGGCACACTTAGCATTTTACTTATTTACTTTCAAACTTCAATCTTGCTTTTAACCATATCTCCCTGACTATATCTCTTTTGTACTTAGACTTGCTAAATATTAAGGAGAAAGCCTACCCCTTATATGAAAATAAAACCTATATGAAAATGGAACCCTTACATGCAAATGATTGATCTTAAATGCTTAAGATTGTTCTGTATTTCATGGGTTGAGAGCTTTTAACTAGAGGCCCAATGCATGAAATTCATGCACTCAAAGAGGGGGGAAGTTCCCCTCAGCCTGGCCTGTGCCCTCTCACAGTCTGGAGCCCCTGAGGGATGTCCGACTGATGGCTTAAGCCCACTCCCCATGGGAGAGGCTCACGCCACCGCTGCTGCACTCATCAGCCGTGAGTCCAGCTCAGGGCTTCTGGCTAAGCAGTGCTCCCATTGTGGGAGCGCACTGACCACCAGGGGGCAGCTCCTGTATTGAGCGTCTGCCTGCTTGTGGTCAGTGCACATCATAGTGACTGGCCATTCCACTGTTTGGTCAATTTGCATATTACCCTTTTATTATATAGGATTACTTATCTTTAAAGTAATTCCCTGTGAAATATATATGCTTATCTTTCAAAGTATTTTGCCAACTTCTCCTTAAGAATTTCATTTGAACCTTTGGCCACATGTTTAAATATTCAAGATGGTGGCAAATTGTTAGCAATTAATTATTGAAGGTGATAAATTATTGGAAATAAATAAGAGTGGGGAAATGAACTTGTGAACAAATTTGTTGATCAAAAACTGGTTGCAACACACACTCAATTTTTTATGCTTCATTAAATAATTATAAATACGCATTATAAATGAGAGTTGAAAAATACTTTAGCCAAGGAAACACACAAATGAAGTAATTTCTTTTCAATGGCATCACTTTAGCACTCTAATCTTATTTGTATTTTTTATACTTATTGCTTAGTTCAGATGGTGTAATATTAACACAGTAGTGTCAAATAGAAGAACTATTCAACTTCTATCTTACTTCCACCCTCTCAGGTAAGGAGAATCATATTCTTTTTGGAATGATTAAAACAAATATCATTTAGAAATTACTGAAAATAAGATAATTAACAAATTATAGGAGGACATTAACTTATTCAGAGAACATTTACTTATTCAGAAGACATTTAGTTAAATCAGTGCTCAGTTTGGATTTAGGATATAAAATAAAATAAAACTAGTCAATAATGATTCTAACATTTTTGACCTGAGGAACTGAAAGTACAGAGTTGGGGAAACTATAGACAATATAATTTTAGGGAGAAGTTAAGCACTCTTTGAGGGATATTATATTTGAAATGATTGTACACATGAAATTGGAGAGGTTGATTGGCAGTTGGATTCAAAAACTTGAGGTCCAGGAGGGAGATCTGGATTTGGAATCATTAGTATATAGATGGCCTTTAGAGTCATGTGACTAGATAGAAAGAATGGAGATGAGACACAACAGGAGAAAGAATGGAGATGAGACACAACAGGAGAAAGGAGAAGTTCCTCCAACATTTAGAGGTAGGAAGAGAAAAAACAGCAACACAGGAAATTAAAAAGAAGCAGCCAGTGAATGTAGGAGGAAAACTAGAAAAGTGTGGTTTTTTTGAAGCCCAATGAAGACAATGCTTCAAGGAAGTGAGCGGGATCCATTGTCCCAAGTGTTGCTGATCAGACAAATAATGTGAGGGTTCTTGGTGACTTAGACATGACCGCATTGGGTGCAATAGTAAAGAGCAGAGGAAATATTATTAACTGGAATAGATTCAGGAGAGAAATGGAGGAGTGGAATTGTAAAAAAAAAAAAAAAAAAAAAAAGGCAGATCAGTGTTCTCTTTAGAAAAATACATTTGAGAAGAGCAATTTGATAATTCAGGAGAAAGTGAGGAGATAATGGGCAAGAAGATATGGGATCTACTGCACAAGTGGAGGCTTAGCCTTAGAAGCATAAGCATTTCGTTCATGTGGGTGTATACTCAGGTAAATGTGATGGTAGTGTGTAAGCATCACAGTGACTTCTTAAGATAGGTGTTCCTTTTTATTTTTTCATTTTAAAATGGGGAAATGGAGGCACCAACAAGTTAAATAACTTAAGTGACTGAGTCAGAATTTGAAATGAAGCAATCTGACTATTTTAAGATAACTACAGGATTCCACACAAGGTCAGATCTCAGCTACAATATTTTTCTCAGTTGTGTATTTCACATTTTGAGAACATTGAAAGCCCAAAGAAGCACTACTAAAATAACAAAGAACTTGGAACTCTGTCATATCCAGGTAATGAAGCTCTGAAGAAGCTCTGAAGATTATACCTCTTGGATCTCCAATATAGTGGCTTATGTTTAAAATGTAAAAAAAAGAGAAGCTATGGGTTAAATACTATTTAAAGAAAACAGGAGCAATATGTAGAAGGAACTCATTTACCTTGGAGAAGTATAACTCACCTGAAATATTTTGAAAGTCTGTAATTTCAAAGAAAGCTTATACTTTGTGTTGCTTCCAACAGGGGATCAATGACAAACGTGTGGGACTTTCAAGGAACACGTCAGTTCCATTTGCTGATCTTTGAGAATCTAACATGAAAAGAGTACATTATAAATATTCCTCTTACATTAAAAAATGGAATGACTACCTTGTTACTAGTGTCTCTTCTGAGAGAGGTAGGCTGATGGAAAGAAGTAAACTTGAGCTTTAGAATCAGAAGAACAGGCCCCACCACTTACTGGTTTCATGCCTTAGGGCCAGTTACTCAACTTCTCTGAACTTCAGTTCCCTCATTAATAAAATGCCTGTAGTGATATCCATCTTTCTTTCAGGTTTTTATAAGAATTAATGTGTGTTAAGTGAAAAGAGCAGTGTTTTCTTCATTTGTTCATTTTGTTTTGTTTTTTTCTCACATCAGCTTCTCCATTACTCAGAATGTTTAGACAGAGCTTAGATGAGCACAGATGTCAAAGATGCTGCAAATGGGATTCCAGCCATGAATGTGAGGTTGATTAATGGATTATTAGGTGTATTATAATACCACATTACCTAACATAAATGTTATTCATAAAGATTAAAATCATAGGTGTTGGAAGTAGATCATCCTTGTAAATAATCATAAAATTCTTCAGTGTGTCAGCTATATGACCTTGGACATGTCAATTTACCTGTCTATGCTAGAGTGTCTTTGAAAGGATCATAATAGGGCCAATGGATCATGATTATTGAGATAATTACATGAAAAAATGCATTTAAAATGCATAGCAAAGTGCCTATCACATAGTAAGCACTCAGTAACTGGTAGCTATTTCTAGTCTTAGCGACTACTCTGTGGGTTAATATTTATCTCTTTAAAGTGTTACTGCACTTCCTTGGGAGGTGCTGCTGCTTTCAAGATTAAAGGGAGGCTCTTTCATTGCCTTTTTAGAATCACTTGGGTTACCTTTGATGATATCTGCTCCTAGCCCTTTAGAATCTCCTTAGGTTTGTTCAAGCTGGACAATGAAGAAGAATTTCATTCTTTTCTGTGCTCTGAGTTTTTTGAGTCATTGGATTATTGGGGCCAGAGAAGAATAAAGCCATTATCTTGGTACAGGAGACTCTGTTATTGCTCATTATTTTGAAGTATTATGTACTTTTGTCCTGTGTGTCACAGGATAATTCTGTACCAAGGAAACCATATAAGCAAAAAATATAGAATCATTTTATTCACCCTCCTATAAAAAGGGCAATGAGGAATGCCATTTTTAGAAAAAGGCAGTCTTTAAAGATCAGCCTCCTTTTGTGTCTTTTATCTAGAAATATACATGCCAAATGAGATGCTGAGAGGTTTGGTTTCTGCTGAGAAGCTTAAGATAATTAGGGACTACAGCGGAATGCAGCATTTATGGTTAGAGTAATATAGAGAAAATAGAGTATAATGAGTGGCTTTTTTCCAGGTTCTACTTTCAAGTTGTTTTCATCTTTATCTTTATTGTCAAAAAATTTGAAATATTACTGCTTCATGACAGTGAGAATGATGGGCCATACTCTTAAGTCATTTATTTTTTCCAAAATGGATGTTTTACTTGTTTTCAATATCTGAGAAAAGTCAAAAGGAAACAGTAGCCAAATAATTAGCTTACATGGTATATTTCAAAGCAAGTGGATAACTAATGTCCAGTCAAACAAGCGTGGTGCTAACAGGGCCATCTATCTCTGGAATACCCCAGAGTCTGAAAGGTGCTAGAGAAATCTCTCTCTCCTGACCTTCAGCAGCTGCAGTAACAAATTTGAGAAGAGTCACCTAAATGCTCACTAGTATATGCATTTACCTATTCCCTTTTCCTAACTCTATTAGGGAGACAAGAATGGGCATTGGAATCAAAGAACCCTAGACTCCAAATCATGGTGCATCCCCTGGGACTTTGGGATCCATCCATTAAGATCAGATCATGAATTCAAGTTAAGGTTTGGAATATAAGAGGATATTAATTCTCCTCTATAAACCAGAGACACTGATGAGTATCTGAAACATAGGTTGTGTTGTTTTACTTTTGTATATCCTGTATTTTCCCTCCACTGCAAGAGTGGAAGCTCCTTACTGTGCTAGCAGGGAGTTAGAAACAAAATCACAGGAATCACAGGTAATAAAACTGACAGTGGGACTGTTTCTGGAATTAGAATACCAGGCCACCTTTACTAGTATGCTGGGCAAAGTCAGGGGTAATTTGTTTTTATTTTATTTTATTTTATTTTATTTTAGAGAGAAGAAGGGAGAGGGAGGGAAGAAAGGAGATAAAGATGATTGATAGATGGATGGATGGATGGATGGATAGATAGATAGATAGATAGATAGATAGATAGATAGATAGATAGATAGATAGATAGATAGATAGACAGAGAGATAGAGAAATATCGATATAAGAGAGAAACATTGCACGTGCCCGAACAAGGTATTGAAACCGCCACCTGGGTATATGCCCTGACCAGGAATTGAACCTGCCACCTTTTGGTGCATGAGCCAATGCTCCAACAACTGAGCCATACCAAGGAGGGTGAGGTCATTCTAATTAAATGATTTTGGCCTCTGAGGTGACCATGCCCCTGCTTATTGCAAAGAGCCTGCAATAATCTTTCACTCTGTAAATACTATTGAGAAACCACTACATACAATGTACTGTTACAACAAAATGCTGTCATAACCAAAAATTTAAAGATAGGTAAACAAAAAAACAGGAAGCTGCTACTATCTGGACAAAAAGAGTGAAGTGTCTTGTTTCTTGTGTTCCACTCCATCTAGCACCCAGCAGCACAGGATTCTAAGAGCATGAACACTGAATTGGATACTGGAGTTCTAATTCTGGCTGCATAGCCTACTGCCTTTCTTCTCTTGAATAGTTACTTAATGTAGCAGTCTTTCAGTTCCCTCAGTCATAAGAAGGCAAAAATAATAATAGTGTCTATCTCTTAGGGTTGTTAGGACAGTAATGAGACATATATGTGAAGCATTTAGTACAATGCCTGGTACATAATTGGTGCTTATGAATAGCTGCTATTATGACTGTTATTATTATGATTACTGTTTTCTCAAGTGTAAGATTTCACAGTATTTATTTTCTCTGTGTGTTTGGTAAATTTTGTTTATTAGCTCATCTTCCAAGGAAAATTACTCCTACAAACATGCTGAAATAATGCAAACATCAGTGACCTCATTGTAGGGCAGGGTTGTGAAAGCTTCAGCCTCAAACCTGCAGAGGGGAGTGGTTATACCCGTATCTTGTATAAAGATACGTAGTCAGGACTCTGACCCTGATTGGATGCCCAAGGTTCCAACATTTTCCCTTGACTCTACAGCATAATGCAACCAGGATAGTGGCCCCAACCAGAGCAGTAACTTGGCACACACGTGTAAATTGGGAGCACAGAAGGCTTAGTTTGAGCCCCCGTATTTGCTTAGATCCTATGACTAGAAGACTAGTAACTTTGCATCCAAAAGTGAGTGACCTTGTTGTGCTGGAAGTTAAAAGAACTGGTTCATAGGTAACATGTGAGACTTTTCCTAGGATATCCCTGACAATTGTGAAAGAGATTTCTAGAGTACTTTGTTGGGAGGGAGGGTGATAATCATGTATGCTATTGATTACTATTAATTTAATGCCTTTTAAACTCCAGGATAGTATGATGCAGGAATGCATTAGAAGTAGAGATTTATGGTTTCACACTACAGAAAATAAAGCATGACATTAAGATTTTCAAATAAAGAATCAGAAATATTCTTTTTTTTTTAATTATAAGCAAATGCTTTAGTAAAATCTCATATTTAACAAGTGGTAACACCCATGTTATAGAGATCCCTGGATATTTAGAAAGAAAGGCATTTTGTTTCTTATGTTCATAGGAAACATTATTTGACTCAGAAAATAAAATCTTATTTCATTCCATAGTGAGTAGATTTAATGTGGAATTCTGTTACAATTCTCTGGTCCTTGCTTGTTAAATTTTTATGTTGTTCTTGTACATAATACAAAAGTTGTTGCAAAAAATGTGAGTTGTTTTTTCTCATCCACATTCTTTCTGGACATGTGATCTGCTATGCATCTAAAAGCACACTCTATCCATTTATTACTACCATGGAGCCCTACTATGACTTGTTCTACCAAACTTTGGAAGTGAAATGCTATGTAAAATCATCCTTTTTCTCAGTTGCTGCTTCTAAACAAGTCACTCTGTTCTTTTGTTTTGTTTTGTTTCTAAGTTGTATTTTTTACTAAATTGATTGGGGTGACATTGGTTTATAGGATCACATAAGTTCCAAGTGTACATTACTATGATGCATCATCTGTATATTGCATCATATGCCCATCACCCAAAATCAAATTATTGTCCATCACCATATGTTAGGCATATGTTAGGCACCCCTCATCACCCAGCACCTCCACGCACTTTCCTCTGGCAACCACACACTGTTGCTTGTGTCCACAAGGCTCAGTTTTATATTCCACATATGAGTGAAATTTTGATATCTGTGTAAATTATTACACCCTCTTTCAATCACTGCTGCTGTTGCCTCGCATTGCCAAGAAGTGATAGCTGCCTTTCTATATAATTCACATAACTCCATTTTTTTCTCATCTTATTTTATCTTCAATTCAATGAATTCTGTATCTAAATAAATAATAGTATGGGGCACTTAACTTTTTAGTTCCTTGACCTCCGCTTCATTTATATCCAAAGCATACAAGAAACTGTACACTTGGTCCACCTGCTTTTTTATTTTGATATCATCATCTCTCCTCCACAGGCTCTCGAGAGTTATTCCAGGTCTTAGTCCCTTCCCAGTTCCCCCACATTAGACTCCTGTTCAGTCAGGATGTGATGCTTGCTTACAAATAATGCGGTTCCCAGTGTACTTACGAGCTTCTCTCACTTCCAGAAGGCTAGTGTCTACCCTTGATCACTCTAATAATCTATTTGCTTTTTTCCATTCCTGGACAGAAGATAACATTGTAGAAAAACACTCTTCATCATTCACTCTCTCTCTCTAAGCTCATCACTCTACCAAAACAGTCATTGTTTTAGTCATTAGTCATAGCTACCACACCTTGTGAGGATGTTTCATGTCTCAATAGATTATCAGATTTGTAAGGGCAAAGACTCTATGCTATACATTTCTCTATCTCTTTAAGAATGGGTATATTGTAAACATGTAATATTGTTTTTGAATAAATGCATGGCTAGATGAATGAATGAATGAATGGTTGGATGGATAGAGGAATGATTGGATTTCCTTAAAAAATCAATAAAAATTTTGTTGTTTTTTTTCATCTTGTCTTACTTCACCTCACTGTAAGTCATGAGCATTAGTGGTAGAACAGCTTTTGAACACTACACTGAAGCAATGCCAAGCCCTGCTCAGCTAAGTCCTTTACCCAATTTAATTGGTTTCCTTTTAACAACTTCTCTTGTACTCCCAGGAGCTACATCAGACTACAGAAGCCAATTCAGGAGGAATTCAGGTTCAAGGGTCAGATAAAATTATAACTCAGCTGTGGTTACATTGATTTGGCTTTGCTCCTTGATCTGCAACACTTAAGGATACAAGATGGCATGAGTGGCCATGGCTCCCAGAGGCCTCCCTTAACCTTCACAATGATACACCTGCAGTTTGGTGGCCTTGATGGTCCTGACTGAGGGAGGTAATTATGAGATCAGAGCATCCCAGACATCCAGGAGTTTTGAATATTACATCTTTTAGAGTAGTTGAAGAGTAGGTCAGGACTTAGAGGTCCACCTTGTTATCATAAAATTATTACTTTGTTATACCATGGTTATGTGTCTCACTTCTTATTTTTTCCTGAGCCATGGCTTGGGTTACAAGGCAACAGACCTACCATACTTGCTTTCCCTCCTCTAAAATAGGTATTAGATTTATATTTAGTTTATTTTTATGGTGCCTCGGGATTGTTCTGCTTATATTTGTAATTTTTTTTTGCAACGGAGTTATTTTCTCATAGCTCATCTCTGTGCTTTTATTAAAATGTCCACTCCTTGGAACATAAAAGTTAACAAAATCTTTCAATTTTTCCACTATACACCTCCTCAGGAGATTATTCACAGGCAGTAGGTTACCCTCGCTCTCCTCTGGTCTTCCCAGAAAAGCTGGCCTTCCTTCTCTTAGTCTTTTTGCTTCCTTCAAAATAAATTCTTAGAAAGAACTAAAGCTACTGCTCTTGAAAAATTGTTTATACCACCTCCACACCATGAAGTAAAAGGTCACAGCTTATGTGAAATCAGTCATATAATGGAATGAATTAAATTTCAGCTTGAAATCTAAAGGTCAAGATTTAAACTTCCTGACGTAAGATATATAGAACCATCCACTGCTCACTCCCCTTGTAAAAAATAGTGTATTAGTAAGTGGAATAATGGAATCGTACACAAGTGTACTTGAATTGTAATTCTTATTACCTGCGAAACTTCAGAGTCAATCTTATAGTACTTCAGTTTTCTCATCTGAAGATGCTAATAACACCAATTATGTCACAGGACTTCTATGTTATGTATTGTAGGTAAAGCATCTAGCAAATAGTAAGAGTTCAATAAATGGTAGTTATGGACCCCATTTTAAAAATAAGTTATCTCAACAAATGAAAACAGTGATCAAAAATTGGCACGCAATTCCCAGCTCCTTGTCCTGGGGCAGAATTCCTTTAAGCTAATAGCAACAGATTCTCTTTTCTTTGGAACATGGTCCTTCTGTTCAGATGTCTCATGGAGGAGTACACTGAGTGGCTGTACTATACTTAACCAAGTGAAACCATCAAGTGACGTTCAAAAGTGGTCATGGCTGGTTATATATAGCTTTTCCAGAAGGTTCCCACATGCTTAATTGAATGTCTTCTCAAATTCTTTGGCACCAACACCGAGCACAAAACTTTTTTTTTCAAAATTCATGCAAGGGGTTCGGCCCTTGCAGCCGCGGCGGCTTGCCTCAGCCCTTGCAGCCCGGGCTTTGTCCGGAAAGTTGTCCGGAAGGTTATTCAGCTGTCCGGTCTAATTAGCATATTATGCTTTTATTATTATAGATGTTCCCCATTTTTCTCCTCTCCACCCACATCCACCTTCTGACCCTCACAACATTGTTGTTTATGCCCATGGGCTATGCATATATGTTCTTTGGATATTCTCTTTACCTTCTTTTATCCCAGCTGCCCACCTCCATCCCCTCTGACATCTGTCAGTCTGTACCCTGTATCCATGTCTCTGGTTCTAATTTGTTCATCAGCTTATTTTATTCATTAGATTCCATATATTAGTGAGATTATATGGTATTTGTCTTTTTCTGACTGGCTTATTTCACTTAGCATTATAATCTCCAGATCCATTCATGCTGTCACAAAAGGTTAGATTTCCTTCCTTAGTACAGCCATGTAGTATTCCATTGTGTAAATGTACCACAGCTTTTTTATCCACCTATGTACTGATAGACACTTGGCTGTTTTCAGAGCTTGGTTATTGTAAACAATGCTGCTATGAACATATGGTTTATATATTCCCTGTGATTGGTGTTTTGGTGTTCTAAGTATATATTCCCAGAAATGGGATCGCTGGGTCAAAAGGCAGTTTCATATTTAATATTTTGAGGAAACTTCATACTGTTTTCCAATGGCTGTACCAGTCTGCACTCCCACCAACAGTGCACAAGGGTTCCCTTTTCTCCACATCCTCACCAGCACTTACTGTTTGTTGATTTATTGATGGTAGCCATTCTGGCAGGTGTGAGATGATATCTCATTGTGGTTTCAATTTGCATCTCTCTGACGATTAGTGATGTTGAGCATTTTTAAAAATATATATTCTTATTAATTTTTAGAGAGAGGGAGAGCCATGGAAAAGAGAGAAACATCCATGAGAAAGCAAAACATAAATCCATTGCCCCACGCATGCCTCCTACTGGAGATTGAGCCTGAAACCTGGGCACTTGTTGCTGGGAATCATACCAGCAACCTCTCAGTGCTCGGAATGACACCTAATCAACTGAGCCATGCCATCCAGGGCTGAGCAGTTTTTTATATGT
This sequence comes from Corynorhinus townsendii, assembly GCA_026230045.1. Taxonomy (NCBI): domain Eukaryota; kingdom Metazoa; phylum Chordata; class Mammalia; order Chiroptera; family Vespertilionidae; genus Corynorhinus; species Corynorhinus townsendii. The sequence continues at coordinate 29,587,305 of JAPDVU010000001.1, forward strand.
CTATTGGCCATCTGTATGTCCTCTTTGGAAAGGTGATTCAAGTCCTTTGCCCATTGTTTAATTGGATTGTTAGTGTTCCTGATGTTGAGTTGTACAAGTTCTTTATATATTTTGGAAAGTAACCCCTTATCAGATGCATCATTGACAAATATGTTCTCCTATAAATGGGTTTCCTTTTCATTTTTTTGATGGTTTCTTTTGCTGTGCAAAAGCTTTTTATTTTGATGTAGTCCGATTTGTTTATTTCCCCCTTTGTATTCCTTGTCTTAGGAGATAAATTAGCAAATATTGCTATGAGATATGTCTGAGATTTTACTACCTATGTCTTATTCTAGGATTTTTATGGTTTTGTGACTTATATTTAAATCTTTTGTCTATTTTGAGTTTATTCTTATGTATGGTGTAATTTGGTGATCTAGTTTCATTTTTATGCATGTACCTGTCTAATTTTCCCAGCACCATTTATTGAATAAACTGTCTTCACTCCATTGAATACTTTTGCCTCCTTTGTCAAATATTAATTGACCATATAGGCATGGATTGATTTCTGGGCTCTCTGTTCTGTTCCATTGATCTATATGCCTGTTCTTAAGGCAGTACCAAGCTGTTTTGATTATAATGGCCTTCTAATATTAGTTTGATTTTCTGGTATTATGATCCCTCCAACTTCGTTCTTCTTTCTCAAGATTGCTGAGGCTATTCAAGGTCCTTTTTGTTCCATATAAGTTTCCGGAATATTTTTCTAGATCTGTAAAATATGTCATTGATATTTTAATAGGGACCTTGTTGATTCTATTCCGTTTTACAAAGCAAAGAACTAATTGGTAGGAGTGTTTTTAAAAATATCACTAGAGCAAAGCTGGGGAGTCAGTCTTGAAATGGATGGAGAATATAGTACATGGATGCTAGGTACAGGAATCAAACCTATAAGCCTAGTGGGGTCCTTATACATTATGTTATGACAGTGATGAGCAATCCAAGTTTAGAAAATAGGCTCATGTCTATTTCAGAATTATTTTCAACAAGGCGCTTTCTGGGGACAATGTGCAGGATGGAATGCAGGGAGGCTGAAGCTGTTTTGGATTTCTAGTAGCTGATGCATACTTCTAAACAGGAATTTTATTAAGGAGCTAGGCATTTTTCTTCATGTATTCAGAGTCTGCCTCTTATACTACCTTAGATTATGAGTTCCCAAAGGTACAATAGTTGGTCTTATTCACCTTTCTTTCCCCAGGACCTAACAGAGTTTCTAGAACTGCCGGTACTCAATAAATATTTTTTTTTCCTTGAATCAGCCTGTTGTGTTGTCTTATTAATGCAGTGAGATCCCAGGCACTGTTATATGATACTGTAACACAAAGATGGAGATATCCATAAGGCTTTCACTGCTGCCTAGTAGCCCATCTTTGGTAAGAAGCAGCTATGTTGGAATTCATGATCTAAGACAATTGCATTGGAAAATACACGAAAGCATTTCAGTCAACCTTGGTCTCTTCTCCCTCCTCAGCAGGATAAAGCCAGAACAAATAGTTCAATTAGAGGTAACTTTGAATTCCTATATGATATGCTACCTTTACTAGGTTCAGTAAGTAGAATAGTTTGAAGATACTGATAATATTTTTTTCTGAATAAAAGCATTTGGAGCCATCTTTGGGGAAATTTAGTTATGAAAATAATTGAATGTGTCATATGATACATCTTCTGGCAGCTTACTCAACAGCTAAGGTAGTAAGTACTGCCCACATACTCACTGCTAACCCTGTTCCACTTTATATAAATTAATCCAATTGATAGTGAATTTGTAATGGATTTGGTAAACAAGAGAAGCATACCTATCACATATTGTACAATACTATAAACAAACTAGAGGCCCGGTGCATGAAATTCATGCATTTGGTGGGGTGGGGGTCCATCAGCCCAAATTGCGAGAGGGCGCGGGCCAGGATGAGGGACCCCACTGGTGCACGATCAGGGCTGGGGAGGGACGCGGGAGGTTGGCCAGCCGGAGAGGGACCATGGGAGGGCTCCAGGGAATGTCCAGCCCATCTTGCTCAGTCCTGATGGGCCAGACCCCAGCAGCAAGCTAACCTGGTCTAAGCATCTGCCCCCTGGTGGTCAGTGCATGACATAGCAAGCGTTTGAGTGGCCTTAGGATATCATTAGCATATTACGCTTTGATTGGTTAAACGGATGACCGGACACTTAGCATATTAGGCTTTTATTATATAGAATATATAATATGTGCTAATAGCTTGTGACATATTATCTTTTTTAATTTTTCCAACAACCCTGATCATTGTCAGCACTTTTCTTCCATATGTACTTTTGAAAGTCATCACAACCATTTCCAAAGGCTTTTAAATCTCCCGACTTCAGAGCATAATGAATATATTCTTTTGAGAACAAAAGAGAAAGGATATGGAACTAAAATTCTGAGAGATTAAGCTGAGCAAGTCCACAAAGTTAATAAGAAGTGGAACCCCAGCTAGTGTGATTCCCAATTCCACTAGTTCTCAAACTTTAGCGCATGGGGGTTTTTTTGTTTGTTTGTTTTTTCAGTTTTATTGAGATACAATTGACATATAACATTGTATTAGTTTAAGGCATACTAAATAATGACTTGATATATGTCTATATTGTAAAATAATTACTATGATAAGTTTAGTTGACATCCATTATCTTACATAGTTACAATTTTTCTTCTTGTGATGAGAACGTTTAAGATCTACTCTCATAGCAATGTTCAAACAGTATTGTACATTGCATCCTCAGTTTTTTACTTATTTTATACCTAAGGGTTTCCACCAATTGGCCACTTTCATCCATTTCCCTCACCCTCATCCCACAAATTTTGCAACCACAAATTTGTTATCTGTTTTTATGGGTTCGCTTTGTATGTGTGTGTGAATCATCTTGGGGACTTGTAAAATTGCATATTTTGAGTTTGTAGTGCTATGTGTCTATAGTGGGGCCTGAGATTCCAGGACCACTTCTTAAGTATAAGTACTCAACTACTGTGGTTCTAACCCACTGTACTGGGCTCTGAGCATGGAAAACTCAATCTGGGCTAATGACAGTGACAGATGATTGACTGTAAGCCCTGCTAATGTAAAACCCAGTCTTACTCAAACATTGAATTTTTCCTTGGCTTAACATTGTGCATTTTATTGCTTGAATTTTCTGACTTTTAAAAATAAAATTCAGGTCTTTTTGAGACATTAAACTCCCAGCAAACTATTTATGGTCCACCTCTTTCCCACCCCCCCCCCCCGCCCCGTCTTTATGGATCATTTATTCTGAGGGCACAGGGAGAGCATGAATTAAAAATCACATTGATATTAATGTAGTCCACTTCTTATTCTTCCCCTCACCTGGAAGGAAAATGCCAGTATGGAAGTCAAATTGGAGAATGAAAGAACAAAAATAATCAGAGTCAGAGAACCTGCAGAGGTCTAAGTCCTTAAACCAATGTTGACAAGATTTCACAAGGACAAGAAAGACAAATAGCCCCAAAGGTTTTCTTCTTGTAGTTACTACAAAATGTCCTGCTCTTCCATACCTCAGGGCCCTTTGTCCATCACTTTTCTGGGATTCTCTTTCCCCAAATCACCTGATAAATTTCTTTCAGTTTTTAGCTCAAATGTCACCCCCAATAGAAAAGCCTGTCTTACCAAAAATTAATCCCCAACCTTTATTTTGCCCCCCCTTAAACTATTCCCCAATATTCATAAATGCAGGAATTCCCTTCTTCCTTGTTCACCAATCTCAGTTGCCCTCAGTCATTCGTGAAATGCATAGTTCATGGAACAGAGTTCACAACTATTTGTTAAATACCCAAATGAAAGCTGAGCAGGATGAGACCAAGAAAATGCCAGTGTATTTGATAATTAGTAAATTGTAATCCCCCTTGTGTAAGTGGTGTCACTAAGGCTGTGGAAGTGAAAGAATACTTTGATGGAAATTCATTTAATTTATCTGCTTTTTCAGAAGATTGGCCATGATAGGAGAGTAATTATGAGGAAAGAACCAGGTAGGGAGAAAGAAGAGGAGTTAGGGTCCACAGCATGTGAGAAACTAAAAATGCAACAGACAAAAGAGGTTAACTATAGAGTAAATTAAAAAAATGGAATTTCAGTTATTTAAGTGAAAACCCAAACAAATGAAGCAAGGACACCCCCAAACACATAGAGAAAATGCAGATTCACAAACTGAAAATTGACAAATTATAACAAGTAGTCATTTAAAGACTTGGAAGCACCTAAATTATTCAATAAACCTGTAATAATACCAATCTATAATTCACATTTTCTTTTTGTTGTCATCCTTGAGTTTTTTTCCTTTTCTTTTTATTTTAAGGCTCAAGGGTGACCACACCAGAAGCAGGGTAAGTGAATGCTTGAGAGAGGTTCTTGAAAAAGACACACTGTGTCCCTGTGTCTTTAATGCCTACTTTAATCCCAGCCTGATGGCAAATGGTGTGAACTCCAAAATGTGTCTGCACTGAGTGTAGCACCTGTGCTGGTGGCTGTCCCTCTCTATAAGCTATTGAAAGCCACTGCATCCATTCTCTAAGGCTTTTGAATCACCTGACATCCAAGCACGGCAAATATATTCTTTTGTGAAAAAGAGTGAAAAACAATTTAGTTCAGCTCAAATTCGAGCAGAGTAATAAAAATGAAAAGGATATTTCAAAAATACATTTCAGTCTGTGATTTAATTACTAGCCATTACATGTTTTTTTCCTTATTTTATCACTGAGTATTTAAGATGTTCATACTACCTATTTCCAAAAGGTTTTAAAGTGGCTTCTGGATTAAAATAAATTTGCACAATTTAAAAAATAAAGCAGAACAGATTTTATCTTAAGATAACAAATAAGCTTTTAAAAATGTATAGAGCAATTTTAAAATACTTGTTTGTAATAAATGTGTTATATATCTACCTCCACCTGGCAGGCACTTTGAAACAAAATATTATATTCTCCAACTGTATGCTATAGTCCCACAAACAGTAGATTTTGCAATGTAGGGGCAAAAGTAGGTTTGCAGTTGTTTGTATGAAAAATAATACAATAATTAATAAAGAATACAAGAATAAACTGTGTTTTGTGTACTCACAACTATACACCTACTTTTGCCCCACCCAGTATTTGCTTAATTATAAACATTTAAAAAATCAAAGTTGAGGAATATAAATTTAATCATTGATTCAGTTGTCAGGAGACCATATCAATATTAATTATAACTTAACTTTATGAAGTCCTAAAGTACTGTTCCAATTGACTTACATATATTGGCTCATTTAATCCTTAAAACAATCATACGCTATATTATTTTAGCCCCATTTTAATAGATGAGAAAACTAAGATATAGAGCATATAAGTAACTTCAACTTCACATGTCTAAAAAGTAGAGAAGTTAGAAGTTTCAACCAAGGTGCTCAGGTGCCAGAGCCCACAAGGCTATTCACATAAGGGGATGTTTTGATCCACATGGAGCCAGCACTTTATAAACAAACACAAGTTTTTAATCCTTCTCACAGCTCTCTGAGATATGTGGTGTTATCCATTTTACAAATAAACACATTGGAATTTAGAGCTGGGCTCCATTCAATCTGTGAGCACTGACAATTTACTTAATCTCTTTAAGGCTCAAATTTCTCACTTATAAAAAGGGTCAACATCAAATATCTCCTAGTTGGGGGGGATAATTAAAATAAAACATATATCTAAAGATTCTGCCAATGTGGCCTTTTATAAAGAGTGTTTCCCAACTCTGTCCTCCAGGAATGTCTTTCTCAAGGACCTTGAAGGCATTACTTTGAAATGTAATCAAGAAAGGCAAGGGCCTTATCTCCCAATCTCAAAGGGAGGGTAAGACCCTAACTTCCACAATGCCAATTAGCAACCACAGATGGCCTAATCACACTGAGCAGTCTCACACATAAGGTTCCCTAGTACATTTCCACTAACATTCAGGGCTTTAAAAACTCTTCCATCTTTTGTGTCTCTCCTACTGTGTGTCTTGAATTAAATCTTCCTTGCTTGTTTAAAAATTAATCAACCACTCAAAGGTTTTTCCGTAATAAAATAATTTATATTGAGCCTAAACCTACTTTATCAATATAATTTTGTGCAGAAATTGGATTATATATATGTGTGTATCTACACCAATAAAAGAGAAAGATGCAAATTGACCGTACCTCTGCTACACCCACCAGCCAATCAAGAGCAAGTATGCAAATTAACCCAACAAAGATGGCAGTGGCCACAGAGTTGGAGCGAACCGGAGGCTTGGGTTGCCCCAGCGATGGAGGAAGCCAAGCTTCCCACCCGCCTTGGCCTGCCCTGGCCTCCGCTCAATGCTACAAAGTTTCAATTACAGAAGATAAATAAATCCCAGATACCTGCTTCCAGCCGGCCCTGACCTCCACTCAAGGAGGCACTGAAAAAAAAAAGAAAAAGAAAAAATGGAGGGTCTGGCCAGGCACCCTAGTGGGGACCCCCACCCTGAAGGGGGTGTGGCCAGCCTGCAAACAGCCATCAGCCCTTCACCCAGGCTGTCCACGCCACCCCAGTGGGGCCCCTCACCCCATGGGGGCATGATCAGCCTGCAAACCACCACAGGCCCCTCATCCAGGCTGCCCCACACCCCAAGGGAAGCCCCACCCTGATCCAGGATACCCTTCAGGGCAAACCAGCCAGCCCCCACCCGTGCACCAGGCCTCTATTTATACTAATAAAAGGGTAATATGCTAATTAGACTGGGAGACCTTCCAGGAGACCTTCTGGACATTCTTCTGGCAGGGCCAAGGTAGAGGCAGTTAGAGGCCAAGAGGGGAGGGCAGTTGTGGGTGATCAGGCCAGGATGGAATGGGCAGTTGTGGGTGATCAGGTTGGTGGGGGGCGGGGCTGTAGGGGGTAAGCAGACCAGCAGGGGGGCCAGTTGGGGGTGAGCAGGCCATCAGTGGGGGTCAGTTGGAGGTGATCAGGACAGTGGGGGGAGGGACATTTTGGAGTGAGCAGGCCAGGAGGGGGGCAGTTGAGTGCAAGCAGGCCAATGGAGAGGGAAGGTGGGGGCGAACAGGCCAGCAGGGGAGCAGTTGGGGGTGATCAGGCTGGCAGGGGGTGCATTTGGGGGAGAGCTGGCCGGCAGGCAGAGTGGTTAGGGGCAATCAGGCAGGCAGGTGAGCGGTTAGGAGCCAGCAGTCCCAGATTGCAAGAGGGATGTCTGACTGCTGGTCTAGGTCTCATCCCTGTAAACTGGAAGTAGGACATTCTTTGAGGGGTCCCAGATTGGAGAGGGTTCAGGCCAGGCTGAGGAATACCCCCTTCTCCCCGTGCACAAATTTCGTGCACCAGGCCACTAGTGTGTGTGTGTGTGTGTGTGTGTGTGTGTGTGTGTGTATGTGTGTGTGTGTGTGTGTGTATATATATATATATATATATATATATATATATATATATTACATATATGTTTGTATAGTGGATTTAAATTAAAATATTGCCTCATTATACAATTATTCATTAAAAATTTGGAATCTTTATTACTTGATTATGCAAAATATAATTGATATCTGAGTGCCATTTTTATGACCAAGAAAAAATCAGCAGCTTCTTTTTATCTAAATTCCATGCAAAATGCATTATTTCAGACACAGTATTCAAGAATGAGAGACAACTGATGATTATTCTGAAAATGACAGGATTAAACTACACTCTGCTTCTCTTTAAATTTTCACCAGTTTCATTAACTATAAAATGACTTGTGCTTTAACACTCTCATCTCAACATCATTAATATGCTGCTTTTCTCTTTTACAAAACTCATGTCAAGCTGATTAAACCAGGACATAAATGCAACAGTGCAGAAAAGAATTGACGTCATTTTGTCAGATGGTCTCCTTGCCTAGAATCAGAAAGCAGCCTGAGCCATGCATTCCAAATGTGGAATTTGTTTCTTTAGTTAACCTAAGGACCACATAATAATACACATACTCTTTTTAACCACCTTACATTTTTTTCAATGGCTAAATTCTATTTATAATGAGTAGTTGTTTCTGCCAGTCTTCTTGCTATGCCTTTTCCATCTGCCATTACTGTTATTAAAAATGAGTGAAAAATACATAATGATACCACTTGGGGTTATTTTATCTCCTCTCCTCATCCCAGAACTGTTGTATTAAAATTCACATTTATCTTTTGCTTGATTTATTTTAATAATACACTGAGCGTTCCATGTTCTTATGTCAAATACAGTTTTGCCCACGATGAGTCATCAGGTGGGTGTTATTCATTGTACAAAGGTTACTAAATAGAAGTATATTCTTAAACACTTAATAAGATATTTTATTGAAGACCTTCTCAATGAGGGTATTTCAAATAGTAACTGCAGGAATCAATAATGAATATACTCTAAAGAGAGAAGATTTGGTGTCAGTGAGAACTTGAGCCATAATTTTTTAAGATGTGGCCCACTTAGCATGTGAAGAATATAAAGCTCCTTAAAGAACCACAGCCACATATTAAGAAGTGACTTGGGACCAGGACAGAGACATAGCAAGGCTTTAGAAGCCAAGAGATGTACAGTTTAATATAGTTGCAAGGCTTCTTCTAGCATCTTATAAAGGGTTCAGTGAAAATGAGAGGCCTTGAAATTGAAGTTTCATTAATTTCACAGTGAATTTACCTCTTGACACTATGTAGGCAGAGATGGGTAAGGTGACTGGTGATTGTGCCCTGTGTACATAAATCAATATCCCAAATTATGACTTCTAGTTTTAAAATAGTACCACCACCTCATGCTCAAAATTAAAGCTGTTTAAATTTTATAAGGATTATAATTCTGATAGAACTTTATGTACACAAAAACTCATGCCTCCAATTACTGTACAATATTTATTTATGTATCCATTCATTTATTCACTCATTTATTTTTGCCAATAGTGCTCAATTAAGCATTGATTAGGTTCAGGAACTGTCTTGAAGACTCTACTGAATTCTTTTATTTAATTCTCTTAGCAAAAGGAGAAGAAACATGATTCTTAAAATTTTTATTATTGAGAAATTAAGACTTAAATAGTTTAGGTAATTTGCCTAAGATCACCAATGACTCAATAACAAATTCTTTCTGTTGAATGTCAAAGACTATAGTCATCCCTTCTCTGACCCAAATGCAGTACTGTTTCTGTGGTTTAAAGTGAATAAGAAAAGTAAAGGCAGACCATGATACACATTCAGAGTTTTGTTGAGAGCTCAAAACACATATTATAGTAGTGAACATTTTCAGACTTTTAGAACAAAATCAATGGCATTAACAGCTATTTATTTACCAAATACTGTATCCAAATAGCCCCCCCACACACACACACACACACATACTGGAACACAATCTTGATAAGCAAGGGCTATGGATCTGTATCAGTGAGACAATGAATTCTCAAATAGTCTCCTGACAGATCATTCTTGAACAGAGAGTAGATTATTTGTCAGAATGAACAACTCATACATGAAATATAAGTGAATGCTCGTGGGCTAAGATAAATGGTCAGCTTTTCTAACAGTTCCTTTTCAAGGACTTTCAGAAGTGTTCAGAGTCTATCTATTAGGGCCTGAGTCTTCACTGGTTTCATACTCTGGCATATCATTCCCATGGTGGAAGCACCAGAGAGATCTGGCATGATCTATCCTAGAATCTTTTGGATGTAACCTCAAGGGCAGACCAGGTAAAGCACTGAGGGCTCTGTGCATATGCAAACAAGCAAAATGGGTACAAAAAGAAAAAAAAATAGAAAAGAGTTCCTCTCTCTCCAGGAATAGGCCCAAATAATCCCCAATGACCTCTTAAAGTTATGGTTTACCAATAGATAGAGGTGTCTTGGGGACAAAAGATACATAAATAGGGACTAGAACAAAGTTCAGACAAGTTAGCATCTAGGAAAATATATGGATAAACTCTTATCAGCATGGTGTTTTTTTTAAATAAAAATGCTGGTACTTTCCATCTATGGAATTATGGTGTAGACAGAATCAATACACTCCCATTATATTTCCGTGCTTTGTGCAAACATTTTACCTTATGTGCATTGTAGAGCATTTCACTGGTTTCTTGTCTTCTCACAACTAGAATGTGAGCTCCTTGAGGGCAATATTTGCAATTCATTCATATTTGTAGCCCTATGTGCTTCACGCATAGGCTCTCTCAGTGTGTATGGTTTGAGTTATAGACAAGACACTGAGGCACATGAGATTTAAGTAAGTTAGATGTAGTAGCAAATCAGTGGCAGAAACAGAATTAGGAGAAAGTCCATGAGTTCTTGGCTAAGGCTCTTTTCATAAACTGCCAGGCGTCCTCTGGAAGTGGCCAGAGAGCACTGAAAATGACTGGAGCTCCCAGGCATCTAGCATGACCAAATGTGTAAAGTGATGTGTCTTATTCAACAGAGCTTGGTTTTGCTGCAAAGCCTAGGACCTCCTGTGGGTGCATTAATCTACAGTTGGTTTTGTGTCATTTGAGTAAATTTGTTCATTGGATTTTATCTTTCATGGATTACCCCTTTTTATTAATTGTATTTTCCAGGCTCTGATCTCTTCCGTTCTGCTCCCAATTCATTAATGGCAATGTGGCACAATAAATAAAACCCATCTGCTGGCCCATTTTTGTTGACCTAATCAAATGACTCATTAGAACTGTTGATTTTTTTAATATCCACAACTAAATATGATAAAGGCAAATAGTGCTAAATTGTCCATTTCCCCAGATGAATCAATAGTGCTGCTGTTATATTATGGGATCCAAGCTCATAACTCTATTATAGTGCTTTCCAAGTCATATTATAAAATGTGTGAATATAAAAGCTATGATCCCCTGTGGGAATATAGGCTTCTTGAGAAAAGAACACATCCTGTTTACCTTATTATTTCTAAGCCCTAATGAGTAACTAGCCTATAACATATATTCAATACATGTTTGTTGAAGAAAAATAATAATATATTACTATTTTGCTCATTTACATGGTCATTCCATTCTGGGTATGTCACTCATTGTGCCAGTGTGTACCACCGGAATTCTGTAAAATGCCACTATAAATTCCCAATATAAAATGCCACTATAAATACTCTTTAATCTCAGTATATCCCAAACTCCCCCATTTGTTTCCTCCCCCAAACCCATCTAGGTAAAACTGAATATTATGAGAAAGTACTGGGGAGAGGTTGTCTTGGGGTTGGGAATATTGCCAGGCATCAGCAGATCAAATGAAGTATTACACAAACTGATATCCTTTCTGGTCAATTAGTTCAGAGCCTGCAAGAGCTTCTTGTCTGATTAAGTGAATTCCCATGACATACACAAGAGAGCCATGCGGTTTTTAAGAATATTATATAAGCAGACACATTACCTGCTTGGAATAAAAGGGATAGACAGTACAAACTGAAAAAAAAAGGCTCTTAGCTTCCTAAAGTCTAAGGCAAGAAGCAGGCTAGTAGTCAACTGCAACCACATGCTACCTTTCATAAGTGAAGGATGATTTTTGAGGTAGGGCCTTGGCTCCAAATTGTGGAACCCAGAGCCACCAATGATTATTCCCAAGCTTTAAAATCTAATGGAGTTTGTTTTGGCTATATTTCTAAATTTGTTAGTGTCAATGACTCCTTTTTCTCTCCGTTTTCTCACTTTTTGAATGGAAACATCTACAACTATTTTCTTGGGGTGCATGTCTCACCATTGTTATTTTTTGGAGCAGATGACTTGTTTTTCAGTTTCACAGTTGCACAGATGGAGAAGATTTTTTTTTAAAACAAAGATGGATTATACCCAGAGCCTTACCCACAAAAATTTAGATAATTAGTGAATTTTTGAGCTGATGAGACCTCAATAAGATTTTTGGTCTTGAGTTGATGCTGAAATGAGTTGAGACTTTTAGAGAACTTGAGATGAGGTAATATATTTTACATCTTGGATGAACATGAATCTTTGTGGGGCAGAGGGTTGACTATGGTATGCTGAATAATGCTCCCCCTCCCCCGAAAAGATGTCCATATATCCATTTCTAATTCCATTGTTTTCACACAGTTGGATTCAGCCATATTGAAAATGTGTTGTTTTTTTAACCTGGATCATGGGCATACATGTGTTTTATTATTATGCTTAAAATGTACGAATTTATTGCAAGTACTTTAAAATTTATGAAGTATTTTAAAATCAAAATTATAAAAACAAAAATAATCTATACTAATAAAAGAAAAACATGCAAATTAACCATCACTCCACTACACCAACAAGCCATGCCCACCAGCCAATCAGGAGTGAGTATGCAAAATAATCCAACCAAGATGGCAGCAGACCACAAAGCTGGAGCAAGCAGGAGGCTTGGGTTGCCCCGGGTGATGGAGGAAGCCCACCCTAGCTGGCCCTGGCCTCCACTTAAGGCTACAAAGTTTCAATTTTAGAAGATAAATAAATCCTAGATACTTGCTTCCACTGAGTTGGCACTGGCCTCCACTCAAGGAGGTGCTGGAAAAAAAAAGAAAAAATGGAGGGGCTGGGACCTTGGGTTGCCAGGGAGTGATCAGGCCAGGATGGGATGGCAGGAGCCATTGGGGGTAAGCAGACCAGCAGGGGGGCCACTTGGGGGTGAGCAGGCCATCAGTGGGGGTCAGTTGGAGGTGATCAGGACAGTGGGGGGACCAGTTTGAAGTGATCACGCCAGCAAGGGGGCAGTTGGGGGTGAGCAGGCCAGTGGGGAGGGAAGGTGGGGCGAGCAGGCCAGCAGGGGGGCAGCTGGGGGTGAGCAGGCCATCAGTGGAGGTCAGTTGGAGGTGATCAGGACAGCGGGGGGGGGGGGGCAGTTTGGAATGAGCAAGCCAGCAGGAGGGCAGTTGGGGGTGATCTGGTTGGCGGGGGGCATTTGAGGGTGAGCAGGCTGGCAGTGGGGGGGGGGCAGTTGGGGGCAAGCAGGCCAGCATGCAGAGTGGTTAGGGGCAATCAGGCAGGCAGGCAGGCAGGCAGGTGAGCGGCTGGAGCCAGCAGTCCCAGATTGTGAGAGGGATGTCTGACTGCCAGTTTAGGCCCAATCCCTGTAAACTAGCAGTACGACATCCTTCGAGGAGTTCCATATTGGAGAGGGTGCAGGCCAGGCTGAGGAACACCCTTCCTCCCCCCTCACCCCCATGCACGAATTTTGTGCACCGGGCCACCAGTCTATATATAATAGATCAGATGAACAATATCAACTCAAAAGAGCACATGTGCTTATTTTCAGTGCCATGTTTCCTTTCTGTTTGTTTAAAATTTTTGGAAGGAGATAAGTTTCATTCTATGTTATATTAAGTGGCATAAAAGAGTAAGCCTGTAGCCTTGAAGGAATTGATATGGGACCTCCCATTTTAATCCACCATGTACTGCCCTCACTCCAAAAGTAATGCTCTGTCTCTTGTCTCTACACCCTCACCATCATGACTTCAAACTAGCCTTCATTCATTTAATAAGTATTTGTTGAATATATTGTATGGTTAAGGGATCATAACTTTTGACAACCTTTCTATCCTATGTGAATAATCCACATTGGGTTATTGGTTCTTATGGAGAAAGGGGACAACTGGAATACTTCCTGAGAACAGAGCAAGTGAAAGGAAAAACAAGCACAGACTTGACATGACTGTCTCAATGAGGTCATTTTCTTTGACTGGGGCAAGCACTTGTGTTCCCAGGAGTGGTCTACACAGCCTTCTTAACTAGTGTGAAAAAGAACTATTTCCCAGTAATAGAAAAATTCTATCTTAGAAATCTCCCAGGAACAATCAGTACTATATTAAAACTAATTCTTTTGAACTGATCATCCTTTCACAGAAAGAGAAGCAGACACTGGCTGCCTGGTTGGGTGTCTGCCCATGTAAACAAAAGCCCAGTGTTCATCAGCACTCAATATCATGGCTCTGCGGGTCGGCTGTTGCACTCATTCACTCTCTAAGCTAAAGGGACACAGTGTCCTGGGTCTATGAAGTGGGCATGCGAGGCTTGAAAGAGAAAAAAAACATGAGGCCTCTGCCGCCTCCACCTCCCAGGTGGATACCCTGTAGGCAGGCTTCCCTGAAGAAAAATGCTGATTTCTTTGGCTTTTAGGTATATCATCCATATTCACTCCTCTTCAGACTACACAAATTAAGAAAATAAACAACCCCAAGCACTTGTAACTACAAAGAAAGTATTTTCTCTGCCTCCCCACCCTCAGGCATTCAATGAGTAAAATCTATCTCCTGCCCTCTCACTGCAGGAAATGGTTTGTGTGCCTTCATTTTGCCATGTGCAAAGCATTGTTATGTTTCACATTCTCTGACCAAATGCCACTATTGCCTCTCCCTATTCTGAGCAGGGTAGTCTATCACTTGTATTCTTTCAGTCGGTATTTTAATTTCTCCACCCCCTATTCCACCTTGCTGAATCCCCAGACAAATCACGCAAACGATGATGGGGTAGGAACCGAAGAATGAGTAGGAATTTTTGAAGCAAGTGAAAAAAGGGAGACAGAAAGAAGTGAGAATATCTATTTCTGCTGTTACAACCATCACTCCTTCCTGTCATTTTAACACAGAGGTGCCCTGGTTGCTCGTGGCAACCCTCAGTGTCACACACCGATGGCACACAACATATTTTGCCTCCATGGTCCCACGGGCACAGCACCAGACTGCCATGCATATTGATTTTCCTCTCATCCCATCGAGACCTCACAGCTGCCCCCTCAGAGCGTAGGTGGAGGCAAAACCTCCCTCCTGCGCAGGACAAGCGTATGCTCACAGCACTGCTTTTGGAACAACTCCCATGCTGCTCTGAGCCTTTTCCATTTGCTCCTTCTGGGGTTGAGAAAATGAAAGCAAGGACCTCAGAGGACCTTAGGCAATCCTGAAGAATAAGAAATACAACAGCTGGGTTAAAACCAGCTCAGTAATTTCTCCGTCCTTGGCCCTCTCCTGCTCTGAAACTATGACTGTGCAAGATGTTGAGAGAAAGAGAAAATGGAATCTGGCCTTGAGTTTTAAAGGCAGGAGATGAATCTAACTTTAAGTGGTAAATCACTGTGGTCCTCTTCATGAGGTGATTAAATTATCTGAGCTGGGTGCTTGCATAATTAGCATGCTGACACATTGGGCCTGGGATTTGTGGTTACATGCTTGGTACATGTGGGTCTGGTGTCTGCTCACAACTGGCTACACGTTGTGAGTTTTCAAAATTAGAACCATGGGCAGGGAATATGGTGCCAAAGAGCACTGACTGGACAGATGTTTTAGCATTTCCAGGGCTCCTAAATCACTGTGATGCCTGTACCTTAGATCACAGGTCAAATATTATTGTTTGGGTAATTTAATCTGATTAGATGGGATCTTGAAAGCTAATTCTTGTTCTCACTCTCCTCCCATGAGAAGTCCCCAAGTATACACATCAAAAAAACTACTCATCTAATCATACACAATTCCCTTGGCTTATCTAGGGCTTTAATCTATTGATAAGTCAATAGCCTCACACACATGAAGTAAATGAGTTTCTGGTGGGTACAGGGCAGCTTCCCTGTACCTCCTTCACTCACCATTTCACATGCACACAGATACAGATGTGTGCACCCAAAAGCAGTCATATCAGCTTGCTGCTGTATGAAATTCCTATCATAATAAACACTATTTTTAATTCTAAGGCTTAACCTCCAAATACTCCTGAGAGAGAGAATGCAAATTTATACTGACTGATAACAGATTCTTTCATGAGAATTGTTTTTTATAGAAAGAAGGTCCTAGGATTATAATGAGATGGAGAGAAAAATGTGGCAGGGAAGATAAGAGCTGTCTATTTCTCAATTTTTTAGGAGGCATTCAGTTCAAAGGAATTATGATGAAGTCACATGTTGAGATTTGGTTTATGTCACCCATATAAAACATGTTGGCTTGTAAGAATTATGGGGCATCTTTGATGTCAAAGTATTACCTTTTTCCTTGACTTTATTTTTTCTAAATTAATTTTGTCCAAAGCAAACACTTCAACATATCTTGATTTCACTTCACATTTTAAAAGCAATCTCGTTTAAGGTTTATGTGAAATGTATGTTCTGAAATCCTATAAAAAGCTATGCTGGGATGGTTCTAAAGGTCATGCTCTTAAATTTTGGTATTACAGCCTCTTAAAGGTTTTCCAATTCCAGTTACTATCTAGAACAGAGGCTAGCATTTTGCTTTATTCATTATCCTCCATCCCCTCTTTTTCCTTTGAGCTGCTGCAATTATTAAATAAAGGAAAAGTAATGGTAGAAAAGAAAATATTGACTATGTAGTGCTAAACCAAAATTCTTTAAGAGAATTTTCCTAAATATAATGTATTTGGGAGGGAGAAGTAATTTTACTGATTTTTTTCAGAGGTATCTTTACCATTCTCCAACATTTTGTTCAACTTATCTGTAAATGCTTAAAAAGATGAGCTTTACAGGCTTAACTACTAAAGAACCATGGGTATTTTCTTAATAAAATACTTTACTTTTGAGCATTAGGGTCACAGGATAAAACCAAACCAAACAGGAGAACCAAGATGGTGGCATAGGTAAACACCTATACTTGCTGCCTCTCACAACCACATCAAAATTATAGCCAAAAGGCAGAATGACTACCACCCAGAACCACGGGAAAGCTGGCTGAGTGGAAGTTCCTCAACTAGAGAGGTGAAGAAAGCTCAGTGAGACTGGTAAGAGGTGCGGAGGCGCAGAAAGTGCTGGCACCTGGATATGTTGCTCTTTTAATTGGGAGGGTGATACAAGATCCCGCTTGTTCAGAACTCCAGTTCCAGGAGAGACTTCTGGGGACCCAGACACATATGGGGAGAAACTGGACTGTCTGGCATCAGGACAGGAATGCGGGGGCGGCTTTCTCTCAGAGGTGCTCACAATGATCACTGTTCCTGCACAGGGGTGCGGGATGCGGAGACGCGGAGACCTGGGTACCTCTCCAATGCAGGGCTGACTGGCAGCCATTGCTGTTTGTTCTGCCCTGGTGATTTCCAGAGACCCCAACCCACCCAATGTACAACCACACCCACGCTGTGTGCAGCAACTTTTGCATATGAATGGCCTGTCCTTTCAAACTGCAGCTGGGTCAGAGAGCCCTAGAGCTCCCAAAAGAAGGCCCAAGGCCCGGCAGCAGCAGCCTGTCTTGCTTCACAGCTGGGCCTCGTCTGGGCACTTCCAAACCCCATACAAAGAGGAGGAATCTGCAGATGTCTCTGTAGCTCCTGCTGGGCAGCCCCAGACACTGGCTGACCTTGCCCCACTTGGAGATCCAAGAGCTAGTGTACCCAGTGATCAGAGTGAGACCATACCGGATGACAACTCTTCACATCCATAAGAGACACATTCAAGGGGCAGCCTCAGTGAGCACCAAAGCCCCAATTAAGCAAGTCCTGCCCCATAAGGGTGTCTCCTGTGCAACAGATCTTCCAGTGTAGACACAGCTGGTCATCACAGCCAATTGGCCTGGAGATCAGTTCCTCCCAGTGAAACCAATAGCAATCAAGGGTTAACTACAACAAGACTGTGCAAACAGCCCACAAAGGGGTGCACCAAGAGTGTCCACCTCAGGTGACTGGGGAGGCTGAGCCACTGGGCCCTATAGGACACCTACCACACAAAGCCACTCTATCAACTCAAGGAGACTTAGCAGCTACCCAGTACATAGAAACAAACACAGGGAAGTAGCCAAAATGTGGAGACAAAGAAACAAATCACAAATGAAAGAAATGATGAAAGCAAAATACTGGATATAGAGTTCAAAACCACGGTTATAAGGTTACTTAAGAATCTTTTAGAAACCTCCAAGAAATTTAGTGAGACCCTCAAGGATATGAAAAAGGACCAATCAGAAATTAAGCATACACTGACTGAAATAAAGAATAATATATAGAGTTTCAATAGCAGACTAGAGGATCCCAATAATCAAGTCAAAGATTTGAAATACACCCAGCCGGAAAAGCAAAAAGAAAAAATAATCCAAAAATATGAAGATAGTGTAAGAAGCTTCTGGGACAACTTAAATGTACTAACATTTGAATTATAGGGGTGCCAGAAGAAGAGAGAGAGCAAGATATTGAAAACATATTTGAAGAAATAATGACAGAAAACTTCCCCTACCTGGTGAAAGAAATAGACTTACAAGCCCAGGAAGCACAGAGAACCCAAAACAAGAGGAATCCAAAGAGGACCACACCAAGACACATATTTAAAATGCCAAGGCAAAAGACAAAGAGAGAATCTTAAAAGCAGCAAGAGAAAAACAGTTAATTACCTACAAGGAAGTACCCATATGACTGTCAGCTGATTTCTCAACAGAAATCATGCAATCAACTATGCAGGCCAGAAGGGAGTGGCAAGAAATATACAAAGTGATGAATAACAAGAACCTACAACCAAGATTACTCTACCCAGCAAAGCTATCATTCAGAATTGAAGGGCAGATAAAGAGCTTCACAGACAAGAAAAAGCTAAAGGAGTTCATCACCACCAAACCAGTATTATATGAAATGCTGAAGGGTATTCTCTAAGAAGAAGAAGAAGAAGAAAAAGGTAAAGATAAAAAATTATGAACAACAAAGTGACAACAAATACATATCTATCAACAAATGGAACCTTAAAATTAAGTGAATAAAAAAACTGATGAACAGAACTGGTGAATGTAATAGAATCAGGGGCATGGAAAGGGAGCAGACTGACAATTGTCAGAGGGAACGTGTTGTGGGGGGTGCGGGAAGAGATTGGACAAAGAGCTTACACCTAAGGACAACATCAGTGGTGGGGAAAAAGGCCTGGAGTGAGGTGGAAACCAGGTGGAGGAGAGCTATAAGGGGAAAAAAGAGGAACATCTGTAATAATCTGAACAATAAAGATTTTTAAAAATGCCAAAACACACACACACACACACCACTGAATTTCTTGAAATTATGAATTGACCTTGAAGCTGTAGGCTTTCCCTTTGCCAGGATGAGGCTTGTTTATATTTTTTATTCAGACACTCTGGTGGGAAAACATAGTTAAGAAAGAAGAATTAGTTAATCTGGCAGAGGCTAAAACCTATGGGGAAAATACGTGGTGCTAGGGGTTTTTTGTTTGTTTGCTCATGGTTTTAAAATTTATGGAGGCTCTAAATTCTGTCACAGTCTATAAATTATTTTATTTATTTATTTTTAAATTATTGTGGTGGCATTGGTTCGTAAATATACATGTTTCAAGTGTACAACTCAATAAAACTGCATTGTGTGTCCATTGTCTCAAGCAAAGTCTCTTCCCATCCCCGTCCACCCTCTTTGCCCACCTCCTCCTACTCCCCACTCTCCTTTCCTTCTGGCTAACACCACACTGTTGTCTGTGTCTGTGTGTTATGTATAAATGTGTTGTAGCTATTTGCTTAATCTCTCCTTAGTAAAGAATGCTAAGGGTAGCAATGCATTTCGCATGGGAGCTGGATGATTTATGATCTCCTTAAATATAGAATGGTTTCACGCCTTTTTCAAAGCTATACCTAGTCCTGCTCAGTTTTTGCAACAGCATCTCAAGAAAATAGCCAATAAAATATCTAAAGTTTATTTGTTTTATCCTTATTTTAAAACATAAGTATTATTGAAAAATAAATGTAATTGCTAACATTGTTTTGACTGTGAGTTTCATCATTTCACTTAACTCTCATAACACTAAAAATCCTGGTTTTATTATTTTTCTTATTTTACCGAGGAAGCCAAAGAATGGAGGTAATTTATCTGAAGTCACAGAACTAGCAAAGAGTAGTTAAATATATAACCCATACAGTCTAACTCACAAACATGCAGTCAACATGTAAACATAGGGCTAAATAGTATAGATTTCAGTGCATTTAGACTAGGTTTAATTTTATTAAATTATTATTATTTCCCAGATTACAACAGAAAAAATATTTTCTGAATTTAAAATCCTATTCAGAAGTCTAAAAGGCATTATACCATCATGACAGTGCCTTCTATGAGTTGATTTTCCATTTTCCCAGCAATCTATGTTACTTTATGATAAACTCAAACCTAACTCCTTAACACCAAAGGAAGGGACCAGATGTTTATAAAGAGATGATAGAATTTACTAGTGTATGCCAATGACTTTGACAGGACATGTCAAAACTTGTAGCATTATGGCACAACTTGCACAAACTCCATGTAAGGTTAGCTCACTTATCTACCTAGTCCAGTGGTCAGCAAACGGCGGCTCGCGAGCCATTGTTTGCCACTCCATTGACTAATGAGTTTGCTGACCACTGTCATATACTACCCTTTACCTCTTTGCATACAATATGCCACAATTGCCTAATCCTCACAGCTTCCAACTATATGGTAACATTTAGTCTAGTCCAGTGGTCAGCAAACTCATTAGTCAACAGAGCGGCAAACCACGGCTCGCGAGCCGCATGTGGCTTGCGAGCCGCGGTTTGTCGACCACTGATAGTCCATCCATCAACTTGATTCTAATGTAACATTACATTTCTTTATTTATTTTTTCAATTGTCTAAAGTATTACATATGTATCCTTTTTCCCCTATTGTTGCCCCCCTAGTCCCTCCCATCCCCCAGGACGAGCCCCCACTGCCCCGGTGTCTGTGTCCATTGGTTATGCTGCTATGCATGCATACAAGTCTTTGGTTGATCTTTAACACCCTCCTCCCCTGCCTTCTCTCTGAGGATAGACAGTCTGTTCAGAGTTACCTTGTCTCTGGATCTATTTTTGTTCATCAGTTTATGTTGTTTATTATATCCCACATCTGAGTGAGATCATGTGATATTTATCTTTCTCTGACTGGCTTATTTCACTTAGCATAATGCTCTCCAGTTCCATCCATGCTGTTGCAAATGGTAAAAGGTCCATCTTTTTTATAGCAGCATAGTATTCCATTGTGTAGATGTACCACAGTTTTTTAATCCACTCATCTGCTGATGGGCACTTAGGCTCTTTCTAAATCTTGGCTATTGTAAATTGTGCTGCTATGAATATAGGGGTGCATATATCCTTTCTAATTGCTGTTTCTGTTTTCTTGGGATATATTCCTAGAAGTGGGATTACTGGATCAAATGGCAATTTCATTAACTTTTTGAGGAAACTCTATACTGTTTTCTATAGTGGCTGCACCAGTCTGCATTCCCACCAGCAGTGCATGAGGGTTCCTTTTTCCCCACATTTTCACCAGCACTGGTTTTTGTTTATTTGTTGATGATAGCCATTATACAGGTGTTAGATGGTACCTCATTGTTGTTTTGATTTGCATCTCTTGGAAATCAATAAATATGATACATCACATAAACAAATTGAGAGACAAAAATCACATAATCATATCAATTGATGCAGAAGAAGCATTTGACAAAATCCAACTTCCTTTCTTGATAAAAACTCTCAGCAAAGTGGGAATAGAGGGTCATACCTCAACATGATAAAAGCCTTATATGACAAACCTACAGCCAACATCATACTCAGTGGGCAAAAACTAAAACCATTTCCCCTAAGAACAGGAAAAATATAGTGATGCCCACTTTCACCACTCCTCTTCGACATAGTACTAGAAGTGCTAGCCATAATGATCAGACAAGAAGAAGAAATAAAAGGAATCCAAACTGGAAAAGAAGTAAAACTAACATTATTTGCAGATGACATCATATTGCACATAGAAAACCCCAAAGACACCATCAAAAAACTACTAAACTTAATAAATGAATTTGCCAATCTAACAGGATACAAAATTAACACCCAGAAATCTATGACCTTTTTATACACCAAGTAGAGGCCCAGTGCATGAAATTTATGCATGGGTAGGGTCCCTAAGCCTGGCCAGCGATCAGGGCTGATCTGCAGGGTGACCAGTGGGGAGATCGGGGGACCCCCTGCTCGCACCCACCTTGGCTGGCCTGGGGCCCGTGGACTGGAGGCAGCTCCTGTGATGAGCATCTGCTCCCTGGTGGTCAGTGTGCATCATAGTGACTCTTTGTTCCACCGTTTGGTTAATTGGCATATTGGGCTTTTATTATATAGGATAATGAACTCACAGAAAGAGCAACTAAAAAAATAATCCCATTTACATTGCACCAAAAAAAGTAAGATACCTATAAATAATCTTAACTATGGAGGTAAAAGACCTATACTCAGAAAACTACAGGACATTGAAAAAAGAGATAGAGGAAGACATAAACAGATGGAAGAACATACCATGTTCATGGATTGGTAGAATCAACATCATTATAATGCCCATACTACCCAAAGCAATTTATAGATTCAGTGCAATCCCCATTAAAATACCAATGGCATATTTCACAGAACTAGAACAAACTCTCCAAAAATTCATCTGGAATTAAAAAAGACCCTGAATAGCCACAGCAATACTGAGAAAGAAGAACAAAGTAGGAAGGATCTCAATACTAGATATCAAGCTGTATTACAAAGCCACAGTTCTCAAAACTGCCTGGTACTGGCACAAGAACAGACATATAGACCAATGGAACAGAACAGAGAACCCAGAAATTGACCCAAGCCATTATGATCAATTAATATTTGACAAAGGGGGCAAGAGCATACAATGGAGTCAAGACAGTCTTTTCTATAAATGGTGCTGGGAAAATTGGTCAGATACATGCAAAAAAATGAAACTAGACCAACAACTTACACCATACACAAAAATGAACTCAAAATAGTTAAAGGACTTAAATGTAGGATGAGAAACCATAAAAATCCTAGAAGACTCCATAGGCAGCAAAATATCAGACATATGTCATAGCAAAATCTTTACTGATACAACTCCTAGGGCAATAGAAACTAAAGAGACTATAAACAAATAGGACTACATCAAAACAACTCTCATACTTTTACTCCCTTTTAGCTCTGTATACAAAGCTGACTAGAAGTTAGCTAGTAGTCAACCTTTGTTAGAAAATCTGAGTATTGCAGGTATTGAAAGTACAATGCTGATGTTTTGATCCAGTGATACTGATATGAAGTATTTTTGCAGAATATTAAGAAAGCATTCACAGCAGCCTATTATATGCACAGATTATGTACCAGTATATACTGATGATACTGATAGGTAGAAATGCCTCCTCCTCACCCACATGGCCAGCTGTTTGTTTCCGTTCTATGTAATACCTCTGTAGCACATGGAACTCCAATTCATTTTAGTCCAAAATGTACTCGGGTGTATTGTAATTATAGATTTAATCTAGAGAGGATTAAATCTATAATTACAATACTCTGTCTTAGAAAATAGAGTTCAGTGGAAATATAGTCTATAGATAATTTTCCTGGCTATGACTTCTTCAACGACCTTTAGAGAATTATTTTACTCTTAATCTGTTAAGTCTTTGGGTTTACTTAGAGAAATTGAATAATGGCTATGTCAAAAACTTTTCTGATGTATACATCAATATTCATAGTAGCATCAATTACAATAGTCACAACCCAGGTGTCCATCAACAAATGAATGGATAAACAAAAAGTACATGAATTTAATAGAATATTATTGAGCTATAGAAAGAATGATCTGATCCATTCTGCAACATGATTGATCTTGAAAGCATTATGCAAAGTAAAATTAACTAGGCACAAAAGACAAATATTATATAATTCCAATTATATGAATTATCTAGATTAGGCAAATTCATAGAGACAGGAAGTAGATTAGATGTTACCAGAGACTGACATGGGATGATTTAAAAACTTGGGAAATAAATAATGGTGATTGTTGTACAACATTGTGCATGCATTTCTTGCTACTGAATTATACATTCAAAAAGGTGTCAAATGTTATGTTATATATTTACCACAATTTTTTAAATGAATAATGTCACCCTGGCTGGATGGCACAGTTGGTTGGAGCATGGTCACATACACCGAATGGTTGCTGGTTTGATTCCTGGTCAGGGCACACAACATAGGTTGCAGTCCAGTCCCCCAGTTGGGACTCAAATGGAAGGCAACTGATGAATCTTTCTCTCTCTCTCTCAAAAATTAATTTAAAAAATGTATCCTCAGGTGAAGGAGTAAAAAAACAATTTCAATGAATAACATTATGTGTCAAAGACATCAAATTATGTACTTTAACTGAATTAATTATATGGTAGGTGAATTATGTCAATAAAGCTGTTAAAAAAAAAAACAAAAATATATTCTGATGTTCACATGGACATCAGTAACTAAACATATGAGGAAGGTAGAAGGACTTAGGGTCCGCACAGAGGAGTTGAAGTGGTATAGAGTGAGAACTGATACTGTCGTATTCCCATAAATTGCACAGGTTTGCCTCTGATCCTTTTCCTGCTGGGAATGCTTTATACTCTAGTGGTATTTTCTTTTCTACCCTATAGATGAGTCCAGACATGACCCAATGTCTTTAAACCAACTACTTTGTTAAGGTCTTAATGCTGTCATGTTATATATTATTAAGAATTGAGGGATAGGCTAGATATTGGCGACACTTGTCCCTATGGTTGTGACTGGACTAATCTGAAGATTATATTGCTCAAATTTGCCTGCCTTCCCCTTCAGTTATTCAGATATCACTTCACATCACAGACAGGGTTGCCCACCACATCTGAACCTTGAAAGCATTAATTATTACATTATTTTTAGACCTTTCCATTTCTCCCCTAACTGAAATGTCCTTAGATACTTGAGAACTTAAAAGCTTGTTATTTTCTTTTTGGTATATTATCAGCTTCCCTAGTAGACTATGAATTTCCTATGGCAAGGACCCTGTGCTATTTATCTCCTCACTACAACCACAATGACTGGCCTGTAATAGACAAACACACAAAAAGTGTTTGCCAAATGAATCAATGAATAAAAGAATGGATCATAATGAATAGCATTGAAAGAACCCTGTAGGTAAAATAAATTCTTCACTGATTTTAAAAAAGAAGCATTGTTAAACATTTTCAGACATCAAAATACATTTTGAATAATAAATAAAAAATTTAGAACATAAATTTTTCAAAGAGAGAGAAAAAGAGAGGGAGGCAGAGAAAACTGAGGGAGGAGGAAAGAGCAAGAGCGAGGAAGTCAGAGAGAGAGAGAATAAATGAGGGTACAATTGATTAGCCCTCTGTCATTATCTTCACCTTTGCTAATCAAATATTGGAAGTATCTATTTCCTCACCTGTCTCCCACTACTACACTAAGTTCTTTTAGGACAGACTATGGAGTGAAAAAAAAGTGGCCAGTTTTGTGACTAGTAAGAAATTTAGTGGGCCAGTCATCAATTAAGTATGTAGAGATATACAGATAAGCCTTCCTACCACCCCTATCAGCCTCTGTAACTACAAAAACCCATTCCTTACTGGTTGTGATATATGTTTATAGTCCAAAATTTGAAGTCTTATTAAAGAAGAGCAAGACATTGCCTTTATCAACATGCATAATTTCCTGCTTATAGTATAACAGAAATGGATCAAAGCCTGGTTAACTGTGTTTTCCAGTTCCAGAGTGGTCTCTGTTTACCTACTCAGACTATAACTCAGTTGATGTGCCAACACCAGGAAGGGAGCATGCACACCTTCCAATAGAACATCTATTAATAGTAAAATCCCATCACTTTTTTCTAAGAAATAATGCATATTAAATGTGTGCTCCAGATTTTTGACCCGATGCTTGACTTGATTCCAATAGAAAAATCAATGTAATTTATTTAACCTTACAGCCTGTATAATCACAAAAGCAAAGAGCTGAAATGCACACAGAGGCTGTGAAGCATATAAATGACCAAAGCTGAAATTTATAAAATGATAAATTATCCACATTAAATTTAGATAGCAGAAAGGAAGTCTCTCAGGGACCTATAGATTTTCGATTTCATATGAACATTTGTATTGGTGTCTGGCTGTTCCATTTAAGGTAACTATTTTTGCATTGTGGCATTTTCCCTGCATTATTTTTGTCTACTGCACACTATGAAAAGCTATTAATCAACTCCTGGATTAGATTCAATTTAATACTGGGAGTAGTGATGTCTTCATACAAAATGATGCAGATTTAACTTTACATGTTGCATATTACTCATTCACTTATGATGAATTAATTAAATATTTGTTGAGACTTTATTATGAATCAGACACCATGCCAGGTCTTAAGGACATAGACAGAATGAACATAGTCTGTCATAAAAGAACTTATAGTGTAGTGGTGGGAGTCAGGCAAGGAAATAGATACTTCCAATATTTGATTAGCAAAGATGAAGATAATGACAGAGGGCTAATCATTTGTGCTCTCATTTATATTCTCTCTCTCTCTCTCTCTCTCTCCCTCTCTCTCTCTCTCTCTCTCTCTCTTACTTGCTCTTTCCTCCTCCCTCAGTTTCCTCTACTTCCCTCTCTTTTTCTCTCTCTTTGAACAATTTACGTTCTAAATTTTTTATTTATAATTCAAAATGTATTTTGATGTCTGAAAATGTTTAACAATACTTAACGGAGGCTGGAAAATTTTCTTACTGTTTTCCTCAGCTTCATGGTGAGTTTGGTGGAGACTGTTTATTAGCTAACATTCTACGATTCTCATTCCTCTTTTCTTCTTCTATTAGCATTGGTTGTCATCTTCTGATCATTGTGAAATATCTGATATTTTTCTGGTCCAGCAATAACTATTGCATGTAGTGTTGTGTGTGGCTCTCAAAATTTCTTAGCTGAAGAGAGATGTTTTCTGTCAGCAACAGAAAAAAAACATAGAGTTTTGAAAATCATTAGTGCCTTCTTTTGTTCTTTAGAGATGTTGAGTTATCCTCTTATTTTGTGATTCTTTTCTACTTCGGTGAGAATCTTAATTTTCACAACTTTTTATCTTTTTGCTCTTTATCGCCAAGCCTCTAGTTTGTTCCTCATCTGCAGAAATTGTGTCTTATAAGACTCCAGCCTCTAGTTCTGTATAGTTGCAATCTCCTTCCCTTCAGCGCTCGGCCTGAAAATCTTAATCCTGTCCTCATTGTTTCCCCTCTGATATTAGGACGCCTTTTGTCTGGACTTACTAGGGTGTGTGTTCTATCACCCTTGCCCACTTCTCCCTTCTGTGTAGTCTCCACCTGACACTGAGCTCCAGCATGGAAACTGTCGCTGGTTCCACTGATTTTGAAATATTTCTCATGCAAATATGGTTATAAAGTATTCAAGTGTCATATATTGTATTACCACATTTTAAAAAATGGATTTTTATTGATTTCAGAGAGGAAGGGAGAGGGAGAGAGACAGAAACATCAATGAAGGAAAATCATTGATTGGCTGCCCCCTGCATGCCCCACACTGGTAATTAAACCCACAACCCGGGCATATGCCCTGACCCAGAATCGAACCGTGACCTCCTGATTCATAGGTTGATGCTCAGCCACTGAGCCACATTGGCCGGGCTATATTACCTCATTTTTATTATTAAATTTAAAAACTCTTCCCTCAAAATTGATCTCATCCTAAAAGCCAGTCATATCAACAACAGTATCCACCTCAACCTTCATTTTGCTTCCAAGCCACCAGTAAACAGAATTCCCTCATGATAGAAGGCTAATTAATGTTGTGATAGAGACTTATAGAGGTCCCCAAATTTCTGTTCCTCCTTTTATATTCAAAAATAGAACACTAAGTTTTAGCTAGGCATGTAATTTCCCTAAGTAAAGATGACTTAGCTTCCCTTATTGCAAAGTATAGTCATAGAACATGTACTAATTAATGATATATAACCAAAAGTGTCATGGTGTGATTTATGTAAGGATTCCTAAAAGGAATAGGTGCACCCTTATTCACCCTGCTTTATTTTTGTTGAATGTAATACTAACATAATGACTGGAGCTCAAGTAGCTGTCTTAAACATGTGGAATTCCCACATGTTCAAGATGGAAGAGCAAAAAGACAGAAACAGTATGGGCCATATCTTTTCAGGAATGCTAAATTCCAGATTTCATTTAAGAAAGAGAACTAATATATGCGATTTTTAGTGCTTTGTTATTTGAGGTTTTCTCTCCTTTTCATCCAGACCTAATTCTAAAAGCTAGCAAGGAATTGGGGATAACTGCAGATTAAACAACTGCTTCTGTATAAACTGTAGCTTCTAAAGATGGTACTAACATCACCTCATATAAATGGCTTAGATAAGTATAGTTCAATTTGGAATAACCAAGAATAATGTTTCAAGGAAGATGGCTGCCGACAGGAAGGTAGACTGCAAGATAGTGTGTGAGTGAGAAAACAAAGGGAGAGTGTGTGGTCGCATGGGGAGTGTTTGTTGGTGAGTTGAGGGACAGCTATACTCCAGGAGACTGTGGGGGACTGTCAGACGGGTCTCCCCTGACCAGACAGCCTCCACTGCTGCTGGGTTCCCTCCCAGGGAGTGACCAGCTCAGACGTGGAGACCGCACCATCTTGAAGGAAAAGTGGATGTTATCGGGAGCCTGAAAAGCCTGGGGAATCTACAACTACGAACAGCTGCGAACCCAAGAACACCAGTTCCCAAGTGGCATAAGCACGCGGATTCAGAGGAGCTCTACACTCCACCACAGAAAGGTCAGATTTAGCCTGGGAGAAGGAAAGAGAGAACTACATAACCAGACATGCAGAGAAGGGAGAACATGGGGAGACAAAGAAACAGCCTGCATATGAAAGAAAAGCAGGCATCACCAGAAAAGGAAGTAAACGAAAGGGAGGCAAGTAACCTGTCAGAGAAAGAATTCAGATAAATGGTCATAAGGTGGCTGAAAAGAATGGAAGACAAATTCGACAATATGTGTAAGAACCAAGAGGAAATGAAGATGAACCAAGAAAAAATGAAAAATGACATCGCTGCTGCAAAGAACTCAATAGAAAGCATCAAGAGTAGATTAGAAGAAGCAGAGGACCGCATAAGTGAGCTAGAAGACAAGGTAGGAAAAAATACCCAAGTAGAGCAGCTTCTCGAAAAAAAAATTAAAAAGCAGGAGGAGAGCCTAAGGGAACTTTGGGACAACAGGAACTGAAACAACATCCACATAATAGGGGGTCCAGAAGGAGAGGAAACTGAGCAAGGAATAGAAAACCTGTTTGAAGAAATAATGACAGAAAACTTCCCTGACATAGGGAAGAAAAAACCCACACAAATCCAAAAAGCTCACAGAGTCCCAAGCAAAATGAACCCCAAAAGACCAACACCAAGACACATTATAATTAAATTGGCAAACACCAACGACAAAGTAAGAATCTTAAAAGCGGCCAGAGAGAGACAGAAAGTTACCTACAAAGGATCCCTTAGCAGACTAGTGACTGATTTCTCAACAGAAACACATCAGTCCAGATGGGAATTGAATGAAATATACAAAGTCATGCAAAGGAAGGGTCTGACTCTAAGAATACTGTACCCAGCAAAGCTGTCAATCAAAATTGAAGGTGAAATCAGGAGCTTCACAGACAAAAAAAGGACTAAGGGAGTTTATAACCACCAAATCAGCAATGCAAGAAATGCTAAAGGGTCTGCATCACCCTAATACCAAAACCAGATAAAGACAACACAATGAAAGAGAATTATAGGACAATATCCCTCATGAACATAGATGCCAAAATTCTCAACAAAATTCTAGCAAATCGGATCCAGGACTACATCAGAAAGATCACACACCATGACCAAGTAGGATTTATACCAGGGATGCAAGGATAGTACAGTATCCGCAAATGAATAAACGTGATATATCACATAAACGAATTGAGAGATAAAAATCACATAGTCATATCCATTGATGCAGAAAAAGCATTTGACAAAATCCAACACCTTTTCTTGATAAAAACTCTCAGCAAGGTGGGAATAGAAGGATTATACCTCAACATAATAAAAGCCATATATGACAAACCCAGAGTCAACAACATACTCAATGGGCAAAAACTAAAACCATTTCGCCTAAGAACAGGAACAAGACAGGGATGTCCACTC
This sequence comes from Corynorhinus townsendii, assembly GCA_026230045.1. Classification (NCBI taxonomy): domain Eukaryota; kingdom Metazoa; phylum Chordata; class Mammalia; order Chiroptera; family Vespertilionidae; genus Corynorhinus; species Corynorhinus townsendii. The sequence goes on from JAPDVU010000001.1 coordinate 29,617,247, forward strand.
TCACCACTCCTGTTCGACATAGTACTGGAAGTATTAACCATTGCAATTAGACAAGATGAAGAAATAAAAGGCATCCAAATTGGAAAAGAAGAAGTAAAGCTGTACTTATTTGCAAATGACATGATATTGTACATAAAAAAACCAAAAGACTCCATAAAAAACTATTAGACTTAATAAATGAATTCGGCAGTGTAGCAGGATACAAAATTAACACTAAGAAATCTATGGCATTTCTGTACATCAATAGTGAACTTACAGAAAGAGAGACTAAAAAAGCAATCCCATTTTCCATTGCACCAAAAAAATTAAGATACCTAAGAATAAACTTAACTAAGAAGGTAAAAGACCTATACGCGGAAAACTACAGGACACTGAAAAAAGAGATAGAGGAAGACGTAAACAGATGAAAGAACATACCATGTTCCTGGATTGGTAGAATCAACATCATTAAAATATCCATACTACCCAAAGTAATCTATAGATTCAATGCACTTCCCATTAAAATACCAATGGCATATTTCACAGACCTAGAAAGAACTCTCCAAAAATTCATCTGGAATAAAAAAAGACCCCAAATAGCCACATCAATCCTGAGAAAGAAGAACAAAGTAGGTGGGATCTCAATACCAGATTTCAACTGTAATTCAAGGCCAGTATTCTCAAAACAGCCTGGTACTGGCACAAGAACAGACATATAGATCAATGGAATAGAATAGAGAACCCAGAAATCGACCCAAACCACTATGCTCAATTAATATTTGACAAAGGAGGCACGAACATACAATGGAGTCAAGACAGTCTCTTCAATAAAGAGTGTTGGGAAAATTGGACGGATACATGTGAAAAAATGAAACTAGATCACCAACTTATACCACAAAAATAAATTCAAAATGGATAAAGGACTTAAACATAAGATGGGAAACTATAAAAATACTAGAGGAATCCACAGGCAGAGAAATCTCAGACATATGCTGAAGCAATTTCTTCACTGATACTGCTCCTAGGGCAATAGAAGCTAAAGAGAAAATAAACAAATGGGACTACATTAAAATAAAAAGCTTTTGCACAGCAAAAGAAACTATCAACAAAACAACAAGAAAGCCCATTGTATGGGAGAACATATTTGCAAATGTTATCACTGATAAAGTTTTAATCTCCAACATCTACAGGGAACTTATACAACTTAACAAAAGGAAGATAAATGATCCAATAAAAAAATGAGCAGCAGACCTAAATAGAATCTTTTTGAAAGGAGACAGAAGGAAGGCCAAGAGACATATGAAAACATGCTCAGTCACTAATTATCAGAGAGATGCAAATCAAAACAACAATGAGGTACCATCTCACACCTATCAAAATGGCAACTATCAACAAATCAACAAAGGACAAGTGCTGGTGAGGATACAGGGAAAAAGGATCCCTTCTTCAATGCTCGTGGGAATGCAGACTGGTGAAGCCACTGTGGAGAACAGTATGGAGTTTCCTCAAAAAACTAAAAATGGAGTTCCCATTTGACCCAGTAATCCCACTTCTAGGATTATATCCCAGGAAACTAGAAATACCAATCAGAAAGGAAATATGCACCCCTATGTTCATAGCAGCACAATTCACCATAGCTAAGATTTGGAAACAGCCTCAATGCCCATCAGCAGGTGAGTGTATTAGAAAACTGTGGTACATCTACACAATAGAATACTACGCTGCTATAAAAAAGAAGGAATTCTTACCATTTGCAGCACCATGGATGGACCTGGAGAGCATCATGTTTAGTGAAATAACCCAGGCAATGAAAGAAAAACACCACATGCTCTCACTCATTTATGGAAAATAAAGAACATTATAACCTGATGAACAAAAAGATAGATACAGAGGAAGTAAAGCACCAATCAGACTGTCAAAATACAGCGGGAAGGGGGGGGAGTGATCAACCAAAGGACTTGTATGCATGCATATAAGCACAACCAATGGACACAAGACACTGGGGGGCTGGGATGAGGGCATGCGACAGGGGGTAGGGGAGGCTGGGGGAAGGTCAATGGGGGAAATAAAAAGGAGATATATGTACTACTATATGTAATACTTTAAACAATAAGGAATAAAAAAATAACTGGAAAAAAATTATATCATTTAACATTAAAAAAAGAATTATGTTTCATCTATGCATTGAACTGTTTGTTATACGTATATGTATACTAGATACATATATGTGTGTACATATATATGTATACATGTATATATATGTACATATATATTTCTTTCATCTTCTTGCTGATGTAATTGATCCTATATTATGACACTTGATCTATTATATTTAACTTAACAATTACCATAATTTCTTCTAACTTTGTTCCTTTAAAAAGCTCATGCATATTTTGTAAGATTGAGTCTTAGATACCTTACAGTTTGTTTCTATTGAAAATGAATTCCTTTTTCATCTCTTATTTTATATTTAGTTATAGTCAGTACTGCTGTGGATTTGAAAAATTTGATTCTGTATCCAGCTATCTTTTTGAACTCTCATATTAATTCTAAAAATTTGCTTGTAAGTAACTCAACTGTGTTTAAAGTGTTCAGTGATATAAATATCATTGTAAATTCAGTTCTTTAGTGAGCCACACCCAGTTCAAAAGACTATGTTATGTTAAGGAGGGAGCAAATAAAAATATGTATAAGTAAATAAGATTTAACCTGAATCAGTAAAAAGCTAATATACTTTGATATACTATAAGATCTTGTTTCTCTGTTATTATAAATGAGGATGAGGATAAAAAGAATCAATCATACCCTTACAGTGGTTCTCAACCTTTCTAATGCCACGACCCTTTAATACAGTTCCTCAGTTGTGGTGACCCCCAACCATAAAATTATTTTCATTGCTACTTCATAACTGTAATTTTGCTACTGTTACGAATCGTAATGTAAATATTTGTGTTTTCCGATGGTCCTAGGCGACCCTGCTAGCGGTTCTCAACCTGTGGCTTGCGACCCACAAGTTGAGAACCGCTGCTGTAGAGCCTAAGACCATCAGGAAACACAGATATTTACATTACAATTCATAACAGTAGCAAAATTACAGTTATGAAGTAGCAACAAAAATAATTTTATGATTGGGGGTCACCACAACATGAGGAACTGTATTAAAGGGTCTCAGCATTAGAAAGGTTAAGGACCACTACCTTAGAAGAACCATTAATGTTAATTTCCCAGATATTTTAATATGCTGATCAAATTAATTTTGGGAATTCATTTAGGTCATTGCAATAACTTATTTACAGGAAATGAGTCTACTTTTAAAAATTTTGTTCACACTAAATAGATGCTCAGATACTCTAGGATGTTACCTGAGTAAGAATGAATATCACCTCTTTAGAAGACAATGCAATCAAATTCTTCATTCATATTGGATGACACAGCTCCTCTCAAATTACACAAGAGCTTTACAACTGCATAAATTATTTCAAGTGGCTGATATCACATTCTATGAAATCTGTTACCTTGAATAAATGCCTGGTATGGCTGTCTGATATTGACAAACTGGAGTGAAATATATTACTCATAAAGAAAAATAGTCTCTCCAAGTTAAGAAATAAAAATAAATAGGAAAAAATATGAATAAATATTACAATTTGAGGAGAGATAAAAAAAACATGCTTGATTTTATGGGAAAAATGTCTCTTTTTTAGTATAAAGTAAGACTTCATTGTGATTCAATTGTTTTTCACTCTTCAACTTATTTGAAGTTTATTATATTGTATCAAATCATATTGATAATATAACTTTATTATATCTAATCTTTCGAGGATGCTCTAGAGAAAAGGAAAAGGTGTCTATGGCCTGTGTCTGAGATCAAACATAAAGTGACATACTGTTGTTTTATATTCCATTTAGAAAAAAGTCATGGTGATTATAGGAAACATGTGATGGGAAAGTGGTCCCTTATCTTTTCTCCAGAATTAACCCCAGTGATATTGTTGAGTTTCAGGTGAATCACACTGAACCTCATTCAACATCAGGACTCTTTGTAATGAGCCACTCTTTGCTGCCATTTCCATTCATATGAAGGATTTATTATAATGAAAACTATGGTCAGAGTAATATCTGGACCAAGAGTGCAAAACCACTCACAGCTTTATGCCCTGGCCAGGTGGATCAGTTGGTTGGAACATTGTCCTATACACCAAAAGGGTTGTGGGTTTGATTCCCAGCCAGGAAAAAAAATCACTGATAGCTTTCTAGTGAGAATAAGGTAAGACCAATGGCAAATGGACTTACGATAAAATAACCTTGCTAATAATTGGCGAGTTAACATGTCTTACCCATTAGATTGACAAAGTTTTAACAAAACCTGACAGTGACGTGTTGGCAGTAGGAATTCTCATGCATTACTAAAGGGACTATACATTTGGAACAACCACTTCAAAAAAAAGTTTTTATTGATTTCAGAGAGAGGAAGGGAGAGGGATAGAGAGATAGATACATGGATGAGAGAGAAACATCATCAATTGGCTACCTCCTGCACACCCCCTACTTGGGGATTGAGCCCACAACCTGGGCATGTGCCATGACCCAGAATTGAACCATGATCTCCTGGTCGATGCTCAACCACTGAGCAACACCGGCTGGGCTGGAATAACCACTTTGATTAACAACTAAGTCATATCTAATAAACTGAATTTATATATTCTTCTGCTCAGGAATCCTAGCCCTAAGTTTATATCTGACACGTGTTTAAAAAGAAATGCAAGGAAATGCTTATTGCAGTATTTTAATGGAATTTTCCTTGACCAGAGATATTTATGTAACTGTATAATATTACATAACATTATGTGATATCGTGGTGTGTTTTTTTTGTTGTTGTTGTTGTTGTTTGTCCTTGGTTTGCCACCCACAGCAATAACCTTATCAGTGAGACTGAGTTAGAAAGAGATCCTTCTAGAATGATGCAGTGGACAGAGCAAGGTTTGAGGCAAACTCATCTGTCTGAAATTGGGCAAATTATTTAACCCCTGAAGTAAGTTCAATTTCTTCTCCCAATGAGTATAATTAAACAGCACTGTTTTATAGAGTGGTGTAGTAGGTGTTAATATATCCATTACACATATAAGGAAACTGACACTTAAAAAGGTGAAATAGTTTTTCCATGGCGAGTAAATAGTGGAGCTAAGAGTTGAACCTAATTTGCCTGACTTCAAAACTCTAGATCTTAATCACTATACTAAGCTCTAGCTTAATGGCTTTTGTAAAATGAAGTGAGCTAAATGATTTGAAGTGTCTGACTCAGAACTACCATGTGTATGATATTCAATGCATGTTTGCTGTAAGAATTTGAATGAATGATTGAAACTCATGCTGAATGCCCATCCAGTATTTTTATAGTTCAATTAAAACAGCTCAATTTATGACAAAGGAAGTGGATAGAGAAAATATACTACTTATTTGGCTCTGACTGTACCACATGCATTAGATCTAGGAAGTATATTGACTAGTTTGTGTGACATCCAAGTGTCAGATAATTCTATGTTGATTGCTGGGAAGAAAATATATCCAAGAAAAATGGACTTTTGATGACAATACTGTCTATGGTAGACTGAAAATAATGCCCCCTCAATGATGTAGTCCTAATCCCTTGAAGCTGGGAATATTATCTTATATGGAAAGAGTGCATATTATCTTATTTTTCAAACAATGTAACTAAATTAAAGATGTCAAGAGGAAGAGTTTATCTCGGATTATCTAAGTGAACCTGATCTTCAACCACATGTTTCTTATAAGAGAGAGGCACGGGGAGTTTGATACAGACACACACAGAGGAGAAGGCAGTGTGAAAATAGGGACAGATATTGGAGTGATATGATCACAAATTAAGGAAAGCTTAATTTAGGGAGCCACCTGAAACTGGAAGAGATGAGGGAGGGTCTCTCCACTAGAGCCTCGGGAGAGAGTGTAACTGTGTAATAATACAACTCAAATCCAAGACCCTCATTTTTGGATTCTGGCCTCCAGAACTATAAGAGAATAAATTTGTGTTGTTTTAAGCCACCAAATGTGTAGTAATATGTTATAACACACCTGGGACTCTTGTCAGAGCTGGATTTGTAAGGTAAAAGGCTTTAGAGACAGAGAACAGAATCTCTGGGGCTGAGAATTGTCAAAATGCTATACCAGAAGCATAGTCCTTGAGTTCCTATCCCTTGTTCCTTTCTAAAGCTACATGGGCACTGGCGAGACTTCAAGAGCTACTGGAAGATTCATATCAATTTACTAGCAAGACCTTTTGCACTAAAACAATACATGATGTTAGTAAAATTGATTTTTTCATAAGATAAGTTTAAAATAATTAGCTATTTCAAGAGAATCAAATAGGTATAGAACAAATAGAAATGTTATGTGCTCAAATCATAGTCATGCTCTGTGTTAGTCATTTGGCTTCATTGGGACTCAGTTCTTTCATCTGTAAAATGAGGTTGAAAATATAATTATAGCCATGTTATGTTGCCAGTGGTCTTGCAACCTATGACTCAATCACTAAAAACTGGAAATGTTCTACTTCTATGATGATAAATCACATCCTTACTGCTGTAAATGTACTTAGAAGAAAATAAAAATTTCCTGGATGGAAGTGAAAATTAGTCTGTTATATGGTGCTTTTTATTACTGGGCAACACAAATTGACAATAGAATGATTACCTGGAAAGTGTAAACCCTGGAGGCAGACAAATTCCATTATTTGGGAGAGTGGATTAGCTTTTCGTGTTGACCAGAGAAATACCGTGAGCTCTTTGAGTACACATACTGTGTTTACAGCAGGCCTGGAACTATTTAATAGGGGGTGCTCGTGTCCACTGGGAAGGCCTATTGTTAGACCTTCATTACCAGATGTAGGCATGATGAGTAAAATGAAAATTACTGATGAACTTGGGGTATTGTGTCCATGTTTAAGACTCTGCTGGAGTTTAAATAAAAGTTTTCCATGGCAACAAATTGATGATGGTCATAATTATAGTTAGCACATTGTATCTTTTAAAGTATTGTATGCAGGGTTCCAAGTATCTTTAAGCCCTTTGTGTAGAGCATATTTTTTCCAACAATTGCCTACAAACCAATAGTTACTATTTTTCTAGTCTAAAAAAATGGAGGAAGCAAAAAGTAACCTTGACTATAAATCTGGGTTTTGTCCATGACATTAAAATTAAGTTGTTTCTCACCTGTCACAACAGCATTAGGGCCAGAGTCCCTCCTGGTGATTGGAACAGTGTCCAACTCTAAAGCCCCACAGCCAGAGCCATATTTTTCCACCCTTCAACCATAGAAATCATCAGCTTGGCCCTCAAAGGTGATAAACTGACTTCTGATATCTTTCACTGAGATAACCAGGAACTCATAATTGCAATTTTTAAATTTTATTCTATTAGGCATATCCTATATAATAAAAGGCTAATATGCGAATCAACCAAACTGCGAATGACCAGTCGCTATGATGCACACTGACCACCAGGGGGCAGACGCTCACTGCAGGAGCTGCCCCCTTGCTGGTCAGTGTGCTCCCACAGAGGGAGCACCACTCAGCCAGAAGTCAGGCTACCTGCTCCTTAGCGCTGCCTTGGAGGCTCACGGCAGGCAAGCATAGCGGCAGTGGCAGAAGTCTCTCCTGCCTCCATAGCAGCACTAAGGACCCCTCAGGGGATGTCCGACTACAAGAGGGCAGAGGCCGGGCTAAGGGACTCCCTCCCAGTACACGAATGTCATACACTGGGCCTCTAGTTTTATATATTTACATACATATTTATCTATTTTTACCATTCTTTGGCCTTGAGGTAGAACTTTCCTACTCCTCTTTAATTTACTGGCCTGTTCCTCATCTTCTAACAGTCCTTGACCTATTAATCCTCCCCAGGTTTGTATATCAACCCTTTTTTCATTTGGGCCACCCATGATCACCCACTTTCGTGACTTCAGAAATCACCATTTGGCTGAAAACTCTGATCTATCCTCTGAATCCCATATCTGATAACACATACCCCCAACTGGATTTCAGATTTAATACTTAACACGTAGTTTAAGTTCCAAGATAGAACTCATAATCTCCTTCTGCAAACCTATTCTGCCTCAACATAATACACTTCGGTGTTAGTACCCACATCTGTTTTATTTTTCATACATCTTATTGGACAGACTCAACTCCTCATAGTGTATCCTCATAGTGGGTCCTTAAATCCTTCAGATTCTACCTCAAAAATGCCCTTCTCAATTTTTTTTGTCTCTATCTCTGCTTCCTCTGCTATAATTCAGATTATCACCTCCTTTTTGTTTCTATTACAATTCTTTTCTTCCCGTTGTCTCTCTCTACTCTTGACTATTCTCCACACTCTTGCCAATGTCCCATTGTTACAAAATGGAGCTTAATTACATTACTCTCTTACCCAGAAACCTCACTGAACCCCAAAAACCCCAGCTATTTGGAATAAAATTCTAACGTCTATAATTGATATGTGAGGAGGGTTACAATCTCTTTCATTATCTTTTACTGCTTTTTGCCAAACACTTAGAACCACTGACATTGAATATCGTTAACTCTCTCTTCATATCCAAACCTTTTCAGGATTCTACTTTTTAAATGCATTTTTTGTTCATGATGTATGTTACTTCATAATAAAGCCTTTTCTTATTATTTGAAGAATGGTTAGTTGCTCCTGCTCTAAGTTCTCAGACCGTTTAGTTTTTATATATTTAAGTGCCAACTTACCTAATTGTACTAAAATTTCTCCATTTATGTCAGTTCACACCAATAGACTGTATTAATGTAACACTTTCTATGTATAAGATTTTTAACAAATCTAAAAAGTGAAATTTGATATGCAGTACATTTTACAAATGACATACTAATTTCATTTTATGGTGTTTTAAAAATTATGGTACATCTATGCTGTGGTAAAAAAGAAAGAATTCTTACCATTTGCAATAGCATCCATGGAACTGGAGAGCATTATGCTTAAGTGAAATAAGCCAGTCAGAGAAAGATAAATATCACATCATCTCACTCATTTGTGGAATATAATGAACAACATAAACTGATGAACAAAAACAGATCCAGAGACAGAGAAGCATCAATCAAACTATCAAACCTCAGAGGGAAGGTAGGGGAGGGCGGGGATAAGGGGGAGATCAAGCAAAGGAATTGCATGCGTGCTTATAAGCCTAATCAATGGACACAGATACCAGGGGGGTGAGGGCATGAGTGGGGGGGGGGGGTAAGGGGGTAATGTGGGGATAAGGACACATATGTAATACCTTAATCAATAAAGGAAAAAAAGTATGGTTTAAAATAGTGCAGATAGTAAGTTGACTAGACATTTATAGCTTATAAATCTCAGATATGAGTATTTTTGGCCAAACAAAGAAATTGCATTTAACATCATTAATGCACTCTTGAAGAATAAACTTCATTGTCTGTGTTTTGCCCTGAAAAGTTCACGTTTTGAAATCTATGGCTGCTACAAAATATTACTTGAAGTGTGACCTAATAATAAGATAATATTAACCATATAACATTGTCTCCATTGGTTTCAACAGATTTCCTTGTGAGTGATTATTTATTTTGAATGCAAACTATGAAGTTATTCATAAGAATTTAATAAAAGTTAAAGTTCTAAAGAATAATGCAATGGTTTCTCACTCTAAAATATGGCAACAATTCCATCACTTAAGGTTTGCTATGCTTCCCCAAGTTCAAAAACATTTGTAAGCACTCTAGTTCATTACCTTGCCTTTATTTTATGATAGAAGTCTGTTTTCTGATTCTTTTTTTAATATATTTTATTGATTTTTTACAGAGAGGAAGGGAGAGGTATAGAGAATTAGAAACATCGATCAGCTGCCTCCTGCACACTTCCTACTGGGGATGTGCCTGCAACCAAGGTACATGCCCTTGACCGGAATCGAACCTGGGACCCTTGCATCTGCAGGCCAACACTCTATCCACTGAGCCAAACCAGTTAGGGCTATTTTCTGATTCTTTTACAAGATTTTTATTTGCTTTTCTTTTTTTGTAAAACTTTTTTTTTCTTTAATCTTCACCTGAGGACATTTTTCCATTGATTTTTAGGGAACGTGGAAGGGAGGAGAGAGAAATACTGATGTGAGACATACACATTCATTGGTTACCTTCTGCATGCCCCACACATTGAGCCCACAACCCAGGCATGTGCCCTTGACTGGAATCGAACCCGGGACTCTTCAGTCTGCAAGTCGACGCTTTATCCACTGAGCAACTGGCTTGAGCTACAATAACATTTTTAAATTATACAGAAGAAAGGGAAACCCTGAAGGAAATTCAAGAAATGAAAGTTATTAGAGACAAAATGTGCCTGAACATATAAAGACTAGTGGCCCAGTGCACAAAATTCATGCATGAGGGAGGTGGGGGAGAAGGATGTCCCTCAGCCCAGCCTGCACCCTCTCCAGTCCGGGACCCCTCAGGGGATAACCAGCAGTCGGACTTCCCTCTCACAATCCAGAACTGCTTGCTCCTAAACACTTGCCTGCCTGCCTGATTGCCCCTAACTAGTTCTGCCTGCCAACCTGATTGTCCCTAACTGCTCACCTGCTGGCTTGATTGCTCCTAACCACCTCTGCCTCGCCCCACATCCAGAACCCAGAATTCCCTCCTCCAGCCAACCACAGGCACCCAGGAGCCAGGCTTCCCTCCCTCTGGTCAGCCATAGGCGCCCAGGCCCGCTGCAGCCGCAGGGGATGGTGGGCAGGTGGCTTTGCCTGGGCTACAGCAACAAGTGTTGGCGCCCAGGACCGCGGAGTGGATGGCTTCTCTGTCTCCCAGGCCACAGCCAGCCTCAGGTACTGGTGCCCGGCTTCTCCGTCTACCAGGCTATAGCCAGCCGCAGGTGCTGGCACCTGGACTCCAGGCAAGCAGCTTCTCCATCTTCCCTGGGATGCAGTGTGGGCGACTTCTCTGGCTGGCTGCAGCCTGGGATCACGGGGCAGACAGCTTCTTGGTCTCCCTGGCTGCAGCCAGCCTCAGGTGCTGGCACCCAACTTCTCCGACTCCCACAGGCCTGGAGCAGCTGTGGGGAGGGGCTGCCGCCATCTTTTCAGGTTAATTTGCATACTCACTCTGATTGGCTGTTGGGCATAGCTGAGTGATGGTAATTTGCATGTTTCTTTTTTATTAGGGTAGATAACTTTTTGCAAGGCAAACTGCTGTAAAATAAAAAGAGCAGAATGAGGAAGTCATAACAGAGTAACACAATTGATAGATTTTTGCTATTGAAAATATAGAGAAAAATGAGGTTAATATATATAGTTACTACATCAATTCTGTTTAATAAATGATAAAAAAATAGCACACAAATGGAGAAATATAGGAAGTTAGCTAGTTAGGGGAAATCAGCCACCATTCCAGTAAAAATTAAGTTCCTGTAAATAAAGAGTCATTCCATTTTGATTTTTAAATAATGACTTTGGGTGAAGATGGAACAAATAGGTAGTCTTGTAAGACATTTGACAACATGAATGAAGCCAGCCCATTAGAAGTAATGTGGCATTAAAAATAGACTCTGAGAATCCACTCATGACCTCTGTCTAAATAGCTCCACTTCAGGGACTCTATCTCAGGAAATAAGCTGAGAATGGAAAACCAAGAGGATCCATTTATTTTGAATAAAAAATTAAAAATACTGTAACTTCTAAAAAATAGTAAAATTGTTAAGAGTCTACTAATAAAATACTAATATAATGCATGAAATAACAAGTATGTGAACTGTGGCAATGGTAGCAAATGTTAACATAAAATTATATTACAAGTAAAGCCTGGTCATTGCCATTCAATGTTTGAACATCAGCCCATGAACCAGGAGGTCATGGTTCCATTCCTGGTCAGGGCACATGCTCAGTTTGCAGGCTCCATCCCCAGTAGGGGATATGCAAGAGGCAACTGATTGATGTTTCTATCTCTCTATACCTCTCCCTTCTTCTCTCTAAAATCAATAAAACTATATTTTAGAAAAAGAGTAAAATTTCACCATATAAGAAGATGTTAACATATATGTGTCATTTCATATATGTACATATATCCTATATAATAAAAGGCTAATATGCAAATTGTCCCCTCAACCAGGAGTTCAACTGGGAGTTCAACCAGGGGGTGGGGCCGACTGGCTAACCTCCCACATCCCTCCCCCCACACACACTGCTCCCCACCCCCGCTGGGCTGGCCTGGCCTGATCTAATCAGGGGGGCAGGCTGGCTGGACCCCACCCGTGCACGAATTCATGCACCAGGCCTCTAGTACATATATGTTTATATGACATTTCATCCAAAAGTAACTGAATACACAGTCTTCTCAAGTACATATGGAACATTCTCCAGGATAGATTACATGTGATGCCACAAAACAAGTCTTAATAAATTTAAGAAGATTGACATTGTATCAAGCATCTTTTCTGACCATAATGGTATGAAACTAGAAATCAATAACAAGAAGGAAACTGGAAAATTCACAAATATATGGAGACTAAACAAAATGAAAACAAAAAAGAAGTGAAAAACTCAATGTAAATATTAAATTGATATCACATTTTTTGCTGTCTCATTTTCCAAAAAGAGGAAACATGAGCTAACAGATGAGACATATAAAGTCTTCAACTGTGGTAGGAAGATCATTAGAAACATTAGTTAAAGATATAAGTTCATGGACAGCAAACAAATTTGTAGCTCAGAACATTTTATTTGAGATAGCTTTTATTTTCTTTCGTATTTCTTTTTCTGTTGTGTTATATTTTTTAACTTCTTCATTGATACATACAGTAAAACCAAAATTAAATGTTCATCTTGAGGTAGTTTCACAAATGTGTACACCCATGTATCTATCCCCAGACCAAGATATTGAATGTTTCCAACACTCTATATGTCTCATTGTAACCCCTCTCAAATAATACCCCACTATTCTGACTTCTATCACCATCTACTGGCATTGCTTTATAAAGAAAGTTTACACATATGGAATTATACAGCCTTTAACCCTTTGCATCTGCTTTCTTTTGAGTCAACATATATCAGTGAAAATCATTTATGTTGTTGAATGATTTTTTTTTGCCATGTAATATTCCATTGTGTACATATACCACATTTTAATTATCTGTTTTCCTATTTGTGAACTTCTTTGCATTAGGTCCAGGTTTGCTTATAAATGTCTCTTGGTGAACATAAACAGTCATATCTCTTGAGTATATATGTACTGAGAATATGCATAGGAGGAGAATGGCTGAGATGAAGGCTAGGTGTATGCTTTGCTTTAGTAGACACTGGCACATTGTCTAAGGCAGAAAAACTGAAGTAGCAGTGGGCCTGTCCAGTTAGCAATGGGTCCCATCACTTCTGAAGCCTTATTTATTTATATTATTTACTTACAGTCTTGTTTGGTTTGGTTCAGGAAGGCTTTGAGTTTGCAAGTCCTAATAGTGAAAGAACTTAGCACATTGACCCACCTGAAATTATAAGCATAGAATTTTCAGTAGCAATGGCTTTTAAGTATTTTGGTTAAAGAAAGGTGAACTTTTCCAAGGACAGTGAACCATTCTTCTCAGGAGCAAGGTTACCTCAAAGTCAAAAGCAATTGCTATCTTTCACATTCCCAGTGATGCTCAGAGTGGATGCAGTCATGTGCTCCGAGCCTTGAGCCTTCCTACAGCAGCTCAGCACTATCCTCGCTGGCTGTGCTCTGGCATTGCCTGCTGAGCCAGCCTAATTGGCCTTGCTCCTCCGCACTGCCACAGGACTCCGCGCTGAGGCCAACGCAATCATCTTTGCACACATTCCCACTGCAAGGCTCTTTCCTTTTCTTGTATTTCACTTAATAAAATTAGTCACTACACATGGTGGATTAGCAGCAGCGGCAGCAGCTCAGCTTCCCCGGATTTACATGAATTTATTCTCAGTGGAGAGATCAAGAGGCAATTTATTCAGTTGTTGGCCTTGTTAGGAGTTGCCATCATCCCATCCTGCTGCTCTGTCTCAATAACATGTTTGTGATTATATATTATTTAGGATGATTATTCTCACTTTTGCAGGCAGCTACTTTCCAGAGTCTAAACTTTTCTGAGCTAGTTTAAGAGCAAGAGGGAGCAAGAGAATAAAAGGTAAAAGTTTTAAAAAGTGGGCTAAAAACATCAAAATCTTGTCTGACCATGAAACACCTCTCCAAGTCCCTATTTTGCCAAATTGCTTATTAGGATATTTCTCTGAGAGACAAGATCTGTGTTTTCCAACAGACTATATCTATACACACTGTGCTTGCATATGAGTAAATGGGCAATTCCGTTTTCCAAAGTGGCGATATGAACATTGCATTGCTCTAAGGCTGCAGCCAGGGAAGAGGCAGGATCTCTGGCTGTCTGTACCAAATGAGAGTGGAGCAAGAGGGAACATGGGATGGTGCACGGGTATGCCTCACCTCCTTCATGCCTAAAGATGTGCCCACAGCTCTGGAAAGAACCATCAGGAACTAGAAAGTCAATGTGTTTTTCCTTTCACAGCTTCATAATATATAGAGGGCCTTACATTTTCATGGCTTTTTTCTTCTCACCCATAAGATGGGCATCACAATAATGCCAACCTTATAGGACATTGGTGGAGATTAGGGGGATCAGGCCTTTCCAGGGCATAGTGTGGTACCTGGCACTTATATCATTCAACAACATCACCATCATTATTATTGTGACAGTTATCATTGCCTTTCTTTTCCTTCTCCTTCATCCCATTCCTCTTCCTCCTCCTCCAATTCCTACATAGAGAAATCACAAATTGTACATTCTCGTTAAAATGCCCTATGTGACTAGAAGGAGCCACGGAAAGTCCTAATCTGTAAAATCGAACCCTTTTTTGTATATAATGAATCAGCATTCCGCATGTCACTTGCAGACAAGTTTCAGATCTTTGCCATGCTGAAAGCTGTTACTTTCCTTCCTGTGTTTAAGCTTTACAGCATCATTTATAGTTTCACAGGTCATTTTTCCAGTGAAAGAAACTGAGATTTTGTGCACATTGATTTCTTGTGGTGGGTGGCAACAATACAAATTTCATGCTGAAAATGACTTCTTTTCCCTGAAGATAATTTGGGCTTAGGAGAAAAGTGCTAAAATGTTGTAGGATAGAATGGTTATTTTCGTTCTCCACCCCCTTCCCCTTACAGCATGTAAGAGGTTATTGTGTTTTTGTGCTGGCTAGTGAGCAGGATGTCTGTACCTACCTGATGGTGAGGGTAGCAGCCTAGCACACTGTAGGTATAATCTCATCAGGACTGTTCACGTACTTCAGGCTTACATCAGAGGAACTTCCACCAACAATCTGCTCAGTGCCTTACAGCAGTGTTGACAAACATTTGCCTATCTTTTTCCCCTACTTGCAGGGAAGAAATCCTCCTCCAGAAAGGTCACATGCTTATCCACAGGCAATGCCTAAGAGTTGCTGAATTTGACCTCCAACACTCACTTTCAGCCCATAAAATGGAGACACAGTTAATATTTATTTAACATCTCTTTTGTTTCCTTTGATCATACAAAGGGACAGAAAGTATGGGTCTGGCTCCTTAAGGGTTTTAAATCTGGTATTCTCTGTAAGAAATTTCATTGCTTAGGTTCGTTTTTCTGTAATTTCTTTCCTGCATCCAGTATGTTAAAATGTAAAATGGGCAATATCTTGATATGACTAGTAATAAAGATGTACCAGGTGGCCAGTATTGGAATTTTTCAGATAACCTATCAGTTTGCTCTATGAATACTAAGTTCTCAGTTACTCAGAGAAAGAGCAGGGAGTTCTGATGTTCAATTATCCATCATGTCAAATAGTCACAGAAAGAACTGACCATTTTCTTTGCTCCCTGGAAACATTTTAGGGAATCTGGACTTTATTTCATGATTAGACAGGAGGAGGAAGCAAGATGTACACATCTCCAGGAAAGCAGGGAAGTTGACATCCACCAGACAACAATCAGCAAACATAAGTGTCAACATTACTGTTCTGTGAGACCTGGTAGAAAGTTATGGTGAACCACAAGGAAAGCAGCTGGTAAGGTAAAAAAAAGTGATAATACAATATTCCTAACTAGTTAGACTGTCCTTCTGGAGCACTGTGCTCAGGTTTAATCACCATTTGGAAGATTGAGGAGCATTGTGCATGCAACTGTCTTTTTGTTAAAAGAATAAAAAGAAAAAGGCAGCTTAGAAACACTTAGACAGAATATCTGAGAAACTTTTGCCAGTAGATGCCTTTTCTGTTTAATTGAACACATACATTTCTTTATTGTTCAATTTTTTTACCATATCTGCATACTATTTTTAAGAAAATAAATGAGAGATCTTTAAATATACTTAGAGAAATGCAACAACAATGTGTTAACAACAATAATAATAGAAAATGCTTTTATAGTGCTTAGTATGTCCCAGACACTGCTCTAAGAACTTAATATACATTGATTATTTAATCCTCATTATAATTTGAAAGAAGTAGAAACAATCATTTTTCCCAATTTACAGATGAGCAAAGTGATGCACAAAACGGCCAATAACTTGCCACAGGTCACACCTTCGGGAAGTGGGAAACCTTGACTTGAAGCAAGGCAGTGTTACTCCAGATTCTGGGCTCTTGGACAAATATACTATCTATATTATAAATCCCAGTGGCCCTAATGCCATAACAGCCAAAGACTAGTCACCAGGAGGCTGCATGCACGGCGAGGCACATGTGGGTGGGCGGGGCTGTATGCGATGTGAGGTGCACGTGGGTGGGCAGAGACTTGACTTTGGGTCCCACGGTGTGGTGGGACTTGACTCTGGGTCTCACAGTGCAGCGGGGTCTGGGGGTCGCAGGTCTCACATGATTACCCATGGGTCTGGGTCTTGCACAATTTTGCGTGCTGGGACACTAATAAAGTAATAAAGTTAAAGGAAGAATATAGAGATGGTGTGAATTTTATTCTTAAGAGAAATTCAAAAGAGAAGAGAAAGTTTTGTTTGTTTGTTTTAATCCTCAACCAGGTCATGTTTTCATTGATTCAGAGAGGAAGGGAGATGAGAGAGGAACAAACATCTGTTGCCTGCCTACTGGTATGGGCTTTGAGTATGTGCTCTGACCCTTTGGTGCACAAGACGACACTCCAACCAACAGCCACACCAGCCAGGGTGGGGAAGAGTTTATTAGTTTGTTTGTGTCTACAGAGAACCCCATTTGTAATACATAAGCTTGTATTAAAACAGAAATAAATGAAATTTTATGTACAAATGAACTTGACTGTCAGTTGAAAAGACTCTGGAATGGCAAACCAGGAGCGTGACTTTTAAAACATGCCTTGGCTTTTTAAAAATTTTTAAAAATGCCTCTGTAGAGTAATTATGGTAATTAAGTGTTCTATACTCACCATTACCATTGTCTTCCTTGTGATGCAATGTCTCTCATCCTTTACTTCCATTTCCTTAGTCTTATTTACAAATTGTTCTCCTCCAACGATTAAGTATATTCTAGTGCCTTAAGGGATAATATCTTGAACACTACCCATCCTTTTTTATGGAAGTAACTGTCATTTGATTGGCCCCATTACTCTTGCAAGGATGAAATTTTGACAATTGAATAAAACATAAAACAAATCATCACAGTCTATATGAAGTACGTGCAGGAAAACTAATAAAGAGATTTTTGAAGCTCACATTTTTAGGACACATTTTTCCAGTACATAAAGAAAAGGCCAAAGTAGTCAGCTATTTTTTTTAATGTCATAATTAAACTTTTTTAGTAAAATTGCTAATGGACCGATAATTGTATACTTTATTGAATATGCTGGTACTCATCAGTAATGTGATCCATTAAATGAATTCTGTCTCTGACTTTATTAAGATTAAAGTAGCAAATGAGCTGAAAATGCTTACAAGTAAAAAATACAGGCTATCATACTGACAATGGGGGGCACCTTATTTTGGAAAAAAAGAAAGTAGAAGTTGTAAAGTGGCTATTTTGTAAATGTGATAGATCATTTTCTCTTCTAGTTGTGTGTAGGGCCCATAATCAAGAAGATTGAGTCTTCTTGAATGTCTGCACCAGAGAATGTGCTATAGAGAATCTCCCTGCTTTTAGTGAGAAATAAAATTGGGAGAAGCTTTCTCAATAACCCTAATAACACCTATGTCCACTCCATTATATACTTAGCAGTTCTATAAAATCATAAATGACATTTTCTCTTACTGGAATATACATGATCAATGATGTTCCCCTCCCACAAAATAGGTTGTAATTTTTGCACAATTTCTTTTCCAATAACTATATTGCCAGTCTCTTTCTCTTCCTTTGACAAAAGCATATTAATATGCAAGAATCTGGGAGAAACATTATTATATAGATAATCATGAATCCTTATTAGTGCATGCAAAAATAATTATGAACAAAATCTATTATTTTAAATATTACTTGTAGCAAACCTTATACCTAATCAGTTTGGAAAAAGTAGTTTGTCACAACAATATGGGAGAGAATTGATATGTAATAGCAAGTCTTCCATTTGCCTAGTGACCAACTGGAACTAAACTACATTGCCTACAAGAGAACACTGTTCTCCTCTCTTTCTACCTAGCTTGAATTTAAAAGTGAATTTTTGAAAAAAAATCAATTGCTTTATCTGTGTTTCAACAATAATACAGTGTTTAAGTATCTGATTTGGAAGTCAGACAGACCTGAGTTCCAGTCTTGGCTCTTCTATTTGCTAGATTTGTAATTCTGAACAAGTTACAAAACCTCTTTGAGCCTCAATTTCTTCATCTATAAAATGAAGCCAATTAAATCGAGTTTGAACCATTAACTGTTATTAGTAGGAGAAAGAGTAGTTTTTTTATCATTGTCTGGCATGTTTTCAGCAGAAATCTGATTACATAAAAGCTCCCTCCTTTCTCCTAACAAATGCATCAACCTTCTGGATAAATATTTGTACAAAACTATTTTCTCAAAAAGTTATGAGTTAAGTTTCTTTTCTTAAAACGTGCGAGTTCTCTGAACAAATAATTACTCAGATTCAATGAAGCTAACATTAATTTGTTAAAAACCAATCAGCAAATCAATCCTGGAGTCTTTGATGCCTGAAACGAGTCTTGAAGATTAATTAAATGCAATGGACATTCCAGGAAGAGATTATTCGCATGACGCAAGACTAAGAGGCAGTGAGTAGATCTGAAACTTGAGTGTACAACAGAATCACTTGGAGAGCTTTTGAAAACATAGGTAGCTGGGCCTCATCCCCCAAGTTTCTGGTTTAATAGGTTTCAGATAAAGCTTATAATTTACCTTTTCTATCAGACCATAGTTGACTTAATGATACCAGCTTGGGCACACTTTGAGAACCATTGGAATACAATAATGTATTTGGGGATTGCAAGGACTAGGGTTTTTCATTGATTAAATAATGCAGTGAACACATACCAGATATGGGCCTGAAGAGAAAGAAATGACCCAGGTCATACAACCTAGGCATCTACTGTGATGGGTATAAGCTTAGTCTGAGGACTGTGGTGAAAGGATCAGTGCTGTAGGGATAGATTTGGGATTGGGAAGCCTGCAGCCTGGTTGGTTAGTTGAAGGGTTGGTGTAATAAACCTGGAGAGAGATGATAGGGGCTTGAGTTAAGTTAGAGTGGTGATAAAGATGAAATAGAACTTGATGTATGAGGTCACATGGAAGGAACCTAGTTGAAGATGCTCTTTGAGGACTCACAATCTATAATAAACTATATTAACCATAATAGTTTTAATTGTATATCAAGATCATTTGGAATTATTTTATATATTTAAATCCATAATAAAGTAGAACAGGTTTGAAAGAACTTAGTAGGTTCCACCTAACTACTGACCACTTTGACAACCTTTATACATTTGGTAAACAATTCCCAAATAATAATAATGATAGGTAATGTGCATTCAGTGCTTACTCTTTACTAGGAACCATTCTACAGACACTGCTCTTAGTAGTTTACTTCATTCTCAACACACTATACAAAATGGATACTATGGTTAGCCCCGCTTTACTGAAAAGGAAGCCATGCTCACAGGTTAAGGCCTTTGCTGTTTCAGATATCTCCCATGTGCCCCTCCAGTTCACTCTCCATTCTTTTCCATCTGCTTTCTGCCCCAGGAAGTTGACCTGTGTGGACAAGCTTCCAAGTAGGAGAAATGGGCAGGAGACCAGAGGGAGTAACACAGTGATGTCAAGTTTTATTAATTTCTTGCATGTTCTCTCACACTGACTGTGTTCCACAGCAAAGTGTCACAGATCCTCTGAAAGTGGGCCTGTCAGCACAGCTTTCTCCTTCCTGGTTCCAGGAACCCATTCCACCCCATGTCCCTTAAGGTTTAGGTGTAGTAACAGCTCCTTTGTTATTGAAACTAGGACACTGCACAACAGCCTTCATAGTTTCCTTACGAACTGTTTACAGTTTTAAAATTAGTCTCTTTATGAAATTATCATCAAATTATGCTACTTTGAGCAATCACAGAACATAGCAAAAGGGTAAAAGAAGCAGGGATTTGAATCCCACAAACTGATCCACGCTTTTAGAGTACTGGGTGGGGAGGGAGGGAGCAGGAGAAGGGAAAGGAAGGTATGATAGGTGGATCTTCTCTCCCATATTTTGGAACTGAATGCAGAGAAAGGCAAAAATGCGTATCTAGTTAAATGGGTTTCTAGAAATCAAGAAAAGCTAAGAGGTTGAAAAAGACTAACAAAAATCCATTCTCTGGCCTCTTGACTAGTTCACCCTAATTGGGAAAGAAAAAGATTCTCTACCCAGTCCTCAGCACCTTTATATGACAGCAACAGTCTGTTTAAAAACAGATAGGGTCTAAAGCCCTGTCATTATGAAGATATTAAGTGGCAACCCTTGGTTTTCTCATTCTCACACCTCACTCCAGTGCCTGCCCCTTCCATCAGCAAGACAGCAATTAAACTGGTGTGATGAACAAATGACACAGGATGGAGTCTAAGTTTCTGTGAGGTTTCTGAAGAGGCCATTTAAACTAACAACTTCATCAAAGGATGTAGATGACCTTTTTTCAACGATGAAAACACAGAGAATGAAAAGCAGCATTCTAGATAATACTGCTTTATCTTCTCATATTCATATCCTGTTAAAAGAGCTAATTTCTTGCAGTGTGTGCTATCATACTCATGATTATAGAGTGTCATGGATAGTGCTATAGACAGTTATATGTAAGTAAAGCAAACTATATAGGAAATCATCAGAAAACAGATGGATGTTCAACTTTCCAGAACTGATTAGAATTGTTAATTTGAGTTCAGAGAAGGGTGCAGTCACAGCCAAGATACCAGTTCCATGTGCTTGTGTTAGTTTTTGTAACGATGTAACAAGTCACCAATCCCTGTCCTATCCATAGATAAGTTTAAGCTATGCACTTGCCATTTTACATTTAAATATGTTATTTCCTTAATTAAGGAGTCAAAAGCTAGGGGGATGTTATAAAATTACCAGGTAAATGTAATATATTGAAAACATGGCAGTGTGACCACTATTGAGAAAATAATAAACTTGAGAAATTGAGAACCAATGAAAGCTACTAGAGGTAGAACATTTAGTTTTTCCAGAAAATTATAAAGTGACAACAAATACATATACAATACAAGAGTTTTAAAAATTGAGAATTCAGAAGAATGACAACTTACTGGTCAAGAACTGATTTCCTAATGAATTACCATATTCAACATAATTTATTTATTTGCACAAAATAACATGCAATGTTTTATAAAACCACTGGAATGTTTACATTCAATGCTTATATGGTCAGAAACAGTTCAGTTTTCCCCCCAGAAACTGTCTTGTTAAATTGGAAATGAGTGGGACACCAGTGCACTGTGAAATCTAGATCTCTTGCCTCTAACCCAGGGTTATTATTAATTTAATAAATGTCTATTCTAATGAATTACACAGAAACTATTAATAAAATGTCTTAGTTCCCATGCCCATACCCAACTTTCTGTCTGCTCCTTTGGATTTAATCAAGTGAATCTATTCTAGGTCATGTCCATATGGAGCTGATGTAAGTGGATTGCAGCCTTGATTGGAACCTTTGTTGCTTCCATTGATGTGATCAATTCAGTCCCCACAGCCAAATTGTACATGCAGCAACAGACATCCATCTTGGAGACAGCCACATTTAACAGTGCCAGCATGCCTCTGTCGATTTCCTTTCAGCCACAGACAAGTCTGACCCTTACATTGGGCAGTAGTTTTTCTACTAGACAGTTGCCCCCAAATTCTAAGGTTAACAATTAGGTGATTCACCATGTATATAATTATAAGCATAATATTTGTTTAGTTCCTGGTACATAGCTCCAAAATCCCTTGGAATTTCCTAAGTGATGGGAATGGTTGTTGTTATTCATAAAAAGCCTTTTTCCACCATACTTGAGTTTATTCTAATGAAGTAGGTCCCTACATAGCTTAAGATTGAGGGTCGGTCAGCAGAAATAAAAAATCAGATGACCACAGCATTGGAATTTTAAGCCCTTCTCACAGCCTGCAGAGATTGAGTTCAATCATGTAGCCAATGATATTAACCAATCATGCCTACATAATGAAACCTTGATTAAAAAGTTGGACAGTGAGGCTCAGGGAGCTTCTGGGCTGGTGAGCACAGCAATGTGCTGGGAGGGTGGCATGCCCAGATTCCACTAGGAGAGGGCACAGTAACTCTGGGTCTCCCCGCTCTCACCAAGACCTAGGCCTCTTTTTCATTTGGCTGTTTCTGAGTTGGGTTCTTTATAGTAAAACTCATTGTAAGTGCTTTTAGTAAGTTCTGAGAGTTGTGATAGCAAATTATCCAACCTGAAAGGGAGTTGTAGGAACTCCCAAATTTATAGTCAAGATAGAAGTGCAGGTGGCTTGGGGAAATCCAGGACTCACAACTGGATCTGCAGTGGGAACAGACATTTGGGACTTGGGTCGGAACTAACTCTAGTTATAAATGAATTGTGAGACACTAAGTTCATGTCAGAGAATTGGATGTGTCAATGCAGTGGCAAAAGCATAATGTTATGTCTCTTGGCCATTCTACTGGTATGTCCACTTTGGAGAAGTATTTATTTAGGTCCTTTGCCTATTTTTTAATTATATTGTTTGGCTTCCTTTTGTTAAGTTGTATGAGTTCCTTATATATTTTGGATATTAACCCTTTATCAGATGTATCATTGCCAACTATGCTCTCATATAGAATGGGCTCCCTTTTCATTTTGTTTAGGGTTCCTTTTGCAGTGCAGACGCCTTTTATTTTGATGTAGTCTCATTTGTTTATTTTCTCCTTGGTTTTCCTTATCTTAGATGTATCCGCAAACATATTGCTATGAGAGATGTCTGAGAGTTTGCTGCCTATGATTTCTTCTAGGATTTTTATGGTTTCACAACTGACATTTAAGTCCTTTATCCATTTTGAGTTTATTTTTGTGTATGGTATAAATTAATTGACTAGTTTGTTTGTTTGTTTATTTTTATTTTATTTTATTTTTTTTATTGTTTGAAGTATTACAAATAGTAGTACATATGTCTCCTTTTTTTTTTCCCCATTGACCTCCCCCCGGCTTCCCCTATCCCCCAGTACATGCCTTCACCTGCCTGCCCTTCCCCGCCCCCGCCAGTGTCTTGTATCCATTGGTTGTGCTTATATGCATGTGTACAAGTCCTTTGGTTGGTCTCTTACAGCCCCCCTCGCTCAACCTCCCCTGTCTTCCCGATGTAGTTTGACAGTCTGTTCAATGCTTCTTTGCCTCTGTATCTATTCCCACCCCCCCCATTTCTTTCCTTTAAAAAATTTTGCCTCTGCAGACTAGAAATAAACATATAATAACAAACAAAAACTGTTTTGAGTCCCAATTTCAATGTCCAACAGTTCTGAGTCCCCGTTTCAATGTCAAACAGTTCCTTATGTGTACATGTCAGCAATGATATCTGGATGTGGGCACATGGTGGCAATGCAGGTCCGACCTCTCTGATTTGGTCCTAGGCAACCTGCAGTGGTGCACAGCTGCTGACTGCTCGCATGGCAAGGCATCGTCAATGTCTTCCATCTCTGGACTGTTTTTCCTCTTGTCTTCGGGGTTGGAGCAGACCTGTCAATTCCTCTCTGTTGCAGGAATCCACATGGTCTTAGAGTTGTTTTCTGAAAATATACAAACATATTCTCGACCAAAAGTTAGTAAAGGAATCTTCTCTATATAATTGATTTGGGATCCTTTTTATTTTTGCCCAAAGATTTTCCTTTGTCTTATTTAGACTCCATGTGTGTTTTTCATGGGTGTCTTGCTGTTAGCATTACAAATGAAAATTAATTTTGTAAAGTAAAAATTTTCTAGATGTAATTTACTTACAGGATATTTTTCCTTACATGATATTACTCTATCCCCCCCCCTTTTTTTTTTATTAATGGAGGTTTTTGTAAATTTTATAATGCAGTCTTGATCACTTTACATTTTTTTTTTTGCCCAAAAATATGACTGCTTTATGTTCATTGCATGTTCAGGAATTTTACCATGAGATGAACTACCAATAGAAATTTTAGTTATTACTTTAAGAACAGCTTTTTGTCCAGTACAATTAAATTTACTTGAATATTCACTTATTTCAATTAGCCTATTTAAATTAATCTGAAAACTTGATTACTATTTTACTGTCAAATTTAATACTCTACCAACAATCTTAGTTTACCCTGTAAATATTAGTGGGAAGGATTATTTGCATTCTTGAGTAGGCCCTGAGCATTCCTGATGCTAGGCTGAATTTAGATATAGGGCAGCTTCTGTTGGCTAAGTCTCTTGTCTGTTACCTGGGTCCCTATATGAGCTGGGCTAAGTCTCTTTCTGTCGCCTGGGTCCCGATCTGAGCTGGGTGTGGGAGTTTGTTTATTTTTTGTATGTATCTCTCCAATTTTCCCAACAGCGTTTATTGAAGAGACTATTTTGACTCCCTTGTATGTTCTTGCCTCCTTTGTCATATTGCAGTTGAGCTTAATGGCTTGGGTTGGTTTCTGATCTGTTCCTTTGACCTATATGCCGGTTCTTGTGCCAGTACCAGGCTGTTTTTATTATAGTGGCTTTGTAGTATAACTTGATATCCGGCATTGTGATCCTCCAACTTTGTTCTTCTTTCTCAAGATTGCTGCAGCTATTGAAGTTCTTTTTTGATTCCATATAAATTTTTGGAGTATTTGTTCTAGATCTGTGAAATATGCTGTTGGTATTTTAATAGGGATTGCATTGAATATATACATTGCTTTGGGTAGTATGGACATTTTAATGATATTAATTATATCATGAACACAGTATATTCTTCCACTTGCTTATATGTTTATCTCTTTTTTTCAATGTCTTATAGTTTCCAGAGTACAAGTCTTTCATCTCCTTGGTTAAGTTTATTCATAAGGATCCTAAAATGCTTGAAGTCACTAATCATCAGAGTGATGCAAATTAAAACAACAATGAGGTATCACCTCACAACTTGTCAGAATGGCTACCATCAATAAATCAACAAATGACAAGCTATAGTGAGGATGTGGAGAAAAGGGAACCCTGTATACTGCTGGTAGAAATGCAAACTGGTGCAGCCATCATGGAAAACACTATGGAGTTTCCTCAAAAAATTAAAAATGTAACTGCCATTTCACCCAGTGATCCCACTTCTAGGAATATATCCTAAGAAACCAAAATACCAATTAGAAAACATGTAAGCACCTCTATGTTCATAGAAGTGCAATTTACAATGGCTAAGATATGGAAACAGCCCAAGTGCCCATCAGTAGATGAGTGGATAAAAAAAAAGTTGTAGTATATTTATACCATGGAATACTACTCAGCTGTAAACAAGAAAGAAAAAAGAAGGATCTCTTACCCTTTGATATAGCATGGAGGGACCTGGAGAGTATTATGCTAAGCAAAATAAGCCAGTCAGAGAAAGATAAGTATCACATGATCTCATTCATATGTGGAATCTTATGAACAAAATAAACTGATAAACAAAATAGATCCAGAGACATAGAAGCATAGAACAGACTGTGCAATCTTAGAGGGAAGATGGAGGTGTTTAGGTGGGAAGAGACCAGTTAAAGAACTTGTATGCATATATGCATAACGCATGGACACAGACAATAGTGTGGTGAAGGCCCGGGGTACAGGGCTGGGGTGGGCTAGAAGGGATCAATGGGGGGAAAAAGGGGAACATATGTAATGCTTTCAACAATAAATATTTAAAAAATAAAAGAAAAGTATAATGTTTGAAATATGAAAGTTAGTACCAGAAGAAAAATTTAAAATGGTTCAAAGGTATTTTCTCTAGAGAGTCCGATTAAAGGGTAGGCAGGAGTGAGCAGGGGCTGCTTTATTTTCTTAAGACCTCTTAAACTTTTTTACTATGTGCATGTACTATATTGGTAAATATGAAATTTGATTTTAAATAAGAATTCATTTCAAGAGTTGAGAGTATCATATTATTATTCACTAAATTCTCCAAATCATAATGCCCATTATTAAGTCATAATTCACTCATTCATTTGGCCTATATTTATTAAGCATCTCACATTCTGTGCTCAGTGGGAATAAAAAGACTTTTGGAATGTGAAGTAGGATTGAAAAAAGCCACATGAAAAAAGTGAGAGAGTAAATGCAGAGCAATATATACTATCATATGTCATTATCAAGTGGCAGAAGTAGATATTTTTTCTATCTACAAAATAAGGTTTTATAACATATTTTTGCATAACATGATTGAATAAATAGAGAATGCAATTTGCATTACACATATTATCACTTATTATTACACAAAAGTCCTCCAAATTTATCATAATGTATATGAAAAGTCATTTTGCGAATATAGGCCCACGTTTCATATAAAACATGAACACAAGATGTTTTATTTTCATGCCTGGCTTCTCATTTGGCATTGACTTTTTAATGTCGGAATTGTGATCTGTGCTACAGTTTGTTTTGATGGTCTTCAAATCATTGATTTTTGGCCTGGTGTTATACACTGTTCAGGGTTTATGCAATGAAGTTTAGGTTGGTTTCTTTTTTATTCATTTGCAATCCATCTATTTATTACTTTCAGCTTGCAAGAAGAATCTACGGGTGCATTTTTTTAATTATTGAATTTCCCAGAAGAAATATAACTGCTATGGCAAGACTGAAACCCCTCATCCCAAACCCCTTTGGAACTGCACTTTTTTTATATTATTATTAACTAGAGGTTTCTTAGACAAGCATCATTGCATTAGTGCAGAATAGACATTGGAACATTGAACAAAAGAAAGCAGGATTCCATTGGGGCATAATCAGATCATGAAAAGCATTGTGTTAGTCCAACAAATTCTGTAAAATCATCTCAGTTGCAACCAGTGAAAAATGAGGCTCAGTGGGATGTACAGCTGGGGTGGGAATTTCTGGACAACATCCAACCGTTGATGCAACTGGTAATGGCACTACCCTCCAGCCAGATGTGCCTTCTTTCATGGTCCTTTTCCCTTTATTGGTTTTATCTCTATTCTGTCTTTTCACTCTTCTTTGTTTCCCATCACTCCTGACTCTGTCATGCAGTTTTTGAGCCAAATAGCATGTGTTATATCAGGGCTGATAAGCAGTATGTACATATTAACTCAGTAATCCTCACTGGAACCCTATGAGATGGGTGTTATTTCTATTGTAATGATAAACTGAGACACAAAACGAGTTCCCCAAATTCACATAGCTGGAAAGCCCATGTTCTTAATTGTTACATTGTACTTAATTCTTAGTTGCACACTGCTTCACAAACTACATGCTTTGAGGTGCCCTTTACACACACAAGGGTTTGTTCTGAACAAAACCCAACAAATTCCACCTTCAACTAGTTTATCCAAATTTTTCAGACTTTTGCCTGCAATGCAGTAGTTAGTTTTTCCAATTTGCCTTTGGATTCTCAGACCATGCTCACCTTCCAAAGCAATGCGGAGTGTTGTTACAGAAAAATAGGAAGAAAAAGATGTGCTGGATATGCATTCACCCATGTGGCATGGCTGTTTTGGTTTTAGCCTCAGGGTGCCTTTTTCGGAACACTTACCTATCCTTATAAGCTGGAGTGGGCAGACTGTTGCTTCTAAAATGAGGAATAATTCCTGCCTATTAGCAAGTGAGTTTACCTCCAGGAAACCACTGAAAGTCAGTACAAATCAGAAGAGTTTCGGCAGGAGCCTAAATTAACCTGCAGGAGCCTTTCAGCACTGCAAGCAGCATTGCTCCCAAACACAACAAGGTCAGCCCAGTCACAATTTTGGCTCCGCTTATAAAGTGGGAATGATTTTTGAAAGAGAACTCGCCTGTTGCTTTATGTTGTGGAGAAGAAGATAAATATTAAGAAAATGTGACTAATCAAGCACTAGGAGACTGGAAAACAGAAGTTTTCTGATTAGCAATGCAAAGCTGGGATCATGTCTTCTTGTATTTGTCAAAGTGAGGAACATAAAATCCTGCTAACCTATTCAGCTAGCTAAAAGGTTTCCATGACAACTGTGGAAACTGGGAACATTCAGTACTCTTATCTTCAAAAATAACCTTTTGGTGTAAGCAAGAGATTGTTAAAATCGCTAACCCACCTCACCTTTCCAACCCAAAGTAACCATCTGACCATTATCTCAGTCTCTTCCTACTGTGGAAAAATTTCAAATGGTCCTTTTACCCCACCAGCATAGAAATAAAAATTTGGGTAACTAGGCCCAGAATAAACTGGGTTTTATCTCAGCAGGTTATAGCCCTTTTCCTTTTTGCCCTCATTTGTTTTTCCAGAGAAAAGAGAACTTCTTCAATGCAAGGAATTCTAGATATAAAAGGGTGTTTTTCCTCCTTTTAAAGCCAATCAAGTTGAAAATAGACATACAGTTATCTCATTAAAAATTTTCCTGAAAAGCCAGCAACACATGCTCATGGTAGATATATAGAAAAAAAATGCTAAGAAAATAAAAAAGCATCCATTATCTCACAATTCTGAATCTAACTATAGATAAAATGTTTATATATTTCCTACTAGTGTTTATAGGGTACCTCTATTTTTTGCTCATTTTCTTTTAAACTAAACCATTCTTTAAGTTTCACCCACAGAGATAATCTTGGATAATGGAGGGTTTGGTGCAAAAACAAAAACAAAACAGACTAGACTGACTTCATGAAGAACCAAATGAATATTCAATGAATTTAATGAGCACTCAAATGTAATTAACCTCCCTCATGTGTGCATTTGGCATTTATATTTTTCCAGAAAGAGGCTCTGATTGGTCTTTTGGCCTTTATCCAGCAAGGAGCATCTCTTTTCCTGGCTTACTCAGTTTGCGCCAGGTGACCCGTTTACTTTCAGATATCAACATGGCAGAAACCTCACTGGTCCATTCCATCCTATCTTGTGCAGAATGAAGTCTCAAAGGTTCTTTGTACATAATAAGCCTAAATAAGTATACCTTATATACAATTGTATCTTTTCCCCCCAGAGATTTATCATCATCAAGGATGTTTCAGGATTGGGACAGTAGGTATAGTCATCCCAGGTGTGGGCAGCAAGAGAGTGAATAGAAAAAAATTAAAAGTAGTAATTAATAAAGAAAACCAACTACAATTCAGCCTGCTTTGTATTATCACAAGGCTCCAGCATTCTAAAGGACAGAAATAAAATACTCCTCCATATTGCTTTCTTTCTCTCTTTCTTTCTTTTTTGCTAATCTAAATTATAAACATTTAGTGAAGACACTGATGGATTTTACTAATCTATAATAATATAAGCATAATATGCTAATTAGACCAGACATCCTTCCCGACGTCCTTCCTTCCAGACAAAGCTGTGGCGATGGCAGGTGGGGGAAGGGGCCAAGGCCTGTGCATGAATTTTGCGCATCGGGCCTCTATCTACACTAATAAAAGAGAAACATGCAAATTAAACATCACTCCACTATGCCAAGCCATGCCCACCAGCCAATCAGGAGCGAGTATGCAAATTAACCCAACTAAGATGGCAGCCGGCCATGGAGCTGGAGCAAGCAGGAGGCTTGGGTTGCCCCGGCAATGGAGGAAGCCAAGCTTCCTGCCCACCCTGGCCAGCCCTGGCCCCTGCTGAAGGCTAAAAAGTTTCCATTATAGAAGATAAATAAATCCCCAAAAAAATGGCAGCAGCCATGGAGCTGGAGCAAGGAGGAGGCTTGGGTTGCCCCCAGCGATGGAGGAAGCCAAGCTTCTCACCTGCCCTGCCCAGCCCTGGCCTCCACTCAAGGCTGTAAAGTTTCAATTATAGAAGATAAATAAATCCTAGATACTTGCTTCCAGCCAGCCCTGGCCTCCACTCAAAGAGGTGCTGAGAAAAAAAAAAAGAAAGAAAGAAAGAAAAAAAAAAGGGGGGGGCTGGGACATTGGGTCCCCAGGGGGTGATCAGGCCAGGATGGGATGGCAGGGGCCATTGGGGGTAAACAGACCAGCAGGGGGGCCAGTTAGGGGTGAGCAGGCCATCAGTGGAGTCAGTTGGAGGTGATCAGGACAGCGGGGGGGGGGGGGGGCAGTTTGGAGTGAGCTGGCCAGCAGGGAGGCAGTTGGGGGTGAGCAGGCCAGTGGGGAGGAAAGGAAAGGACAAGCAGGCCAGCGGGGGGGGCGGGGGGGGGCAGTTGGGGGCAAGCAGGCCAGCAGGGGGGGAAGTTGGGGGTGATCAGGCTGGCGGGGGGGCATTTGGGGGCAAGCAGGCTGGTGGTGGGGGGCAGTAGGGGGCGAGCAGGCCAGCAGGCATAGTGGTTAGGAGCAATCAGGAAGGAAGACAGGCAGGCAGGTAGGCAGGTGAGCAGCTGAAGCCAGCAGTCCTGGAATGTGAGAGGAATGTCCAACTGCTGGTTTAGGCCCGATCCCTGTAAACTGGCAGTAGGACATCCTTCAAGGAGTTCCAGATTGGAGAGGGTGCAGGCCGGGCTGAGGAACACAGCCCGTCCCCGCCCCCCACCCCCCACCCCCGTGCAAGAATTTCATGCACCAGGCCATTAGTTATAATATATATTTAAGCTTCAAATCACCACAGTTTAGTTACTTACCCTTTAATAATATGCATGGGAATTAATTCAAGTGAATCCCTGTGTGGTCCATGACACAAAGAACCAGCTATAGATAATCCTCCCTCTTTTTGTTGTTATTTAGTTGTTGTTGTTGTTTTTAATCCTCACCCAAGGATATTGTTTTATTGATTTTTTAGTCAGAATTGGAAAGAGGAGGAGAGAGACACAGAGAGAGAGAAACATCAATGTGAAAGAGACACATTGATTCGTTGCCTTACACACACACCCCATCCATTGCCCGGGATTGAGCCTGCAACCAAAGTATGTGCCCTTGACCTGAATCGAACATGTGAACCTTATGTCCATGGGCTGATGCTGACTACTGAGCAACACTGGCGAGGGCATATTCCTCCCTCTCAAAAGGTCATTCCAGAGGGTTCAGAATCATCCCAGCTTACATTGGGTTCAGCTCATGTATCAACTATGCTCTGTACGTTTCTTCACTTCGCCAGTAGGTTTGAAAGAAACAGTGCTAGCATAAAAAGGAAGAAACAGCACTTGAGTTACTTCAGTCTGTTATTAGATGTGTAAATAGCTTACTGAAAAAGGGAATTCAGCCTTTTGGTAATATTTCTCCATGCACTTCCCCTCTTCCTTCCAAAATATTACTATAAAAATACTAACTGGTTACTTTTTATGTTTTTTATGTTATAGTATTTATTTTTTAAATCTATTGTAGTCTGTTTCTTCATTGGCATGTAATCATATAAAAAGTTTAAGATTAGAAATATTCCGACCCATTATTACTGTTTGTTACATTTCATTATTATTACTGAAAATAAACTGGTTTTATAAATGAGGATGGAGTATTTAAAATATCAAGTACTCTAGATGTCCCATTATCTTCATATTTTAAGCATTTAATGATATTTTATATTAGAAACACTATACGACTATAATAATATTCCTTTATCCAGATATGCCAAAAATTAATAATTAATCTAATTTTGGACAATGAGATTGTTTCCAGATTTTGCTATCCTATATAATAAAAATGTAATATGCAAATTGAACATCACACCCTCACACAAGATGGCCACCCCATGTGGTCACAAGATGGCTGGCAGGGGAGGGCAGTTGGGGATGACTAGGCTGGCAGGGGAGGGCAGTTGGGGGCAACTAGGTTGGCAGGGGAGGGCAGTTGGGGGTGACCGGGCTGGCAGGGGATGGCAGTTGGGGATGACTAGGCTGGCAGGGGATGGCAGTTGGGGGCAACCAGGCCTGCAGGGGAGCAGTAACGCATTGATCAGACTGGCAGAGGAGTAGTTAGGGCGTGATCAAGCTGGCAGGCAGAAGCGGTTAGGGGCAATCAGGCAGGCAGGAAGGTGAGCAGTTGAGAGCCAGCAGTCCTGGTTTGTGAGAGGGATCCCAGATTGGACAGGGTGCAGGCTGGGCTGAGGGACATCCCCCCCCCAGTGCACAAATTTTGTGCACCAGACCTCTAGTTATAAATAATGCTGTATTGAATATCTCTGTACAAATGCTATTCCTACTTTCTGACTTTGCCTCAGTGTGATTTTATGGGACTGGTTAAGCATTAACAGGACCAAAAAGTGGAGCAATAGCCCCCAATGGATTATCCACCACCTAGGAGATGTGACACATCACTGAAGTGAACTCCAGCTTATTCAATAGTTGTTATCCACAAGCTGAGTGTCCATAATTTATATGACCTACCTACAGCATCCTAGAAAAAAACAACACAAAAACAAGAAACCAAAAAATCTTATGGTGCAGTGGCTTTAAAAAGCCTCAAGTATCTCCCTTTTTTTAGATGCATCTATTATTTATGTGCAGACTTCCTTAACATTTCCATCTATCATGTTATGCAGAAGCTTTGCAGAATAAAATCCTCCCAGGCAGCTCCTAGTCAACTGGGGCATCCTAATCTTCTATATTTATTCATGTTTTGATGCACACTCTGAATAAGAAATTGACAAAATGATGCAAGGGGCTATGGATATTCAGCTTTGTTCTTAAGCTCGGAGTCAGGCAACATTTCTCTGGATAGTTTATTTTCTACTAAACTTGCATGTAAAATATAAGGAGAATCTGATACACACCCACACCAAGGAAGCAGTCCTGCCCTAAAATCACAGTGTAGAGTATTAGGGAGAGGATTGTTCTGTTAGAGACAGGGCAAAGTCATGGTTTAGAGTTTGGCTCTGTTGCTAGCCTGCCTGAGTTTGAATCCCACTTGCTGGTGGTGTGACACTGGGCTAGGTAGGGGCTGCACTAGGCTCTGGGGTAAAACAATAAACAAGTTATAGTACCTGCCCTGGTGGAAATCTACAGTTTAGACCAGAGTCAAAGCAAGGCATCCCATCCAACCTCAGTATATCTACCAGTTGCTGTTATTTTATTATTGAGATTGATGTCATTTCCCATAGAAGATTAAATTCTTTGAAGGTATACCATAGATACCGTAGATACACAAACATTGAAGTTAGAGTTTCTCTCTCTTTCTCAAAGATAGATTCCCTCATGCCCATACACACACACATTTACATACAAACATTTACATACATACATAAATATGTTTTTTCTCCTTAGGAAAAATGGATGCATGCTGCCTCCATCTCCCTTTACTGTTTGGCCTTATTTTTCATTGTTTTTTTTTTTTTCCTTCTTGTTCAGCTAGGACAGTGGTCGGCAAACTCATTAGTCAACAGAGCCAAATATCAACAGTACAACGACTGAAATGTCTTTTGAGAGCCAAAACCCGACTTCTGCGCATGGGCCACGAAGTTTCAATCGCACTGTACATGCGCACCCGCACGTGGTATTTTGTGGAAGAGCACACTCAAGGGGCCAAAGCCACATGTGGCTCGCGAGCCGCGGTTTGCCAATCACTGAGCTAGCAGTACCTGGCTAAAATCCAAAGTTTATCTCTTGCCAGTTTTCTGACCTCTGCCAGGTTTACTTGCTTACCCTCATATTTGCTAAACCTGTTTCTTCATCTGTAAAATGAAGATGAAACAATATAATTCTATAGGGATTTATGCAGGTTACAAGTGATAGTGGATATAAAATGTTAAACATCGTTCCAGGCACATAGTTAACAATTCCATAAATGTTAGTTGCTTTACAATTAGTACTTAAACTACCTCAGTCAATATAAGGCTCATCCATACACTTGGAGCTCATCAATACCTTCCCTCTGGGAGTTTATAACTTACCCTCCCTCTGGGAGCTTATAACTATTAAAGACCATTTTATTGAACACTTGTAGGAAATATAAAAGTATCTGTGCGTGAAAGGGATTATTTTCATTGGCTGGCCCAGCCATCATGGCTCCGTGGTTGAGCATCGATCTATGAACCGGGAGGTCACGGTTCAATTCCCAGTCAGTGCACATGCCCCGGTTGCAGTTCAGTCCCCAGTGTGGGGTGTGCAGGAGGAAGCCAATCAATAATTCTCTCTCATCATTAATGTTTCCATCTCTCTCCCTCTCCCTTCTGCTCTAAAATCAATAAAAATATATTTTTAAAGTAAAAAAATATTTTCTTTGGCTGTCTGTGAACTGTTAGATACAGTAGGCTGGTTCCAATTTCTGCATGTTGCCTAGATAAAAAGAAAGCTCTTTTCTCCACACCTGCTCACTCCTCCTGAAAGTGTCACATGCCCCCAATGCTCAATCCCAGCATGTGGAGAAGGTTGCTACCCATACAAGTAAGCCAAATGGAGTGCTGAACAATGTCTTAGGCACGTAGGCAAGCATTGCTTCTACAGGAAATTGAAAAGACAATACATTGGCTACTCTCAGTGCAGAATTCTCACCAGTGGACCATTAGAAGGAGAACGGAAAGCATGGGCTTTGTCTATGCTTGTTCATGAAGCCATGGTGTCACATCCCACCTGCTACTGGCTGACAATACCTGCTGTGTGGAGTTTGGGAAATCTTTCTTTTTGGACTTACGGCTCTCTGAATGGCCCTTCCCATGGCTAAAGGAGATTGCTTGTTCAATTGAGGGAAAGAGGTCAACAACTGGATTAAATCCCTTTTCAAATTGTTTTCAACCCATGCTTGAAATGAAGCCTTTGAAATTTCAGCATCTGAAATTTTGATAACTTTGTTCCCTGGATCTATTTTGACAACTTTCTTTTAAGCCAATAAGGGCTTCACATCCAGCCACCTGGCCAAAGGAGTTAGGGAGGACTTCAGGGTACAATTCAATGAAGCATGGAAGGAGGCAGACCACAGGGCGCACCTTACATTTCCTCTCTGCATCTACAGCCAGTTAGCCTTGGTAAGAAAGCAATAGAGGAGCAAGCACCACAGAGTGGTCAAGTCCTTTGAAACTAACCCCACTCCTAGTTCAATTGCAAATGAAATGCTTAAATAATCACCATATTACCACATTGCCAACACAGGGAAGAGGTGGAGGGTTAGATGAAGAAAGGCAGTCGCTAGCAGTAGTCAAGACCATATACT
This sequence comes from Corynorhinus townsendii, assembly GCA_026230045.1. Classification (NCBI taxonomy): domain Eukaryota; kingdom Metazoa; phylum Chordata; class Mammalia; order Chiroptera; family Vespertilionidae; genus Corynorhinus; species Corynorhinus townsendii. The sequence goes on from JAPDVU010000001.1 coordinate 29,652,824, forward strand.
TAAAAAAATTTTTTTTATTGAATTTATTGGGGTTGACATTGGTTCATAAAATTGTATAGATTTCAAGTGTACAATTCTATAATACATCATTTGTATATTGTATTGTGTTCACCCCCCAAAGTCAAGTCTCCTTCCATCACCCTTTATCCCCCCTTTACCCATTTCTACTCACCCTACTCTCCTCTCCCTCTGGTAATCATTATACTGTTGTCCATATCTCTGAGGTTTCTTTCTTAATCCCTTCACCTTTCTCACCCAGCCCCTCAACCCCCAGCCCTTCTGACAGCTGTTGGTCTGTTCTCTATATCTATGAATCTTTCTATTTAGTTTATTAGATTCCACATATAAGCGAAATCATATGGTACTTTCCCTCCCTGACTGGCTTATTTCACTTAGCATAATAATCTCCAGGTTCATCTATGTTATTGCAAAATGTAAGATTTCCTTTTTTACAGCCGAATAGTATTCCATTGTGTAGATGTACCACAGCTTTTTTATCCACTCATCTGCTGATGGGTGCTTGGGCTGCTTCCAAATCTTGGCTATATTAAATAGCACTGCAATGAACATAGGGGTGCATATATTCTTTTGAATTAGTGTTTATGGTTTTTTTCAGATATATTCCCAGAAGTGGAATTGCTGGGTCATACAGCATTTCTGTGTTTAGTTTTTTGAAGAAACTCCATACTGTTTTCCACAGTGGCTGCACCGCTCTTCATTCCCACTAACAGTGCATGAGGGTTCCCTTTTCTCCACAACCTTGCCAACACATTTTTGTTGATTTATTGATGATAGCCATTCTGGCAGGTGTAAAGTGATATTGCATTGTGATTCTAATTTGCAATTCTCTGATGATTAGTGATGTTAAGCATCTTTTCTTATATCTATTGGCCATCTATTGGTCTTCTTTGGACAGGTGTCAATTCAGGTCCTTTGCCTGAATTGGGTTTTGTGTGTGTGTGTGTGTGTGTGTGTGTGTGTGTGTGTGTGTGTGTGTGTGTGTGTTGTATAAGTTCTTTATAAATTTTGGATATTAACCCCTTATCAGATGTATCATTGGCAAATATGTTCTCCTATCCAGTGAGTTGTCCTTTTATTTTGTTGATGGTTTCCTTACCTGTGCAAAAACATTTTTAGTTTTATATAGTCCCCTGTGTTTATTTTGTTTGTTTCCCTTGCCTAAGGAGCTATATCAGAAAAATAATGCTACACAAAATGACTGGATTTTACTGCCTATGTTTTCTTCTAGGATTTTTATGGTTTTAAGTCTGACATTTAAATCTTTATTCTATTTGGAATTTTTTCTTATGTATGGTTTAAGAAGATTCCTGGTTTTATTTTTTTGCATGTATCTGTCTACTTTTCCCAACAGCCTTTATTGAGTAGACTGTTTTTACCCCATTGTATGTTCTTTCCTCCATTGTCATATGTAAATTGACCATTAAGTGTGAGTTTATTTCTGAGCTTTCTATTCTGTTCCCTTGATCTATATGTCTGTTTTTATGCCAGTACCATACTGATTACTGTGGCCTTGTAGAGTATAGTTTGATATCAGGTAGTGTGATTACTCCAACTTTGTTCTTCTTTCTCAAGATTGCTGTGGCTATTCGGTGTCTTTTGTGGTTCTGATGCCTTTGTAATAACCTGGTTATTATTTAACAGGAAAGGAAGAAAGGGAACACTAGATAATATGGGCATGTCATTTATACGGCTTTGCCAAAAAGCTGCATTTAACACTCTCCAAGTCTGCTCCCCACTACTCAGTGGGGGAAGGCACTGAATAAAGACAGTGTAGATGCATGCCCAGTAAGGTCTGAGTGATGTGGGAAGGTACATACCTGTCTGCTAGTCACATCAGTGGCCAGAATAGGTGTGGACACTACAAGCACTCAAAACCTGAATATGTAAACTTCTAGACAAAGAAACAGGCTCTCTCTCCTCTCTCTGGCACACTGGGTTCCTGGCTCTCCTGTGGCAGGATGCACTCCCCTGCTCCCCATGGCTCATGGCCATGTGGTACTCCACACAACAGACTAATGGACTTTAATCTGGCCTGAATGCTGAACTACACCCAGCTGCACCATGGAAAGGAAACTCTGGGCACTGGCCTTGCTTTTGGCTCTGCTGAACCCCAGCTGCACCTTTTCCAGGACTGGCTTAAGGGGGATGGGACCCTGGAACCTGAGAAATGTAACCCCATGCAAGTAAAGCCTTTTACCACATCTCATTCTCCCACGGGGCTTCTGAAATTCTTATTTCAGCAGTATGCCGAGAACCTCTCTCTGGTAACAATGCCACATAAATTTTTGGAATATTTTTTTTAGTTCCGTGAAATACGCCATTGGTATCTTGATAGGAATAGGGGTGAATTTATAGATTGCTTTGGGTAGTATGGCTGAATTCAGTAAAGTAGCAGGATACATTTTTATACACCAATAATAAACTATCATAAAGGGAAGCTAAGAAAACAATCCCATTTATAAGTGCATAAAAAAATCTAGGAATAAATTTAACTAAGGATGTAAAATTATAAGACACTGAACTCAAAAAATTTTAATATACTGAAGAAAGAAATCGAAAAAGATATAAGTAGGTGGAAGACCATATACTCTTGAATAAAAATTTTAAAAAAAAGCTTTGGTTCTTATCTTCCTTCAGGTACTTATAAGCTACGTGACTTGGGCTAATGGATTTACTCAACCTCTCCGAGCCTTGGCCTCCTTGTTTGATAAAGTGGATGATAATGATAGATCTGGCTTCACTGGTTATTTTGGAAACTAAATAATAGTAAAGTTTGGGCATATAAAAGTAGAAGAAATATCTTCTGCAACCTTTAAGGGAGATGGATGGAGGGAGGTTTAAGTAAAAAAGGAAAACATAACACTTTATTTTATCTGTGTTCTGCTGTGTCAGGCCTGTATTATTAGTGTTTGAGATGAGGAAACCACTTGATGCCTTGTCTCATATCAGCAGATCATTTTTGTTGTGCAAAGTTCCCATTTTGCAGGCTTCCCGGAAACTGTTATAGAATGAAGCACATGAAAGATTCATGCACATTCGGCGGTTACCTCCTGGATAACGCTTCTCAGGGGATTGATTAAGGAATTTAATTTAAACCAACAGAACCAGTAGTATTTCTGCTGATCCCTTGTGTAACTGTGTTAGTGAACATAAATATACATAGACAGGCTTTGGGTATTCTGTGATTCTTACAATTATCTAGTTCAAAGGAAAGCAAACTGATCTCCATATGCATGAAACTGAGAAAGTTCTGTTCTGTGTCAGCAGGAGGAGGAAAGGTGGCTTTGTAAAATGAATCTCTCACTACTTTTATTTGATGTGTTTTCAATGCTTGAATAAAGAAACTGATCACTAAAATAGGACACGTGGAAGCCAACTGAGTGTGTATTTTTCTTTGCAAGTTGCTTTGTCCAAACTTTGAACAAAAGTAATGCTAGCTAACATAACCCCTTCAGTAATGTGGACATTCAAAGGATGAAATGCTAAGCAATAAAGGGGTCAGAATCATTTTCTTATTTTTGGCTATGATTACTTAAAATAATTAATTAAATATTTAAATAATTATTATATAATATTTAAATAGCATTATATTGAACAGGGGATTTTCTTTTTCTATATCTTTCATGGAAGATTAATTTATATAATAAATGAAAAGCAGAAAATTTCTGCTAAAAGTGAAGGTTAGATGCCTAACCTTATAACCTTCCCATCACTCATGAGAAATTGCCCCTGAATGACCTTGTGTAATCCAATGACTCAAAACAACTAAGTTTGAAAACAACTGTGTGGTGCATTACTTTACTATGTACTTTCATACCATTTTATTTTATCTTCACAAAAGCTCTCTAATCTTAACACTCTTCTTTTAAAAACACACACACACACAAAACCCACAAGATTCAGGAGTGAAATATTTTCCAAGATCACTCAGCGTATAAGTGTCAGCATTTAAACTCAAACCCAAGTCTTCTTGCTCTAAAGCAGGGTTTTTAAATGTTGTCATTGCTGATGTTTTCAGCTGGATAATCTTTGTTTTCTGGTGCTATCCTGAGCATCATAAGATATTTAACTGCGTCTTTGGCCTCTACCCACTAGAAGCCAGTACTATATCACCCCTGAACTGACAACCAAAAGTGTCTCAGATATTCCCAAAGGTTCTCTGGACTGGGGCAGGGAGTGAAACTGGTCCCAGCTGGAGAATCTGGGCTCCTATTCTGGAATCCATGAAGGGATGATTCTAGGTGTCCTTGAGTTTGAATGGGAAAGGGACACTTAATATTTTTTTCCATGATAAATATTGGCAACTGTGAATTATCAGTACTTGTGACTTTCAACCAATAAAAAGCTCCTAAATACCAGATTTTATATCTGGTTCCAGTTATTGCACATATTTCAATGTATCATTGAAAATTAGGATAAATGACTGTACTTACTACTTCAAAATTATGGGTAGCTATTTGACCCACTGTCTGGTCTTATTCAAGACATTACTAAAGAAGCATATGTATTTCTTAATATATATAAGGATGAATCATCTTAATATTTCTTAAATTTTGTTAGCAGTATTTCAAAAGGATTATGTGCCTTTGTAATTCTTTCTTTACTTTTTTTGCTTCCGTACATTTTCTGAGAAGGCATTCCTAGGTTTAACTTGACTGTGAAAAGGGTGCGTGACGCAAAAAGTTTGCAAAGCCCTGTTCTAAAGCTCTTGAATCTTATGACCTTAATGCTTATGGAGGCCATTGGCAAAGTTGTTTAGAGGCTAAAAGCACAGTCTCTACCCCACCTGCACTTAAATTACTGAATATAACAGTAACCACATTAAATAATTCTCTAAGCCTCAGTTTCTTCATCTGTAAAATGAGAATAATACTAGTACCTACCTCATACCAGCTCTCCTAACAATGTTTAGTATAGTGCCTGGCACATAGCAAACACTTACTAACTGGAAGTTATTATTATTACTTCTTTAGTGTCTTATAATATGGCAGAGTTCAGGTATAATTGTCTAGCAAGTATTTTACCAACAGCAGTAGCATTGACAAGCCACAGAAATCTCTGAAATATATGCCAGGGGATAATAAAATACTTACATTAGTCTCTCCTAGTGGTGGTTAGCATTTTCTATTTGCAGGAGATATATAAAAAAATTGATTTATTTGAAGAGGTATTTAAATGTGTTCAAAATTCCATTTGTTCCTAGACACTGTGGGGATGGAGACAGCATTTACTTCACAGTGCTGTGCTCGGTGGGTGAGAAAGCAGTAGGAACAATGACAACAGGAGTAAACTGGGAATTGTCATACTGGGTGCGGTTTCAATCCCCAGCTTTCTGCCTTTTGCCTGCCCCTCAGTGCCAATTACCAACAGACTCCTGCTGGTCACACCTTTCCATCCATGCTCAGTTCTCACTTGAAAGAATTTCTTTTCTCGTGTGAGGCCAATTCATGATAAATGCTCACAAAGGCATGACAATTTCGATTGCCAGACCATCTGGCTACTGGATATTTTACGTGGTTTTCAGAGCCAAGAGCTTCACCAGTTGCCCTGTTTCTAAGGAAACAGAAGCTATGGTGACAATTCGTGACTTAGATGAACTGTCTCACTGCTCATTAGAGATGGCCTCTGGGGTCAGCAAGCACAAACTGTACTTGTGTTCCTTCAGCCAGAGCCCTGGGTATTCTATTGCTCATTTTCATTATTCATTATTCTTATTTGCATCTTCCCTTCTGAATCACTTGGAAAACCAAACTGAAGTAGGATCTGTGCATATAAAAGTCTTTATTTCTGAGGGATGGATGGATGGATGGATGGATGGATACATCATTCATTCAGTCAGTCAACAGACAAATATTGAGAATATAAACATCATGTCACTTCCATGCTTAAACATTTCAGGATAGTCCAAGCTCTTTCGTGTAGGAAGTAAACAAACAAAATTCAATGGTGTTTATGCTGCAGCCCCTCATTAATGGGTAAAATCAATTTTGTGGATAGTGACAAGCATTTTTACAAATGAAGAATAGAATAGAATAGAATAGAATAGAATAGAATAGAATAGAATAGGGAAAAATGCATTGTAAGTATTTAGGGTAAATGGTGCCTCATGAATCTTTTCTTAAATATTCTCAATATGTATTGAGTTGAAAACTGAAACATAGATCAGAAAACTAAATGCAGGTTGTCTTAGAGAGTGAAGTTAAGAAAACGTTTGAAAGCCACTGGCAACAAAGGCCCTCACCTCCCAACCCTATCTCCAAATGCTACATTAGAAATTCATTTTCTAATCATGCTGCAGTGCTTCATTTCTCCAAAAGCACACATTCTCTTGTGGCTCTAGAGTCTAGACCCTCGCACACAGCACTCTTACGTTCTCTTACAATACTGCCTGCCTCACTGCCCTTTGCCCTACTCTAGCACCTTCAGGAAGCTTTTCTCACCCCACCAACCTAGCTTGAGTATCCTTCTAGTAGCTTATAAGCCCCTTATGGGTCCTAGCACATACATATATTTTAACCAATATTATCTTTCATCTTTTCAACTCAAACCGGCTTGAGCCGCGGTTTGCCACCCTGTTGACTAATGAGTTTGCCGACCACTGGTGTAGAACATTAGTTACAATTGATGAAGCAATAGTGATGCATTATTACTAAAGTCCATAGTTTACAGCAGCATTCGTTCTTTGTACTGTACAGTTCTATGGGTTTTGACAGATGTATAACGATATGTACTACCATTACAGTATCATACAAAATAGTTTCACTGTCCTGTAAATCCCCTATCCTATACTTATTTGTGCTTCCCCTCACCTCCCAGGCCCTGGCAACCACTAATATTTCTTCTCATTGCAGTTTTGCCTTTTCTGGAATGTGATATAATTACAGTGGTGCAGTATTTAGAGATATACATTTAAGTAATATCCTTTATAAACCTCTTATGGGCCCTAGCGCATGTGTGTGTGTGTGTGTGTGTGTGTGTGTGTATATATGATATATATATATATATATATCATATATATATCATATATATATACATATATATATATAGATAGATAGATATTATCTTTCCAACTATATGCTCTTTTTTAAAATTTATTAAATGTATTGGGATGACATTGGTTAATAAAATTATATAGGTTTCACTTGTACAATCTGTAATACATCATTTGTAAATTGCATTGTGTGCTCATCACCCAAAGTTAAGTCTCTTACCATCACCATATATTTGACCCTCTTTACCCTCTTCAACCTCCCTTCCAGCCCATCTTCCCTCTGGTAACCACCATACTCTTGTCTGTATCTATGAATTTTTTGTGGTTTGTTAATCTTATTTGTTTGTTTGTTGCTTTCAGTTTTATATTCCAGGTATGAGTGAAATCATATGGCGCTTGACTTTTTTTATTGATTTATTTTGCTTAGAATTATGTTCTCAAGATCCATTCATGTTGTCACAAATGGCAGTATTTCATCATTTCTTACAGCTGAGTGGTATTCCATTGTGTGTGTGTGTGTGTGTGTGTGTGTGTGTGTGTGTGTGTGTGTGTGTACCATATCTTTATCCAATCATCTATTAAAGGACACTGGTTGTTTCCATGACTTGGCCACTGTGAATACTGCTGCAATGAACACAGGGATACATATATCTTTCCAAATAAATGTTTTCAAATTTATGGGGTATCCAGAAGAGGGATTGCTAGGTCATAAGTAACTCTATTCTTCATTTTTTGAGCAACCTTCATACTGTTTTCAACTATATGCTTTTGAAATCACAATTATGTATGATCAATGTTGTAGTAGCAGCTTTTAAATTCCACAGGTAGTTGTGAAGAGCAGACAAACCACAGAAATAATAATCTGATTCAGTGTGGTCAAAGTGTGAGATGCTTATTAAGATAACTTCTGTCTAAAGAGTAGATACTAAGGGACATTAAGTGACAAAAACATTAAATAGTATTGAATTATACAGTGAGGAAATTATTCCCTTTGCAAATCTTACCCATCCTTCTGATTATAAAAGGGAGAAAAATCTGGTATGTTAAAGGATAGGTCCTTTTTTTAAAGTAAAATTATGACTCATATCAATATAAAATGACATGTTCATTGGCTTGATTGAACAAAGATTGAACTCATTGGCTAAGAAGGGAACCAGTAAGATATAGCAAGCAGTCAAAGGGAGGTTCAAAGGACACCCACATCTAGATAAATAAGAAATGCTGAAATAAAATTCCAATTAGATGCAAAATGGGCCTATTCTCAGGACAATAATCAGTTTCAATTCATTTGACACAACTAATTTGTGTTTCCATGGATAGAATTATTTGCATTATCATCATTTTCTACAACTTGACTCAAAGAACAATGAAAAGCTGAAATAACATAGGAGGGTTATCTTTTTGGTCCATTTCAAAGTCTTTCATAATTTTTCCCAACTAGTGCAAGTCTCATCTCTCTCCAACTATTGCTAATCTTTTTTGTAATAAATTGAGAGTAAGCCCCCTCTCAGAGCCTCTGGCATGAAGTAATGACTAGCTATAATTTAATAATATTGCTATATATTTATGATCACTTTATGCTTATTTTTTGTTATTTACATAGTAGTGGTGTTAATTTTTTATTAAAATGTGTTAATGTAATGAGTCTACAACAGGAAAATAATGAGAAAATTACAACACAGGTACAAATTTTAGGAGGTCATATGTATGCTGGTTAGGACAGACAGAGCCAGACTCTCTGGGATCAAATGACCTTGGATGAAATTACAAATGAATAATCAAACTTTATGGAGCCCTAGGCACTGTCCAGCAATCCTACTACATTTTCTTAATCAACTGACTGTTCAATGCTTTGAGACTATTTCACATATTTTCTTCTCAAGTCTTTTCTACCCACACCATCTTCTCACTTTTAACAATTGTTCTTTCCAACATTTCTCTAAGAAAGAAAGAACAATCAGAATTATCACAATTTTCTATCAGAGGCAAATCTACCAAACTTCTGAAAATATTACTACACTAATGTCCCAGTGCACAGATTTGTGCACATTGAAAGGAAATTAATTAGAAGAAATTATTTAATATTGCTATTCGCCCTTTCTCTGTAATAGAAGTGTCAACCAAATTCATGGTCAACAATGACAGATCAAAACACATGCATGTGATTGGTGCCAGTGAGAGCTTTATATGTATTGTACATGAGCAAGTCAACTTTTATTTTTAAATTGTCAGTGCGCATCATATGTACCAGCTGGTCGGTTGGTCGGATGGTTAGATGGATGGATAGTTGATCACTTAACTTTTTATATATATAGATAAAGGATTTATTAAAGAAATAAGGCCTTACTCATTTAAGGGAGAGCCTGGGAAGTTACAGTCCTGATAGGGATTCTAGAGCATCAGAGAGCAGTCTCTTAACGAAGTCTTCTGGAGCAGTAGTGTAAGTAGACAAGTTGGATATTACAGAGGTACCTGGGAAACCAGATACTTACAGCAACCAATGTGAGACAATGAAGGGGAACTGGTGAAAAGTCAATAAAAATGTGCTGTTTCTGCTGAGCTATCACTTCTGTAGGTCCATAGCCAAGCATCAACTGGTGGGATTATAGCACTGTGGGTTATAACACTGTTGGTTAATACAGCGAATACTCAGGAAAAATAGTTGAATGCAGGGGAGGGGAGAGCAAGTACAAAATTGAATCTACCAGTGCATATATTTATAGGAAGAGCAGTGGGCTACAGAGAACACTGAGAGTAATGCCATTATTTAAGAGACAGACAAATCAGAGGCAGTCCATTAACAAAGAAGAAATGGGAAGATCAAAAAAAGGAATGAAAACAAACAAGGAAGAAAAGCAGTAGAATGTAAACCAAGAAAATTGAGTTTTATGAATCAGTAAGTCATCAACAGTGTCTTGTACTTCAGAGACATCCAGTAAGATAAGAACGGAAAGGTGGCCATTAAATTTGACAGTGTGACAGTCAGTGTTGATCTCTGAGTGCAGAAGGCTAAGTGCAGTCATTGATCTTTGTGGTAAAAGAAGCATGCAGACACTATTCCAAGAAGTTCCAAGGAGAGAAGAAAAAAGGGAAGGCACTGGCTTGAACAGGGGGCATAGCCAAGAGAAGACTCTTACTTCTGTCTGGCTGGCCTTTTCTTGCTATTTTTCACTTGTTCTCATTGGAAGCCAGTTGAGAGTTGCCCTGTGGAAATGCCTGTGTAACAAAAAAGGGACGAGCTCCAGCCAACAACCAGCAAGGAACTGAGTCATACTAACAACATCCGTGTTCCTGAGCTTGGGAGTGGATCCTACTTCCTGAACCTTCAGATAAAATCACGGTCTCAGCCAACACCTTCATTGCAACCTTGTGAAAGGCCTTGAGACAAAGGCACCAAACTACATTAAGCCCAGATTCCTTGCCCACAAAATATGTGTGATAAAAAATGTTTTATTGTTGTAAGCTGCTAAGTTTGGGGGTTAATTTTTATGCACCAATGATAGTCCATACATTTCCTAGATACACTTCTACTCTACACTAATCACAAAGCACTGATGTGTTATGTCTGTGCAACCCATGAAATTACTTGCACCTTAAAGATAAAACTTCTGTTCTAGTGATGTTTTCCTAAGCTATAAAAGCTCCTAGAATATATGAGGTTCATGTCTGAGATGTTTAGTGATTTGAAGACTCCTTGTGGTAATCTAATCTAAAATCAAATCAAGTACTAATTGAGTTCTTGCCCTTCAAGGCAATTTTAGAAATGCTTTATAGGTATACTTTTATGTAATCTTAATTTCAACTCATTTTGGAAAGAAGGAAACTGAGTCACAGAGAAATCAGGTAAATAGCCCAAGGTCAAAATTTAAAGAAGCCTGGCTGTGAATAGACTATCTAAAGCTCACATTCTTAATAAAAAGGATTACATCCATATCTTATATTTCTAATATCATATATAATTGTATTTCTAATAACATATACATGTACATATACATATACATATATAATATCATATCGTATGTACATTGTATATGTTTTGCTTTGCATGCATTCATCAGCATAGTGCCAAAGAGAGGATTGATAAGTACAAGATGAGTGAGTGAGTGAAGAATAAGCACCAGAGATGTTTTTTAGCTGAGTTTTTATCTTCAGAATGAAAAAGACATGCACATCAGCAATGGAGGAATTCTCTGACTCTTCCCTGAGGACCTATTATCATCTGTGATGATGTGAAACAGAGACTGTCAGTCCACAGAGACCTTTTCAATTCCCCATTCTGTCTGAGTGAAAACTAAAACAAAACAAAAAATGCCACATTTTCAAGAATCATATTTTTCTTCTGCCTTTTTTTTCTCCATTTTGTATTTTGAAACTATTATTTTAAGTGAGCTCACTCAAAAATTAAAGTGCGTTATCTCTTTGAAAGAAGATCCAACTGACATATAGCAATCTTATTACATCACCATTACAAGTCAAACCTGAAATGGTGGTAATGACAAATCGAAGACTTCGCTGCTATTACTGTTGGGGGTGGGGAGAGATTACTCATAGATTATAACAGACCAAATGCTGTGAACACCTGTCTGTTCTGTTCTCAACCTTCAGCCTGCCTCTGGGAAAATTAAACTCCACCACAGGAAATTTCTTTTTTTATTGGTCTTTATCTGTGCTCACTATGGTAGATTGGTCACTCCCTAAAATAGTATGTGCCTTATTTTTAGTTTAGTCTGCCAATTAGTAGATTCTATTGTGAACATCATAGAGGAACATTGGGTAAGTAGTGGAAGTTGCAGGACAGTTTATCAGCCTTCCTGCCTCTACACATAGATTGGGTTCTGAAGTTAAGCCATAACAAGAGACAAATGAGCCAAAATCCTGACCCCCACCAGGGTCTCTACCATTTTTAGCCTTGAGACTATTGTAGAAAGCATTACAAGACCCAGAAATAACAATGAGATAGCAATGCATCATAGGAACCTTCAGGGAGTGGGACTCAGTTATGCTGAAATTCAGATGATTTAGCAAATGAGGTTTATGGCCCCCAAATGCAGCAGGAAATACTGTACGACTATCTATTTTGCAATTTTGTCTGGAAATAAATCTCAATAGCACAGGTGGAGCCAGACTGGGACCTTGCTGTCTAGAAGATGCTAGATTAAAATTAATGAAGTAAGACTGTGGAAAAGTATCCACTTTTAAAAGTAACTGAAATTATGACAAACCATTATACTCTTGTTGCTTCACATCTTTAGGCAAAGCACCCCATCAGGACTCAGATAAATATAGAACATATATGGTAAATATAGGAAAACTAGAGAGAACTATTTAGTAAGACTTTTGAACAGTGTTTCTCTGAGGTTAATACCTATCAAAAGCAAGGGCACTGACACATTTCCAGGGACTTCCCATGAGGCTGACGCTGTCTGAAATATTTATAGTAATAACATATTATCTATGTAAACTTAATTGGGGGCAAGCTGAGCATATCTTCCTACTTGACAACTCTTCACATACAGTTCTTATAAAATTACTACATGATATTTCAGAGGCTCTCTTGGAAAATTCAAATATATTTTTACATTTAAAAGATACTTAGATATAGATGTAGATATATATGATCGGATTTAAGAACTCTCTCATACATAAGTATTGCAGCAGACTAGCAAAACTCATGAACACACTTAACCCACCTTTTTACAGACATACCATTTCATCCTTTTAACATCTTTTCTAAAGGGCCAAAAATAAACACATTGATCAACACAGCCCAAAGTTATAGCCAGTCCAAAGCTTAATAAAAAAAATAGCAAAGGTATATAAATTTCATGTATTTATTTATTTATTTATTTATTTATTTATTTATTTTTATCTTTATTTTTTCCATCACCATTTATCCCCCCTATAACCTCTTCCACCTCCATCCAACCCCTCTCCCCCTGCAATCACCACACTGTTGTCCATGTCCATGAGTTCTTTCACTTTTTTTAATCAATGTTAAAGTATAATATTTACTTTAAAACTAAATCCAACACCCTTTCTTGATAAAAACCCTTTTGATAAAGCAAAGTGGGAATAGAGGAATCATACCTAAACATAATAAAAGCCTTATAAGACAAACCTATAGCCAGCATCATATTCAATGGACAAAAACTAAAACCATTTCACCTAAGAACAGGAACAAGACAGAGATGCCTGCTTTCACCACTCTTGTTTGACATAGTACTGGAAATGGTAGCCATAGCAATTAGACAAGAAGAAGAAATAAAAGGTATCCAAATTGGAAATGAAGACGTGAAACTGTCATTATTCGCAGATGACATGATACTGTATATAGAAAACCCTAAAGACCCCATCAAAATTATTAGACTTAATAAATGAATTTGGCAATGTAGCAGGATACAAAATTAATGCCAAGAAATCTATGCCATTTCTTTACACCAATAGTGAACTTACAGAACGAGAGATTTTTTAAAAATCCCATTTACCATCGCACCAAAAAAAAATTAAGATACCTAGGAATAAACTTAACTAAGGAGGCAAAAGACCTGTACTCGGAATACTACAGGACACTGAAAAAAGAGAGAGAGGAAGACATGAACAGATGGAAGAACATACCGTGTTCATGGATTGGTAGAATCAATATCATTAAAATGTCCATACTACCCAAAGCAATCTATAGATTCAGTGCACTCCCCATTAAAATACCAACAGCATATTTCACAGACCTAGAACAAACTCTCCAAAAATTCATCTGGAATAAAAAAGACACTGAATAGCTGCCGCAATCCAGAGAAAGAAGAACAAAGTAAGAGGGATCTCAATACCAGATATCAAGCTGTATTACAAAGCCACAGGTCTCAAAACTACCTGGTAGTGGCACAAGAACAGACATATATACCAATGAAATACAATAGAGAACCCAGAAATCGACCCAAACCACTATGCCCAATTAATATTTGACAAAGGGGGCAAGAGCATACAATGGAGTCAAGACAGTCTCTTCAATAAATGGTGTTGGGAAAATTGGACAGATACAAGCAATACAAAAAAAATGAAACTAGACCACCAACTTACACCATACACAAAAATAAACTCAAAATGAGTAAAGGACTTAAACATAAGACAGGAAACCATTAAAATATTAGCGGAATCCACAGACAGCAAAGTCTCAGACATATGCCAAAGCAATATCTTCACCAATACAGCTCCTAGAGCAATGGGAACCAAAGAGAAAATAAACAAATGGGACTACATCAAAATAAAAAGCTTCTGCACAGCAAAAGAAACCATCAACAAAACAACAAGAAAGCCCACTACATGGGAGAACATATTTGCCAATGTTATCTCCGATAAGGGTTTAATTGCCATCATTTACAGGAAACTCATACAACTTAACAAAAGGAAGATAACCCAATCAAAAATGGGCAACAGACCTAAATAGATACTTTTCGAAAGAGAACATAAGGAAGGCCAAGAGACATATGAAAACATGCTCAAAGTCATTAATTATCGAGAGATGCAAATCAAAACAACAATGAGGTGTCATCTCACACCTGTAAAATGGCTATCATCAACAAATCAACAAACGACAAGTGCTGGCAAGGATGAGGAGAAAAAGGAACCCTCGTGCACTGCTGGTGGGAATGCAGACTGGTGCAGCCACTGTAGAAGACAGTATGGAGTTTCCTCAAAAAATTAAAAATGGAACTCCCATTTGACCCAGTAATCCCACTTCTAGGAATATACCCCAAGAAGCTAGAAACAACAATCAAAAAGGATATATGCATCCCTATGTTCATAGCAGCATAATTTACAATAGCTAAGATTTGGAAACAGCCTAAGTGCCCATCAGTGGATTAAAAAACTGTGGTACATCTACACAATGGAATATTACGCTGCAGTATAAAAGAAGGAATTATTACCATTTGCAACAGCATGGATGGAACTGGAGAGCATTATGCTAAGCGAAATAAGCCAGTCAGAGAAAGATAAATATCACATGATCTCACTCATTTGTGAAATATAATGAACAACATAAACTGATGAACAAAAACAGATCCAGAGACAGAGAAGCATTGATCAGATGCTCAAAACAAAGAGGGAAGGTAGGGAAGGGTGGGGGTAAAGGGGAGAGATCAACTAAAGGACTTGTATGCATGCATATAAATATAACCAATGGACACAGACACCAGGGGGGTGAGGGCATGAGTGGCGGGGTAAGGGGGAAATGGGGGGGAAAGAACACATATGTAATACCTTAATCAATAAAGAAAAAAATAAAATAAATGCAACTATCAAAATCTTTTTAAAAATCTAGGTAAATACTGATTTATTTATTAATTTATTCAATTTAATATTAGTCCAAGGTTTTAAGCTAGATATCAAGAAAATTATCTTCAAGATGACATATCACAGAATAGAATTGCTGTTGGAATAAAATCTGTCAGAATAATGATTCAATTTATTTGAATACAAATTCACATTTTTAAAAATCTTAAGTATTACAGAGTAAGTATTAATGTTAGTACATTTGATTAGAAAATGTGTAGAAGCTTAGGGAAGGCAAATCAAAGGAGAGCAAAAGGTATGCTTTCATTACATTTAATATTGATAAATCAGAAAAGATGTAGCTGTTTTACATTAAACCAAAATTATTAAACTAGGTCCATTTACCAAAGATTTATCTTAACTAGGTGAACTTGGATCCATTAATGTTCCTATGTTAGTTTTGATAAAGAAAATATTTAAGTCTGAAACATTTAAAATGTTAAAAGTACAGTTGTTACAATTGTTGTTTTTTATTTGCGGGGAATTTAGAAATATTTTATTTATATTAGGACTTATTTATCTAAATAAACCAAACAGGACAGAGCCCCTTTATATTAAGACTTTATAATCTCATTTATTAATACTCTCACAATGAGAAGTAAAGTCCTTTATGAATTCTAGGTAAAAGGACACTTAGACTGCTTATCAATTCAGACTTACACTTTTGCCACAGGTCAAAAGTAAATATAGAAACACAAAAATTCATGGTCCAGATATCAAGCAGCTGCTTTCCATTCCACTGAACACAAGATTCTTAATTGTCTTGAGCTCAAATTGATCAAATAGATAAAACAAAAAAGACTAACAAATGAGACTCTCTGTTTTCTCTTTTCCAACAGAGTGCAGAACTCTAACTCTATAATCCATTAGCCTACTTACAGAAATCATTACATGTTCCAACCATGAAACCAGTTCTCAATCATTGCTGTCACCAACAGGAAATAACATATTGGCTTCAAGCAAACTATAAACAAAAACAAAAAATCAGTAAAGGGGAAGAAAAGAGAATAATGGAGTCAGCAAAGTTATATTTTTGTGTTTCACCTTAAGATGAATCAATATATACATAGTTCACCTCTGGGAACCAAGGAAAGACATGCCTGAGCTTACGCTGCCAATAAGGTGCACTTTTCTGGGAACATGTTACCTGTCTCTGTTAGGTAAATCCATTAGTCATCTTGATGGACTGTCTCCAATGCTGTAAAAGGGCAATTGTTTTAAAAAGATAAAAATCGTGTAAAATATAGAACAAAACCGTATCAAAGATTTCAGTTTACTCATTAATGAAAGAACTAGTAAGATGTTACAATCAGTTCAAAGGGAAATCCAAGGACAGATGCAATGAAAAGACATAGCATATGGAAGAGAATTTATACATAGATGCAAACTGGCAAAATTGGCCAATACCCGCAAGGCAGTAATCAGTAACCATTGCAATTCTGTGGATAAGAATCACTTATATTACTATCATCTTAATAATAAAAGCCCAGGATTGTAATGACCGCTCACAACCAAACGCTGACCATCCGGAAGTCAGCGCTGGGTTGCCCAACTGCAGACCCAGGTGGCTGAGACCCAGAAAGTGAGTCAGGGTCTGATCTGCAGCCTCAGTGGAAGCTATTGATCAGTGTACTTACCTCTCTCTTTCTCTCCCTCTTTCTCTCTGATCTTCATGAGCAGCCAGGCTTTTCTTTCTCCCAGTCTCCGTGGGCTGCTGTTAAGCCCTGCCTCTTTGTTCAGGCCCAGAGAAAGGCCTGGAGATGCTGACTGGCATAGGAACTGAACAATCAGAACCAAAGGTGTTGCTGTGGGGAACCAATGGCTGTCTAGGAAGTAGAGGTTCTGACGCTGACTGGCATAGACACTGACCAATCAAAACCAAATGTGAGTGCTATGGTGAGCCAATGGCTGCCTAGGAGGTGGAGCTTCTGATGCTGACTGGCATAGGAACTGACCAATCAGAACCAAATCTGGGTGCTGTGGGGAGCCAATGGCTGCCTAAGAGGTGGAGCTTTTGACGGTGACATAGGAACCGACCAATCAGAACCAAATTGGCCAGCAGAGGAGGGCAATTGGGGGCAACATCAGGCCTGCAGGGGAGGGCCATTGGGGACAAGATCATGCCAGCAGGGGAGGGCAGTTGGGGGCAACCAGGCCAGCAGGGGAGGGCAGTTAGGGGTGATCAGGCTGGCAGGCAGAGGCAGTTAGGGGCAATCAGGCAGGCAGGCAGGTGAGCAGTTAGGAGCCAGTCGTCCCAGATTGTGAGAGGGATGTCTGACTGCCAGTTTAGGACCGATCCCTGGAATTGGGCCTAAAATGGCAGTCGGACACCCCGCAAGGGGTCCCCAATTGGAGAGACTGCAGGCTGAGTTAAGGGAACCCCCCTCCATGCACGAATTTCATGCACCAGGCCTCTAGTTTATCTATAATGTGCAGAGTTGCAAAATAGGTCTTAGACAATGAAAGATGAGATCGCCCTGACCACTAAACAAAGACATCTAGTAAACTTTCTGGCTCATTTCAAAATCTTTCACAAGTTTCTCTATGAAATGAGAAAAGCCTTCCTGAATTATAGATACAAAGAAATAGTGCTTATAAATTCAGCTCTATGCTTTGCCACAGGTCAAAAGTGAATATAGAAACATATAACTAATGGTCATGATATGTTTCCCCTCTTTGATATAACAGATTTCTCTTCTTACTAAACAGTTCCCAGCATGGAGAGATACTGATGATTTTGGAAAATAATATATGCAAAGTACCAAACACTATTGCTTCCACTCTAATTTTTCTATTTGCTGTATTAAATGTAGCATGTAAATTTCTCTATTTCATAAAGCCATTTATTTGTAGAAAATTTGAATGTGAAATTTTAAGACTTGATTTTTAAGATGGAGATGTTATTTACACTTCTATCATTAATACTTTCTATTTACATACATGATATTTTAAGTTTGGAATATTGTCAAATATACCAGTTGCTGTAAGATTATTGGTGATTAATTAGTACAATATTCATAAATATTAAACTGATAGACTTCATCAAATATTTTAAAATATTCAAAATTCAAGAATCCTTTACTACAAAGCAGCATGTTTTTTAAACCCAAATTATTATGTATAGGGATATTCAAAATTAAGTTCAATATGTATATTGCACAACATTTTCTTTATAAATAATTTAATTTAAGAATAAGATTTGTTGGATATAGCATTTTGAATTTACTTAGTAATATAATGGTTTTCACCAAAATATAGTTCTGACTTACACAGTTTTCTTTTTCATTGAATAATAGGATTGCACCATTTGTTTATTCATTTAAGTGGACAAGGTGCTAAAACAGTCTTTTATTCAGAGTAATAATTACCAGAGTTAATTGGAACATTCAGGTTTCCATCAACCTGAAAATAGTCCCTATGAATTTTATTATTCTCAAGGGTAATAGCAGAGAAATAACCTTATGGTTAATGTAACATAGGCAAAGCTATATATATATTTTTTCCCCTGTTAAATAGAATATATTTTAACTTTAGCAATCCATATATGTGCTCATGTGTAATTTATGAATACAGTGTATTTAGGGGTTTCTTGTTCTGTGATTTAATTTGAGAATGTTAGTAAAAAGGAAGATAAGAAGAAGTGCACATTTGGCTTTTTTCTGTGTGTGTGTGTTTTTTTTTAACTTATCTTTATTGTTGAGGGCATTACAGATGTCCCCCCCTATATTTCTCCATTGCCCCCCTCCACCTGGTTCCCACCTCACCCCAGGCCTTTACCACCCTATTGTCTGTGTCCATGGGCAACACATATATGCATATAAGTTCTTTGGTTAAGCTTTTCTGTTTTTAAAGATAGCTGAGATTTTCTTTTTATTCAAGTCTGATGAGGCCAACAGATCAGGAGACAACCGCTGTTGAAAAGAGAGTTTCTTCTCACAGTTCCCAAGAGAAAGGACACACAGGGCCACATGGGGAAGCACCAGGGTTAGTGAGGAGGCGGAGAAGCAAGGGAAAAGCATGGGCAAGAGCATGGGTTTTTTTGTTTGTTTGTGGTTGCCATTTTCGTGTGTGTTTTTTGTTTGTTTGTTTTTGCTTTTATTTCATGCTTTTTATTTTTTTTTTTATTTTTTACTTTCTTAAATTACAGTTGACATTCAATATATTAGTTTCAGCTATACAGCATAGTGGTTAGACATTTATATAACTTACAAAGTGATCTCCCAAAAAAGGCTAGTACCAACCTGGCACCAGAAATGTATATTCATTTCCTCTGAATTTCTAGAGACTGAAACTTGTTTTAAAAGGAAGGTCTACCCTCAAAAGGCAGGAAATTCATAGAACTTCTGTGAATTATGCAATTTACTTCTACTTGTCTTTTAATACACAAATCATAGCCCTCTTGAGGTATAAATTATGTATTTGCATATAAATGGATATAAATATAGATAAATTTGCATTATTAATATTCAATGGAGAATACTGATGATAGTTAAAATTATACTTAAAATGTTGAAGGTGTGCTATTTATATATTTTTTACATATGTGAAAATGTTACTTCCTGTTACAGGATATTTTTAAGTTTCTTTTCTTTCTATCCATTTATATTTCAGTTCTTAGATAATCTAAAGGTTCCTCCATTTTTCTTCACTTATAAATTTAAAAAATCAAGTCAATATGAATTATTAATTATTAACCACTTATGAAGTTAGTAGTCTCATAATGCTGATGCAAATTTGATGTTTTAATGATTTTTTAAAATTCCCTCATGATTTGTAAATATTTGCTTTTCACATAGCAAAGTCCAGCCTAACATGAGAGTAACTAATTTAACCACTAAAGGCCCTTTCCTTTCATCTTCTTGGCAAGGACAATCCTTATTTTTGTTCTTGGAATGGAAACCAACTTTCTGTACCTTGAGGCCCTAACCTATCTGTTTTCTCAAAAGTAAGGGAAGGAAGAGTCCCTGAACCTATACTGACAGTTGGACTATCTAATGCAAGTGCCAGTGTTATAACCACTTTTCTCTTACGCTTTATAGCATCTAAAAATGGTAACAGATGAAGGTCCATGATAGCTGGCTTCATGTAAGCATGCTTCCAGCAGCTTCATGGTCCTAGAAATTATCTAACTGACTATATCCTGTGGCTGTGTATTTAGCAAATGCACACAAGATGATTTCTAATAAGAAATTGAATAGGGATGGGGGAAAGGGATCTTTATCCTGAACATATATTCCAAACAACATTGGCATCATTTTTTAAAGAAAGTCAGCATGCTGGCCGTTTTCTGTCTTTTTTTAGAGAAGTGATGGTTTCAGTGTTTCCTTAAGTTACATATTAATTTCATTAATTTGCACTTCAATTCTGTGCCAGACACTGGGCTGGAAGCTGGTAAGTGAGTCATTAATGCTGGAGGCACTTACCATCTACTCAAGCGGTCATTCACAGAAGAAATAAGTACTCAAATAAATAAACGTATAATTGCAAATTGTGATGAGAAATGTGAGGAAAGATATATCCGTTTCAAACACTGATATCTGTATAAATTGAAAGATTTCTTAACTGAAGGGACTCACTGCAGAAAAGTATAATCCATCCCACTATTAAATACCGATCAGGTGGAAAGTCAGTGTGAGGGAGGGAGAAATGTCCTTTTTTAATGGTAATTCTGGGATGCGGGACAGGAAGGTGGCTACACATAGTTCAGAACAACATTTAAAGTAAGAGTGTAAGTGGGTTACGTAAGGATTTATCTGTGGATATCAAATTGGAGAGTAATGGACAGATTAAAAATCTGTTAATGTGCTGCTCTATTTGCTTCATCTTCCTTTAAAGAAAGAATGACAGCAAGATGGACAAAGGAAATGAAGGGAAGGGAAGAGAGGGAGGGGAGGAAGGAAGGAAAGGAGGGAGGGAATGAAAGATGGGTAGAAGAGAGGGATAACTTTCAGTTTACTACAATTCCATCTGCCTCTCATCCTATCTGTCCTTCCCTCCCCCAGCACAACTACTGTGCCAAAATCACTATGTGTATCATTTTAATGTCTATTTTTGTCTTTTACTACACACACACACGCACACACATACTAATGATTTATTAAGAAATATTATTCAGTCTTGTAAAATTTTAAATAAATGTAGTTTTTTATAGTTTCTACTAGAGGCCTGGTGCACGAAATTCGTGCACGGGGTGGTGGGGGGGGGGGGGGGCGGTCCTCAGCCTGGCCTGCACCCTCTCCAATCCGGGACCCTTCAGGGGATGTCCGACTGCCTCTCTCAATCCAGTGCTGCTGGCTCCTAACTGCTTACCTGCCTGCCTGATCGCCCCTAACCACCTCTGCCTGCCTGATCACCCCTAACCACCTCTGCCTGCCCGCCTGATCACCCCTAACTGCTCCCCTGCTGGCCTGATTGCCCCTAACTACCTCTGCCTCGCCCCGCACCCGGGACCCAGGATTCCCTCCTCCAGCCAGTTACAGACACCCAGGACCAGGGCTTCCCTCCCTTCTGGCCAGTCGCAGGCAACCAGGACCCAGGCTGGCTTCACCCGGGCTGGCCGCAGCCTCAGGAGACTATGGGCGGGCAGCTTCGCCTGGGCCACAGAAGCAGGTGCCCAGGACGACAGGCTCCCAGGACTGTGGAGCGGGGGACTTGTCCCTCTCTCAGGCCACAGTCCCAGCCACTGGCACCCAGGACTTGGGGGTGGGCGACTTGTTCCTCTCCTGGGCCACAGCCTTGCTGGTCCCCATTCCTCTCTCATGAGCTCATTTGTGCCTGGCTGGTCCCCATTCCTCTCTCTCTCTCTCTCTCTCTCTCTCTCTCTCTCTCTCTCTCTCTCTCTCTCTCTCTCTCTCTCTCTCTCCCTCTCTGTCTCTCTCTCTCTCTCTGTCTCTCTCTCTCTCTCTCTTTTGTGCCTGGCTGGTTCCTAACCTCTCTCCCCAGTATTTAGTGTCTGAGCTGTTACTCCATGAGGGCATGAGTGTGTGATGACCATTTGCATATTAGATCTTTATTATATAGGATGTTGTTGTTTTCTCACACAACACTATGTGAGGCATACACATGTTGATGCATATAGATCTAGTTTATTCATTTTAACTCCTGTTAAGAGGCCATTGCAATCCATTTTTGCTTTGCTGGAGAGTTGGGACTTTCATCCATTTGCTATTACAGGAGTGCTTGATGAGTAAACATCTCTGGTGTGGAATGGCTGGATCATGCTGAACTGTACTTGAAAATTTTAACATTGTACTTGAAAAACGAATAGAAAAGACACTTAATTATATATTATAGCTCCATTTTGGAAACTTTTGCTGTCCAAAAGCCCTGAGATAGAAATAATATTTTTATTATTATTGCAATATCTGGAATACTTCATCATTAACTTGGAGACATATGAAATTCCCTTCCTATTTTTGCCTTTTAGAATGCATGATCACCTCTCAATTAGCTTAATTTTGATGGTGTTCATTATGAACTCCAAAGAGCAATATAAACTTTATTTTAGATTTTTATTTCTATAATTATACTTCAAAAATTAACAGTAAAACCATGAAAATACATGTCAAAAGCAAAACCATGAAAATGCATATTAAATTCAACATACATTTATTCACCTAATTAACTGAACAAGACAGCAGCAAAGTTAATCAATAATGGGACTCTGTACTCTTGCCTGACATTTGGTAAAATTCTATTATTGGTCTTCTTTTAATCATAAAATTATACACCACTAATGATTTTAGTTTCTGGAGGAAAAATGGTTCCAAATACAATTTGTAAGCAAGTTTATTAAAAGTACTTTACTATGTTAGTAATAAAAAAATTAAAATACATTGAAAGTCCCAATTTTCATCTATTAAAAAAAAAGTACAGCAATCCAATTAAGCAATAGTGTAGGAAAATTAGTACTCCTTTGCATTTTAATTTCAGACAATCTTTTAAGAACACACTTTGGCCATATGTGTTAGAAGAAGCCAAAAATTTTTTAATATATTTGGGTATAGTAATTCTACTTATTCTGTTTCTATCCTAAAGAAATAATCCAAAATGTGGAAAAAGCCATACAGTGATGAAAATGTTTGGTTTTAGCCTATTTTAAACTGATAAAATTGAAAACCATCTAAGTGTCCAAAATAAAGTATATTGTGTTCTACCATAAAAAATTTTGCAACTCTGATGCCAAGGAAGAAACTATTATGATTAAGAATTAAAGTGCAGAAAACATAATCTTGAACACGGTTACAAACATGCAAAAATGCAACATACCTTTGAAAGGGGCATTGACTATAAACATACCACAGTGCTAATATACCACAGTAGCTGTTGTGGTAGAAGTAATATTTCTCCACTACTCTCAGAATCGTTTAAAATTTGTAATTTTTAAAAAAGAAAAAGCAGATCTTCTCAAGCCTTGCTCTCATTTCCATGGGGAGCTCATAATTTTGCACAACTTACACACCTGCCTTCCTTATATTTGTTTTGTGTTTTGTTTTGTTTCTCAAGGGAAAGCCATGTCCTAAAACAATGCAGTATTTTAATGTTCTGTCCCTCTTGAATCTTACTTTGCTCCTTCAGGATTACAGTTTCAAGATTATTCTGATTACCTTTCAGAAAATGTGTCAGCTCTTTGTTCTAGGAGAAATCATCATGCAGCAAAGCAATAGAGCATTTCTGCAAATAATCCCCCAAAAAGTAAGTGTGAAAGAAGGCATATCTTTACTGCCTAATTCTGACTGAGTCCTTGTTTAATTATCCTGTACTTACTTATTACCAAATCATGGCATCCAATTCAAGGTAAACATTTCCTTTGACTTCGATTTTGACTTACATTTCAATTTTTAAGTCCCTTCCCATTGTTATTATGAAAGGACTTGTTATTATTAAAGGGCTTGTTATTATTTTAATTCCTCGTGATCTGTCCATCATCGAAATTCCTTATGATCAAGATGATGGGAATAAAGATGCTCGGGTTTGGAGGAGAAAGCACTATTTTTTACTGCCCCTTAGGATGTATTTCAGCTAATCACTGTTAGGAAACATTAGACATAGTATAAATTTAATACATGCTCTTATACTTCATAGATATATGAATATAGTGATATGATCTGGGAAAAAATAGCCTGTCTTGAACTCAGCCATACATCTATGGTAAAACATGACTAAGATTGGCTTTGGATCCTTGACAAGGATCTATTAATTACTACTGCCTTATTATTACTGTTTTTGCCCCCCACTCCCACCCCAGCCACTCTAATTTATGAACTCCTTCTCAGATTCACAAAGTGGTTCATGAATCACCCCATCCGGACAGAAATGAATAAAAATGAGCCCATTAAAAAAGTGAGCCCATTTACACAATGTTTGGTATGTAGCTAATTACCTGAAAATGACTGCTTGGAATTGCACTAAGAGTGTCATTAACATTCAGCACTAAGAGTACTAAACAGAAGGGAGAAAGAAGAAACCTGAAATAAAAATATAAAAATATAAGAGTAATAATGATTGTAGTGTGGGTTGTTTTTTTTAAGAATCACCAAAGAGTACCTAATTATGTCTTAAAATAGAGGAATGGTAAGTATATTGTGAAGTATCTATGTAACAAAATTTTGAGACTCTATTAAAATTGTGCTCATGGAGAATGATGACTTAAGAAAATTCCTACCAATAAAGTTACCTCAAAAGCAACAAATGAAATTGTTAAGTATGATAAAATTTCAACTTTATTAAACAATATACTTAGAAGAAATAAAATTAATAGTAAGATTTAGTATTGAAATTATGGGTTATTTTTATTCTTTTATCTATAACTTTTTCTGTATTTTCTAGATGTTTTACTATGCCTGTGCATTAATCTTACAATGTATTTGTATTAGTAATCTTACATGTATTTATTTAGAAACATATGGTTTTAAAACAATAATAGCTACAGTTAATTGAGTGACTACTATGTACCAAGCATTAACCTTGTGTGTGCATATAACAACCTTCTTCTCTTTCCTTGTTCCATGCTGCTTCCCACCTGCATCATACCTCTGTTCATAAATCAAGGTTAAGGCACCTTTGGTCTAAATTGCCACCAAGTGAGTAAGTGTAGGATTGCACTCTCTCTCCTGAGTGAATTTCATGCTTTCTTGACAATGTAAACATTTCTCTGATATAAAATATTTAGATTTTTTGAAATGGCCAAGATTGTCCCAAATGAGAGATAAGCATATCCTTCCTGGCCATTTTATGAAACCAATAGACAGTGTCTCTATCTTGTGTTTTTTGAGACATGACAATAATAAAATAAACAAAAACAAAATAAATTTGACAGCATAAAGGTGCAGTTGGATATTTTACATGCTAAGGCCTCAATGCTCACAATATTCCCTGGTTTCTAGTATATGTCCTTTATCATTTTTATACACATTATTGATTAGGTAAAGAATGTTCTAAATTACTGATAACTTAAAGAACACTAGTATATATATAATTTTTATCCCAGTGCTACCATTTACAGATCATGTAAATTTGGAAACATTTTTTAATCCCATCAGGTGTCAGTTTCTTTATATTTGAATTTGGTGTAAAAATGCAATTTTACATGGTAAATCCAATAATACCTGTGTCATAGTCAGAATAATGGTCCTCCAAAGATAGCTATGTTCTGATTCTCAAGACTGGTGAATAAGTCACCTTACATGTCAAAAGGGACTTTGCAGATGTGATTAACTTAAGGATTTTTGAGATGAGATTATCTGATGGGCCCAATGTTCCTATATAGGGCAGTTAGAGGGTGAAGAGAGGTGAGGACAGAAGCAGATCCTGGAGTGATATTGTTTGAAGATGGATGAAGGATCCATGAAACAAGGAATGCAGGCAGCCTCTGGGAGATAAAAAAGGCAAGAAAATGGACTCCCACTTAGAGTCTGCAGAAGGAACACAGCCCTGCTGAAACCTGGATTTAAGGACTTCTGGCCTCCAGAACTATAAGAAAATTAGTTTGTGTTGTTTTAAGCCTCTAAATGTGTGGTAACTTTTTACAATGGCAATAGGAAACTAATACAGTATTTAAGATGTTTAGAACAGTGCCTTCTCATATAAGATCCTAGCGTAATATTATCTCAGAGCATTCTGCCCCTTACAATCCTGAGAAGAGTATCTTAAAACCCAAATCCATTATTTGTGAGACTTCAACGCCTTCCCCCTGATTACTGAGGCTTCCCGTGGGGCTTACGTGATTTGGCCATCTCTGGCTTTGAAGCTCTGAATTGGTTTCAGAATTGAATTTTTGCTGATTTGGTTCAATTTATAAAATACTGTTCCATGAATGCTGCCAAGATATGGAATGCAGCCCCTTTCCAAGAATAAAAATAAAACATTTATATAAGGATTTTGTGTGTGTGTTTGGGGACAGGCTTGCTTAGGTAAATAGAGAAAAATTTATTATCATCGCAATACAAAAATCTTAAAATTGATTATTCAATATGACTGTTCTTAAAATTTTCTTGTTATGCCATCATTTTGCTTCCCATACCCTAAATTCCTCTTAAATCTTACATAGCAATTTATCTCCTTTTGTTTTCTCACCATTTCTGTCTCATGCTTGTAAGAAATAAGGCGAGCCCCTAAATTCAGGGGTCCTGGGAGAACACAAAACACGCTCGGGAGCCAGGCAGCCAGGCAAATATCTTTACTCCTGCACAGAAGGGTGCGCATGCCATGGTCTGGGAGCGCACACACACTGAGCAGGCAGTCTGCTTGGCTTTTTAATCCTGACGCCCGCACGTGACCTGTCCCTCACTCTTGATTGGAGCTCAGGCGCACAGTCTTTCATGATTGGCTCATTCTAAGGGAGGGGTTGGCCTTTGCCTTTTCAAGATGTCAGCGCCCAGTCATGCAGCCAACATGGTGGCTGTCAAGTCCCGCAGTCCAAAATGAAGGCTATCTAAACTGTTTGACAGAAAAGATGGCTTGTTTATTCTCACAATTTTCCCCTTTTCTTTATTTAAGCTCTTTTCTTCAAACTTGGCTGACATTCATTGACTTTCATGCTCTACAGTGTCTAGAAGACTAATTTGCTATTTGGTCAATGCGGTTTCAGTTAACCTTTGGATAATACGTGGGGTGATGTAACATCTCATCACTATTACCCCTAATCAAAGGGGTGAACATGGATACCGCGCTCCCTTCCACTTTCAAACCATTGTCTAGTGAATCAGAAAAAGGATCCTCAATCCCAGGCTCCAGCTCACTCATTAGCTAAACCTGACAATGCCTGCAGGGCCTCAGGGATGGTCCATCTGGCTGCGTTGTCAGGGATGAATGTATAACACTGACCCCCAACATTACACATATTTCTTCTTTTTCTGCCAAAATCATATTCAAGGGCAACCTATTCTTCCAGGTCATCCTGCTGGTGGTATCTACTTGTTCAGCTATACCTTTAACTGTGTCTCGAGTATAGATAACAAGCCTTTGCTGGTTATCCTATATAATAAAAGGCTAATATGCAAATTGACTAAACGGCATAATGACCAGTCACTATGACACACACTGACACCAGGGGGCAGATGCTCAATGCAGGAGCTGCCCCCTGATGGTCTCTGCGCTCCCACAGGGGGAGCACCACTTAGCCAATGCCAGGCTCACTGCTGGTGAGCGCAGTGGCGGTGGCGGGAGCCTCTCCCGCCTCTATGGCAGCACTAAGGATGTCTGACTACTGGCTTAGGCTATCCCCTGAGGGCTCCCAGACTGCAAGAGAGCACAGGCTAGGCTGAGGATACCCCCCCCCAGTGCACAAAATTTGTGCACTGGGCCTCTAGTAGTAAATATAAGTAATCCAACCACATTCTTGTTTATGGTGGGCCACCAGAACAGGACAGATTCAAATCCTGCGGCAATCTGATTTCTAGCCTTAAACTACTTTGGCACTCCTCCTGGAACCCCAATGGAATCTGTGTATGTATGGGGATCAAAGGAGCCCCCTGGACTCTCTCTCCTCTTCCTAGTCTGTCCATTGTAAAAGGTTTACGATATGCCAAAGTGAAAGGGATAGCCAATTGTATCAGAGCACAAGTTCCACTCCATTTGCTGGGCAAGGCCCAAGAAAGGGTCCCCCATAACACCACCAGACATCAGCATGGGGTATTGACAGTGCAGCTTGATTGGCTTCTGAGGATACTTGGTCATGTATGCATTCAGAAAAATTTCTCATAAACTCCGAGTACTGTTAAACCAACCCCCCCTTTGAGAGGCAGGAGGTATAGTTTACGTCTGAGGACAGGGGCCAGATCATTTTGGGGGGTCCTTGCTCTTTACCTCTGTTGAATGGGAACAACAGGGCAAGAGTCTTACAGGAAGCATTTCCCCAGGTGGTTTCCTCCTGGTACAAGGAAAGCACATATTCCATCCCATTACTGTCTGAGGTCTATCCAAATAGAAATGGGACCACTTGAGCCTCTAGCCTTCCTGCTGTGCAAGTGTAACAGTTGCTTTTATTTAGGGTGCATACAGAATATTTAATCCATTCCACCCAGGCATTCGTTCCCTTATATCCTACTTATATTTGCATGGTGGTGGCAGTGACCTAGGGGATCTTGTCCTGTGACTTCTATTCCTAAATCTAGTCCTAGCCAATCTTTTGACCTAAAAGCTGAAATATCCAAGTCATTCAAGTTATCTGTAATCAATAACTTAACTGGGTAAACATGATCCAGACTGTATACCTTTCTCCAGCCCACATTGTAAGCCCCTGCAATTTGCCAGATCTCTAAAGCAAATAGAACTCAGTGTATGATGGTTATTAAGACAGCTCACAGTTTTTAGCATCAATTTCAAGGGGATATGTCCTGGTATGGCTGTTCAAGTTGAAGGGTGTCCGCCCTTAACCTGTGTGTGATGGGTCCAGCCTCACTCTGCAGTCCGAACAGCAGTCTCTATGGTAAACAAGACAAGGTAGGGTCCTTTCCAGGAGGGTTCCAACTTGCTTCCCCTCCAAGTCTTTATTAGAACAAACATAGTCTCCTGGTCAATGGCTATGAACCAGAAACTCAAGAGGGCCTTGGGTCAGGAGACCTTCTAACCTGAGAGAGATTAAAGTAGAAGACATACCCAGTACACAGTTCTTAAGAAATTTGGTACCTAATTTCCATTTTAGGAAGATCTTGAAGCATTCCAGGGCATATTGGAATCACCTACAGTCAACTCTAGGGGAAAAAAAAAAAAATTGTTAAAATTTAAACCCTAGGAAGGTTGTCAAACCCATGCTACCAAAAGATTTCATAGTATTCAAAGTGACAAAAGGGTATTAAACACAAACATAAGCTGGTAAAACTTTAGTTCCCACAATTAAGATTACTTTTTTAAATACCTGATTAATATCCTATATAATAAAGCGGTAGTATGCAAACTAACCCTCACACCCTCACAAGATGTCTGCCTATGACCAGGCCAGTAGGCGGCTTAGTGAGGGATGACCAAATGACTGAACAAGCAGGCTGTGTGGGCAAACAGGCTGACAGGGGGGCAGTTAGGAGCAATCAGGCTGGCGGGGGTGGGGGGGCAGTTAGGAGTGACCAGGCAGGCACGCAGGTGAGCGATTAGGAGCCAGCGGTCCAGGCTTGTGAGCGGGATGTCCAACTGCCAGTTTAAGCCCAATTGGTCATGGATTAGAGAGGGTGCAGGCTGGGCTGAGGGGGTCCCCCATTCATGAATTACATGCACCAGGCCTCTAGTAATATATAACAATTTATAGAATGTTTGCTGCAGAAAAGAACTAACCAAAATAAGGTTTATTTTTTAGCTTCATTTGTCCTTGGGTGTGGTCAGCAAATAACACTAATTGGATTTCTGCTATCAGTCTCCCTGAGTACATTGATATAAGCTATTTACTTTCTGTTTAGGGAGGCAAAATGCAAATCATTTACTCATAAGTGTCCTTGGTTTAGGGAAGATAGGGTTTATTAGATGGCTCCAAATTGCTGTTTAATTATTTCAGTTTCCCTATTCTATTTATTTTGGCTTGTAGGCCTTTGTCATTTATTCAATTTCTTTTCAACTTTTTTTCTTTACAAATATTTTATAACTTTCACAAATCTTTCTTTAGAAACCTTATAACTTTCAGAAATAATCAGCTTTAGAAACCACTTTCTTTCTTCTTCAAAATGTATTTTCATGTCTCATGCTTTCTCTATTATACCAAAACAGTAATTTCTTTTCATAATTTTAGAATTCTTAACCCTTAGAAAACTTAATTTTTAGGTGGCATGTAAGTAATTAATATGTCTCAGATTAAAAGATATTAATGGCCCATTTTAAGAGATATTTCAAATAAAATACAAGACTTATTCATTAATAGATTCAAATCCATCCTCTATGCCAGTATTTTCCCTAAGAGGCAAATTCAAATTAATTAATGTTTCAATATCCTGTTATTTCAGAATATGTAGATGTTTATCAGTTAACCCAGCAATGCTTCAAACCTTTAAGTTATAAAAGACTTTAGAAAATTATGTATAGGCATATGAGGCTGGAGAAGGGGGTGGGGAGAGAAGGGAGCAGGTCCCATAGCCTGTTCCCAGACCCCTACCTGCTTGGATTCAAAACTGCCACATTTTCCCTTAGTGATAACATGCTATGGTTCAGGTGATGAGTTCAGCTTCTGATAGTATCAGGACTGTTAAGTAAAGAAACTATTCTTTGGGAAGGGGGTGAGAATGTGGCCTTGGGATCTAAAGGCTCAGTGAGGGGTCCCTTCCTTTTCCTCTGTGACCCATATGCTCCCTTTCCCAGATATCCATACCTGACCTTCAAATAACTCCCCCTTCTTTTCCTGAGAATAATATTCTCAAGATAGACATTAACTTGGGTCTACATATACACTTGTGGGCCCAAAAATGGGTCCAGCTGGTCAGCTGAGCCACGTGGGTCTTCCAGCAGATGTCTTAACTCTCTCTCTCTCTCTTTTTTTTTTTTTTTTTACACTGCTCCAACTTCTTTCACAACCTAGAAAAGGTGATTTCTGGTGGCACAGAGGCCTCAGGGCCAGTTGGAGCCTTATCACGACAGCCCTCCTTCTGACGGGGAGGCTGGAATTGTAAATCGCCATCTTGGATGTTCCCTCAAATTGTCCCCCGGTTGCATAGGGAGGGGAAGGCAAGGCAGTGGATCCCCCTTCTCTATCTGCCCTTGTTCTCTTTTAGGCTTCTCTGCCTTTACGGGGAGAAGGACAACTGGCCCCTTCCTCCAACAGAGAGCACAGTCACTCTCCTCTTGAGTGACTGGACTTTTATTATTAACATATTTATAATTATTACTGAGAAGCTTTATCACAAATCCTTCATTTTAGCCAAAACCAGTTTGGCTCAGTGGATAGAGTGTCAGCCTGCGGACTGAAGGGTCCCGGGTTTGATGCCAGTCCCCAGTGGGGGGTGTGCAGGAGGCAGCTGATCGATGTTTCTCTCTCATCAATGTTTCTAGCTCTCTATCCCTCTTCCTTCCTCTCTGTAAAAAAAAAAATCAATAAAATATATATATTTTTAAATCCTTCATTTTAGTTACATCAACTTTGAGAATTTAAAGCCAATTATTACCTAAAGCTTTTTCTTGACCAGTTTTGTAAGACAGATAACTCAGTGTGAAAGTTCTATTTTATTTTTCTCCATAAGAACAGGAGTGCCCCCACTTCACAGGAGGAACAGATCTGTAGAGGGTACTTCTACAGATCTGTTCCTCCCAATGTTATGGGGAAAACCATAACATGGGGAACTAGTTATGGTTATGGGAAATTTTAGTTATGCTGTTAACCATGATTACCCTTTTCATTCAAAGGACATACCAATCTGGCTGGGAGTCATATGCCCCCGGGACGTGGAAGTCACCCTTGTAATGTGGTCAATCCTCATTCAAGAACTGCCCATTATCATGGAAGCATTAACCTTGTTGCCCAATCCAGACTGCATAGCTTACTTCCCCATATTCATAAACCAGGGAAGAGCAAACTAAAGTCCCTAAAAGATAGAAAGCCAACATTACATTACAGACACACAGACAGAAATCTTACTAGCTAAGAATTTCTGGTGGCTAATACCCTGAGAGGGAGAGCAAGAGTCCTCAATAAAAAAAATTCTTGGCAGCTGGTGGGACTTTCCTGCAGTCTCTGTCATGTGTCCAGCCTCACATACTTAACTGGGTTTCCCCAAAGCAGGACTTGCCCATTTTTAAACAAATTAAACAAGAAAGAGACATAAAACATAAACTGAAAAACTCTTATACAGGCATGCACAACACACTAAAAGTTTACACCACAGAATCCCCTGCAGTAAGAACCACTAAAGCAGAGCAATGTCTTCTGTCCCTGATTCAGGAACTGCCCCCACCCCCACCCCCAGAATCTCAGCATTCTCCCCAATGGACTATTTCAGGGGAATGTATTTCCTAGGCCTAGAATTTCTATCTCCCATCCTTGGCAGGTCCTTTGTGACTATGTATTCAACCCCCCATATTGGAAGTTTCTCGTACTCCCCAAGAAACTTGTCCCTTGCAGGAGATTGAACCTCTCTGGCCACTTCCCTTGCAGGAGAATGGAACCACAGACCAGAACTGCGCACTTGCTTTATGTCCAAGACACATCCCAGTCACATATGACCTCCGAGGATACCCAATCACCAAAGTAGTACTCAGTCCAATTTCCCACCTTGGCTCATCATGAGGTTACCTGAGTGCCGTGGGTCTTGCTTGAGCCCTTCCTGTATTGCTGGCTGATTCTTGATCCTGAGCTTGTAGTCGGCCCAGGGGTCCATGGCTGTCCCTCCTCACTGAGGCTGCCGCAACTTGACAGTGGGGGCACCTCCTCAGGAGAGGGGTCCAATTTCCCCGTGACAACAAATGGTATCCTGGACATGCCTCCAAATTGTAAGAAAGAAGGTGAGCCCCCAAATTCAGGCGTCCCAGTAGAACACAAAGCGTACTCAGGAGCCAGGCAGCAAGGCAATATCTTTACTTTGCGCAGGAGGGTGCACATGCACATTGTCTGGGAGCATGCGCGCAGGGAGCAGGTGGTCTGCTTGGCATTTTAATCCTGACACATGTGACCTGTCCCTCACTCTTGATTGGAGCTCAGGCGCACAGTCTTTCATGATTGGCTAATTCAAAGGGAGGTGTTGGCCTTTGCCATTTTAAAATGGTGGCCCCCAGGGAGCTACAAGTCATGCGGCCAACATGGTGGCTGCCAAGTCATGCAGTCCAAAATGGTGGCTATCTAAACTGTTCTTTGACAGAAAAGGTTAGTTGTTTGTTCTCACATGCTCAGGATTGCACCTTCAAATACCAAGGTATTTTCCTAAACATGGTAGCTTACCAAAAATAAAATTTGATGCCAATTAATGCCGGGGGTCTTAATCCAGCATCTTGAAGGGGTTCAGGAATCTGGAGAAGGTGCTGCGTGTAAATTAATCAAGTGTTCAGAAATGAAACATAATTTTGGAAGGCATTTTGGGGAGCCAGAGCAAACTTAGCTAAAGAAACCAAGTTCTCCTGTCTCTCTGGACCCCTTGCTTTTTATTAACACAATTTATCCTAAGGCAAAGTAGATATACATATCAAAGGGTAAGGTTTGGTATACAGAATCCATTGTCAGATTGGGGAAACTGCCTACAGTTGTTCAGGTGTTTGGCCAGTAGGAGGCAATAACATGTAGAGTGAAATGCCCTCAGCTGTCTGGTAGCAAGCAATCATTTATGCATCCTTTTCAGGTTTGGGGAAATGCCCTTAGCCATTTCCAACAGGCAATAACATATGTGATTCAGCCCTTGCTGAGTCCCTAAGTTCCATCAACCTTTTGATGGAACTCTTGCATTTATGACATGCTGGAATTAGCTTCCAGCACCAATTATGAAGATTATACATATTCTTTTCTCCACTCAGTAAGTGTTAGCTAAGGAGAAAAAAATCCATGTACTCAGTGGTTATATCTGAGGATAAGCTTGCTCATCAGTTTCTCATCAGTTCTTTTGAGTAATAAACTTCACCTGGATTGAGGGTGCAGCCTCGAGGCCAAAGAAGCCATTCTTCAAACAAACTTTACTAAGTGATAGTGATATCAACCTTAAAATTACGACTCACTATCAATTTTACCATTTTTAGGAGTGTGATTAGAATTCAGCATTTTCAGGCTTCCCCCTTCTCTGTTCTCATAGTTTCTTAATACAGATTCTATTAAGTTGGTACAGTTATGTTCTACAGAAATTAAGTTTAAAACATGGGAGCTCATCCCTATAAAATTGAAATCCCAACCATATGTACATAATTTGTTCATTTATTTAAGTTCACATTCTTACTAGTATTTGCAAAGTCCTCTCTATGTACATGTGTGTATACACATGTGCGTGTGTGTGTGTGTATGTGTGTGTATAGATTTTGAGCTACTCATGGGCCAGGTCTTCCTGGATTGTGTTTTGTCCGCATTGAGGGTCACACTGCCCTTTGACATAAAATATACATGATTTGTAATTACAGTGACATTTTTTTGTCAGTGACCATGTAGAATACACCTTCATAAATGAATACTACAGCAATATGATTTCCATTCACTCCCAAGTATCACGGGACCATAGCTTCTAACAGCCTATTATAGTGTTCTAACCTACCTTCAAAATGTCAATAAATTGGATTATAATGTAAGCCATTCTAAATGTCTTTGAAAGAAGACAGATGGATGTTATGCTGTCATGAATCTGAACCTCTGGGAAGTCTATGTTCAGAAAAACAGGAATTAATGTTTTTGCTTTAGCTGGTAATACTCTATGCTATCTTCATTTGCTATTGGCCAATAATAATAATTTTACACACTCAAAATGAATGACTTGAGTGTGAAAAGTTAAAAAAAATTCAAAAAAAATTTTAATCTTGAAATGCTCAACCCATCCAGTTTTGTTTTTTTTATTTTTGTTTTTTAATCTTTGGCACCTTTGATTCCATAGGTATAGATTATCAGGCTGCTTCCACCACAATGTGAGCACATTTCCATATGGAAGTGTTAATTAATTGCAGAGGTGACTAACTACTGCTGAGCAATTGCATTCAGCAAGGCGAACAAATGGAAAAACAGGGAGGGAGTACTCATTCTTAGAGATGTTCACTGTGGCTTCTCACTCAGATCATTTGTTAATGATCCTGGGAACTATTTTTGAGCATTTTTTCCCCCTCATAAAGAGCCCAAGGCATTCAGCAAACTTAGCCATAAGCACTAAAAAAATCTAGAAATAGCAATCCCTTAAATTAGCAGAGACTGACACTCTGTTGCATAAATTTCTACAGGCCACAATACCATTTTCTGAGTACCTGCATATATAGGGGGTCTTGTCAAAGTCTCAATGATCCCTCCCTTCTCAGGACCCTTATGGGCTCCTGGTGACCATATTTATACACCTGTGACTTTCCTTCCAGCTCGTACTAAATAATTTTGGGAGAGTTGGCACCTAATCCAAGTTGAACCAAGGAAATACTCTGGGGAATTGTACGTTAGGAGCAAATAGATCCCAAGAATGAAATTGTTTCACTAATGTCAGAGATTTCCAGAGGAAGTCGGGCACGTCCTCCAGTTCAATTTCCTGGAGCTGCCTTGATTCCCTCCCTTTCTGAGTTATGATTACTCAGCTTTTCTTGGTATCATAATAGGATTTGGGGCAAGAGAAACTAACTTGTCCAGAATATCATAATTAAAAAAAATCAAGTCATGGACAAGTCTCTAGTGTGATGTATGGTTTCCCAAGATAATACCAATTGGATTTATTTTCTCTATTAATTGCTGAATGGATTGATCATAACAGTAGCAATAGTAAGTTTAGTTATGCTTTCCAAAAGTTGGGTGTTTTTTTTTTAATTACTCGCAACTGTAGGATCCATGCACATGAGACATTAGTTATTCATTTTACACACAAGGCTTTGTTAGCTTTTCAAATTGCTTTGTAAAAACTCCAGAGTTTCACAATGTGTGAATCAGTGGTTCAGCATAAGATTTCAAGGCATGTCCTGATTTTGATGTGATGTGGTTAATTAACCAGGTGACACCTGTCTGAAAATGAGGTCAATTGAGATATGCCGACCAGTGGGAGTCAAATGCTATTTTCAAGTATCTCTAAAGCTTGTTAACAGTATCACAAATAATATTTTATTCTAATTTTATGCTAAAATGCTATAATTACTTAAAACTATAATAATAAAAAAAACAAGTACACTATATCGTGTCCTATGTACATTTTAGTGCATTCAAGACCACCACAATATTAACTTATGCAGCCAGGTTAATTTATGCAGAGCATAGAGAATTTTTGCTTTGAAGCAAATAATGTTTCCTTTTAATCCATCAGTAAGCTCCTTCTAGAGATCAACTACCTGTGAATGTATCTGAACCATGTAGAAAGGTGTCATTGATCATAGAGGCACAAAGGTATGGGTTTTTTGTGGGTTTTTTTTACCCAATTCAGGGTAGCCTATGACTGGTCAGGTAAGATTTTTAGAAACAAATTTTTCACTATTAGGATTTTCTCAATTCTATACTAATAAAATTCAACAGAAAAATATTGCTGCGGAGGGAGATTTAAGGCCCTAATTATAATTCCTGTTTCCAAATTTGTGTGCTCATTAAAATAGATGCCAACCTAGAACTTATAAGATAATTTTATATTAACAAAATACTCTTTTTACTTATTTTATTTCTATTTTATAGATTAAGCTGCTATTTAAGATTTTGTTTCATTAATGTTTTCCTCAAAGGAAATGGTTTGAAAACTACCATGAAGCCAAATTTATCAACCTCGGCACTACTGACATTTTGAAACAGACAATTCTTTACTGTTGGGGGATTTCCTGGTCATTGCAGGATGTGAGGCAGAATCCCTGGCCTCCACCGACTAGATGCAAGTATCAGGCCTCCACTACCAGCCTGACAATCAGAAACATTTACAGATGTTGCCAAATGTCCCTTGTGGGGGAAAACTATCCACTGGCTAAGTCATAGGACCATGGGACTTGCCACACTTTAGTAATCTATGTATATAAAAACCCATGGCCCTAACGCCATAATGACCAAAGACTGGCACGGGTGGGTGGAGCTGCGCAATTTCATGCACTGGGCTTCTAGTTTATAGATAATTTTCACGATCCTTTTACTCATAAGAAGCTGTTAAACAAATACTATAGTAGGATAGATAGATAATTTCTAAAACATTTAAAAAATATGTTTTGTGTTGTTTCATTTAAGGGTGTTTTAAAATACTTGCAGGCCATAAAAACAAGTTTGTGAAATTGTATTTTCAGAAAACAAAAGATATGCAATATGTATATTTTAAGTAAAAAATTAATCAATGCATGTAATTAGGAGAGCAGGAATTAAGAAAGAATCTAATAAAATCATTGCATGTGCTAAATTCTGGAATATAACTAGTCTTTAAAATTTTTGTAAAACATTTTGAAGATGTTTTAGAAATTGAACCTGATTTTTTTTTTTTTTGCTTTTGCCTATTGCTCAAATAAATCTGATTACATTGAACAACATCCTGTCTAAGAAATGCTTCAAAGGGAATGCCCCAATGCTCATCCTGTGAACTCTCATCTTTCATAAGGAAAGCCTGAGAGAAATTGGAAAGGATTAGGGTCTTTTGTAACAGTGTTTTTAAGAAGAAGGTTCCTGTTAGGTTAACACACATGACCAAAACAATAAGTCACTTTGGCAGCCTTAAGAAACATAGGAATGAAGAGTACTTTGTCAAATTTAGATACACTGTTAGTGGAGCATAAATTGGCACAACCTCTACCAAGGGCAATGTGGCAAAGCTTACAATGCATATACCTTTTTCCAACCATTCCCTTTCCAGAAATAGCCAACAGACAGTAGTGAGACATAGTAGGGTATACCAGCATATTCAAAGCATCTTCATTTGTAAAACTAAAAGACAGGAAACAGTGTAAATGTCCATCAAAAGATGACTGGGAATATAAAGTATGGTATTTCCATACAACTGAACATATCACAGTAAAATTTTTAAGACAGCTTATTATTTACTGATATAAAACCAGTTCCAAGATGCATTGTTAATGAAAACAAGAAAGGTTCAGAGCAGGGAGGCAGCTGTCTAAGAAGCTGTCTAAGACTGTCCTATAATAAGATATAGATGTGCTTCTATTTGTACATGGAATATTCATGGAAAATTTCCAATGTTGTGGTTCCTGGGGATTAAATTAGCAAGGAAACTTTCTATAATTAAATTTGAATATTTTGAATTCTTTACATTATGATCGCACATTATTTCAGTGAGAGAAGACCATGCAATTTTTTCAAAGCAAAATACTATCTCAATTCCATAGTATTATGCAATGTTTGTAAGAATGGATAGCCTAGGAATTTCAGTTACTCCCAGATTCCATAGCCCAGGCAAGTGAAAATGGAGGGATAATGGAAACCAAGGTGAGATATCTAGAGTCAGGGTTTTTGGGTTTGCATAAAAACATAAGCTCAACTGGAGTTGGTGACTATGTGGTATGAACACCAATCCTAAGGTAGTGTTTCCTTCCTAGTTATATTGAGTATAGGTGGACCAGGGTCTCAGAGATGAATTTGACAAATGTCTCTAATAGTGGGTAGTGTTAGGCACCAAAAGTTATAGAGGACAGGTTTTATTGTTGTTTTATTATTAGGTTGTAACAGGAGATGAAGGTAGATTTTGATACATAATGTAGATGACCTAATCATAGGCAGGACTTGCTGAAGATACTGGCAGAGACATTGCCAGGATGCTATAGGAAGGGCCATGGGATAAAAATAGCTATAATAATGACCAGCATTTGTGGAGCACACCTCTCTTTTAATTCTCACTGTCATTCATCCTATGTAGTAGGTGTTATGATAGATAAGGGGACTGAGGCTCATAGAGCTCAATTAAATAGCCCAGGCTCACAAGACTCGTTAGCAGCAAATTCAATCTGCTTGCCTTCAAAAAACTTAACCACAAAATTTTT
The DNA here is from genome assembly GCA_026230045.1 of Corynorhinus townsendii. Classification (NCBI taxonomy): domain Eukaryota; kingdom Metazoa; phylum Chordata; class Mammalia; order Chiroptera; family Vespertilionidae; genus Corynorhinus; species Corynorhinus townsendii. The sequence goes on from JAPDVU010000001.1 coordinate 29,692,164, forward strand.
ATGCCCACTGGTAACATGATTCTGGGCTGGGAAGCCTGGAAACGGAAGCCATCATCCTTATGATGATATCTTTCTCTCTTTCATCCTGACAGAATCACAACCACAGCTGCATGTATGATGGATCTACGAAGATATCCTCTGGATGAACAAAACTGCACTCTGGAGATTGAAAGTTGTGAGTTAATTGGACAGGGGAAGGGAAAGGGGGGTGCTTGCTTGACCCAGTTAAATTCCACCTGGTGCTGAATAGTTGATCGGATATTTTCAGCTATACTGTGCTGCCAGTTTTTTAAGGGTTCCCCACTCTAGTGACATTTCCCCTTATATTGGTGGCTCCAAATTCATTTCAATGCAGTTAAATTTTTGAACCATGAGGGAAAGTCTACTTAGTTTAGCAGGACAATTGATAACCTCATGCTATCTCCTTCTCAGAGTGGAGTTTCTCGCAAGGTGTTCTAACATCCAAACTGTGTTAACAAGAGGGGGAAAAACATTTTAGTATGTAAAGACTTCAAGAGATTGTTTTTTATTTGATAGTCTCCACCTGGAGGATTGTAAATTATTGTGTTTTAGAAAAACACTATGGTAGGGTCTTGTGCACTTTTGTCTTTCTTCATAGGAAGAACAAACATTCATGATGCTGGTGCATTGAGCCAAAGACTTGCTATGTTTCAGGTCTAGTGACTGATTTGGGTTTGTCTTCTTGGGCTGTTTTCATTGATTGCTTTCTTAACATTTTGAATATTTTAGTCACTGAGACTTAATGTCATTGACTTTATATCATTGTTTCATAGCCTTCAACAAGCAGCCTTTAAGTCCATTTATTGTGAATACCAGGCCTAGGCCCTTTCCTGGTTTTAAGGGACACAGAAAGGTGCAGTAGTAAATTCAGAGCATTACAATGCCACTTACTGTAATGTGAGAAATAGACAGATATTTAATTAAATCACCTAAAATTCTTCCCAGATCTAAACATCAAAACAGTAAAAGAAAATGGGAAAAATTCAGGTGACTTCATAGTATTATTAAAGAATACCAGTAAATATAGTACTATACTCCTGATTATCTGATTAGTAAGGTCCTAGAGGTCCAGTGCATGAAATTCATGCACTCGGGGGGGGGGTGGGGTCCCTCAGCCCGGCCTGTGTCCTCTCACCGTCCGGGAGTCCTCAGGGGATGTCTGACTGATGACTCCATGGGGAGCGGGCCTAAGCCAGTAGTCGGACATCCTTAGTGCTGCCACGGAGGCGGGAGAGGCTCCCACCACCGCTGCTGTGCTCGCCAGCCATGAGCCTGGCTTCTGGCTGAGCAGTGCTCCCCCTGTGGGAGCGCACTGACCACCAGGGGGCAGCTCCTGCGTTGAGCAAGATTGGGCCGAGCTGACTCTCCGACATCCCCCAGGGGTCCTGGATTGCGAGAGGGTGCAGGCCAGGCCGAGGGACCCCACAGGTGCACGATCAGGGCCTGGGAGGGATGCAGGAGTTTGGGCAGCTGGGGAGGGACTGTGGGAGGGCTCCAGGGCATGTCTGGCCCATCTCATTCAGTCCCATTTGGCTAGACCCCAGCAGCAAGCTAATCTACCAGTCAGAGCATCTGCCCCCTGGTGATCAGTGCACATTATAGCCAGCAGTTGGGAAGCCTTAGCATATCATTAGTATATTACACTTTGATTGGTTGAACAGACAACTGGATGACAGGACACTTAGCATATTAAGTTTTTATTAGTATATAGGATTACATTGATTTTTCTATTTTTGTGAATACAAACAGAAATAGATAAATATACTTATGTAGATATAGATTCAGACATAGATGGTGATATACTACCACTAAAACTAGAATGAATAAGAAAATCCATGAGCTATTCTTTAAGAAATATTCTAATTTTTTAAATGTATTATATAAGTAAGTTGGTTGATAGGTGTTACTATGTGAATGTGATGACATTTGATTTAAATGACAACCAAATTCAAAAAGTAGAAATGAAATATGAACACAATCATTTTTAATGGCCAGTAATAGTTTGTAAATAATGCAGAACTTGAGCTAAGCAAGTCAACCACTAGCTTTTGGAACTGACATGGGAAGAGGTCATCATGGGTTGCTTCATATAGATTGCCTTTTACCCTTGGCATCTCTTCCATGGATTGTGATCTTTTACCTGTACTTCGCTGGACAGCAGTAGGATACATCCTCTCGAAATTCAAAGACCTTATGGTTTACACCTAAAGAATTTGAAAAGTCCTTGAATTTACTATTCTATGTTGTAAATTATCAAGTGCTAAAATTATCAAGATTCATTGTCTCCTAAAATGCACTTTTATTTTATAATACATATTGAGTTTTTCTATTATTATAAGTTATATTTTTCTTTAAGTAGGCAATTAACTTTATTCATATTTAGGAAATAGATGACTTTGATGTCTATTTATTATATCATATAATGACCAAAACAAAACTATAGATGAGGAAGAAATAAAACGTAAGTTTCATGTGGCAGGGATGGGGGAAGCACAAACAGCCAGATACTCCAAAATAATTATAAAATATGGTGTCAGGCAATAGGTGGTGACTCAGGCATATGGAGTCATTGAGGAAATGCAGTAATATGCCATCAGCTGTCTGGAAAGATGGATGAGGCAGGTCACTGGAACTCTCAATTCAGCTAATAGGTAGAATTGCAGGCAGATGGTAGCCATCATTCAAGTGACCCAACAGCAGGTCACAGAACTCTAGTCCCTATAGATATTTACCTAAAGCAAAGCAGGAACTGGAGTCTGTAAGAATCTGTGTAATGAGGAGTTTATAAAGGCAGGAATTTGGGAGAAAGGGTGAAAAAAAAATCCCAGAACTGACTTGTACTTGCCAGACCAAAGCTAGGCATTAATATAACAGCTCCGTAACATAAATATTTCTACCAACTTTTGAGAGATAATGTATCTGAGGCTCAGAGAAGTGAAATAACTTACCCAAGCCAAGGATAGTGGTGAAGTGGGGCTTCAAACCCAGGTAATCTTACTGTCATAGAATCCTGCAATCAACAGGTGAGCAAGGGAGCTGAACATCAACAGTTAAAAGTACAGCACCTGTTGGAGCCACTCGCAGCTAGGTTGAGGATGCTGAGTCAACCAAAGCTTGGTCTATATTTCCTAAAATTATCCCTAGTACAGGTTAAAAGAGAGCCCGAATGCTGAGGCAGAACTGGCTTCTAGGTCAGAGGTCAAATGATTGCAACTGCAGAGAGGGTAGTCTGTGGATGCAGGAAGCCAGATAGTCCTTGATTCCATTCATGTTAACCTAAAAAATAAAAATTAAAAAAAATTTAAAAAAAGCATGTAAAGGCCTCAAATGACAACATTGTTTAGCTTTAATATTTTAGTTAAAATGTATCCCTTCTTAACAATAGGTAAATCAATGTATTAAAAGGAATAATTCCAAGCAATGAAGTTACATATGGCAATACTATGGAGTTCAAATGAGCTTTGCTTGTTCCCTGCCTAAGTACATAATCAATATGTTGTTAAGTACTAATAAATACAGAATCTGTTATTCATCTTTTTTTAACTCTTCATGAAGAAACTTGTGTTGCATTATTTGCTGAAATAGCTCTCCCTGAATTTATGAAGCCTATAACTGAACTTTAAAGTGATGACAAATGAGAGGCTGTCGTGTGTGTTGGGAAATACGAATGATAAAGTAGACATTCCACCAAAGTAAAGTTGAACCAATTATACTTTTGCGAACAATAGAGTAGAAACGTTACCTACCGTACAAAATTCTCTAGTTTGTGTTCTCTTCCATCAGAATCCCAAGGATGGGGCAATGTTTTGCTTAGTTAGGTCTTTTGAGAAAAATTAAAGATGTTTTGCCTTTTTTAAATGTCATCTAATCAAGTAAAATTGGAAAGGTTATAAAGCCTCGTTAAATTGAAATTTTCGTTGAACTTGCAGCAGGTCAATAGCTTTCTAGCCCTGGGATGCTATAAAAACAGTTAATGGCACATAGAAAAATTGATCAAGAAATTTAGTACTAAGCGGATTTGGAATTTGAAATCAATAAAGCTATCATGTAAAGGTTTGATAGCCAGGAGCTGCATGTAAACATAGAAGGACTTGGGATAACAATCATGGAGGATTGAGGTGCCTTTTCCAATTCTCTGCAGCAACAATGGAGGAAGATATCGACCCTGATCTCATCCTCTCAGTACAAGAAGATTGTGTCACTTGTCACTATACCCCAAAGCAGTAGAAGCCATCTCAGCCCTGAAATCTCTTAGTGGGCTCACCCATCTTGTTCTAAACTTCCTTGTATCTTCACCATTCTAAGCTAGCCCTCCGTATTTCAGAGGAAGAGGTGCTCCTACTTCTTTTATAGCCTGACCTTGGCTCAGGATTCCAACTGTCTTCCTCCTCTGAGAACTTTTTTTTTTTCAAGTTCACACACACTCCACCCCCTGATCACTTAGATCCTCAATCTCACCCTCTGGCTAGCCCTTTGTTCAGAGCCTAAAAACAAGTTCAAACTCTTCTCATTATCAAACACTTCTACGCCACCACCACCACCACCCCTCCCCCCCCCCCCTCCCGCCCTACCGTCTACAGCTCCCCTTAAGCTTTTCGTAATTACTCTCCTTTCCTTCAAGGTACTTGGATTAATGGTCTGTATCTGTTGTCCAGTGCCTCAACTTCCTCTCAGCCCACTGTAATTTGGAACCAGTCTACCCATCTCTCACCTCCACTGATACTGTTCTCAGAAAGGTCACCTCTCTTTACATACCACCTTTATTCCAATGGTCCCCAAATATATACCTCCAGCTCAGTCATCTTCTAAGCCCCAGACGAGCTACATAACACACTTCTTGGCACGTCTATTTTTATGTTTCAAAGGCATCTTAATTTGCTCAAAAGTTAACTATCATTTTTCCCTCCCAAATGAGTTTTAATCCCGGTCTCCTTAATCTCAGTATCCAATCAGAATCCTTGGACTAATTGTTGACATCTCCTTTATACTCCTCCATTCCAATCTATTGTCAAATACCATTCGTTCTACCTGCAAGATAGAATGAATGGCTGAATTGCGTTTATCCATCATGGTTCTTTTGCCTTTTCTGGTCTCATGCTTCAGTTCTCCCCTATGATGACACCTCCAATAAGAGGCTTTCCTGAGAATCCAATCTAAATTACGAACCCGAGTTATTATCTCCAAATTCTGTTAGTTTCCCATGTAGCATTTATATTCTTGTGTGTTTATTTTTTCTTCCTTCTGTGGATTATAATAAAACCCATTAAAAAAAGATCATTACTTTGTTCACAAGAATAATTATAACTTAGGGTAGTACTTAATAATAAATATTTTTGCAGTGAATTTATTCTAAACTTCTTAGCTCCAAACTTCTCAAGTCTTTTAAGTCTAGGAGATACATGTCTGTCAAGTCTTTTAAGTCTAGGAGATAGATGTCTGGTTTTCATGTTCTCAGATAAGTTTTAAGGCATGGGTTCTTTTACTTGCCATAAAATAGTCTTTCATTTGTACAATTTTATATTTGTGCTTTAAGATTATTTCAGAATTTAAGATTATATATGTGTCAACCGAGAGCCAGATATGGGAACATTTAGGAATTTGATGTGCTGGTAAATTTGATAAATCCCTATGAATTTTTGTTTTATTTTTTTAAAATGTATCTTTATTGTTGAAAATATTACAGATGCCCCCTTTCCTCTCTCCCCCTCCCCATTGACCCACTCTGCCCTGCTCCTGCCCCCACCCCAGGCCTTCACCACACTAATTTTTGTTCCATTTGAGCCATTGACTGTCTATATCCCTCCTACCTGAACCACAACCAATTTATCAAACAAAGGTAACATTTAGTGATACCTGGTTATTTTTATATTTGTATCTTGTTTTTTCAAAATGATTTGGAAACTTTTAACTTAGGCATTGTCTTAATGTGTTCAATTTAGTGAATCATCCACTCAATCTATCTTTTAGTCTCAGAATATTGTCATTGTGTTGATTTCAATGTTTTCATGTTCACAAAAATAGTAGTAATAAAAATGTGTCTACCTAAATAAAGTGGCATAACTTAACTATGGAAAATTTCCTGTGAAAATGTGATTTTTGCAGTTGAAATGCTGAGTTCTATTTATAATAATGTGTTACATTAACACTTGGAAATAAGATCAAAATAAGTGTAATGTCCAAATATGAGGCAGGAGTAGTTCTACAAAAGTCTGCCCTTATAAAGCCACATGTGGAGAACTGTGTCCAGTTCTTAATGCTGCATTAAAGTAATTTCCTTTAGAGGAGGACACCAAGCTATCTTGGGGGAAATTTTATGGAGGAATAATAGCCATTGCTGAATGCTTTAAATGCTATCACATAAAAGAAAAATCTTAGGTTTGGTGTTTGCCAGTGTATTAGGAACTTCCAGAGAAACATAACCAGGAGAAAGAGAGAGAGAGAGAGAGAGAGAGAGAGAGAGAGAGAGGTTTATAAAGAATTTGCTCATGTAATTATAGAGACTGATAAGCCCCAAATCTGCACAGTAAGTTAGCAAACTAGAGCGCTGGCAATGCAGGTCCAGTTTGAAGGCTTTAGACCCAGGAAGGACCCATGTTTCCATTTGAGTCTGAAGCAGGAAAAAGCTGATTGTCCCAGTTCAAAGAAAGGTAGGCAGAAAGGATTGTCTCTTACTCTGAAGGTCAGTCTTTCTGTTTTAGTTTAGCCTTCAACTAATTGGATGAGGTCTGCCCACATTAGGGAGGGCAACCTACTTTACACCGTCTACTATCTTATTATTTAAAGGCTAATACCTTCCAAAAGCACCCTCCCAGGAGCAGGAAGAAGAATGTTGGATCCAATATAGAGGCACTTTGTGGCTCACTCGAATTGATACATAAAAGTATCCCACTCAATACTAGATTTGAACCCATTCAGTTAATTTAGTTCAACTAGCATTTCTCTCCTGGTGACTACATGTTCTCTGTATGCTAAGTGCTGGTGTCACAGCAGCAGCTGAGCAGACAGGTGGGCAGAAGTTACAGGAAGGTAGATGTTGAATTTAAGAAAAATACTTTCCAATGAACCGAGGTACACATTCACGAAATCAGTCCCTTTTTGAGAAAGACTTCCCTTCTCAGAAACACTTCAACTAATTGGAAATGGCCACCTACCAGAACTAATGTAGAAGACGTTCCTCACTGAGATGCCAGTTAATTATATAACCTTAAAGATCTCTTTCAGCCCCAAAGTCTAAAACTCTGGGAGTTTATTTAATTTAGTTGCATTGCCAGTTAGTTACTTTATGTGCTTGCTTAAAATAATGGTTCTAAAGTAATCCTGATTTATAAAGGATATTAGAATATAGCAAAAATGTTATGAATACATGAACATATAAATACTCACAAGAAAATATGAAATATAGGACAATTACCAGCAAAGCCTTTGAATCATTCTTACTTTATTGCTGCCTGCCAAATCATTAATTCTGATCTGAAGTAATTTAAAAATAGCATCTACAACATGCTGCACACTTTCTATTCATGGATGATAAACACCAAAAATAGCAGAAGTAAATTGAACTTCATGAATGATTCATGGCTTTCCTTGCTTTATGTCTCCATTGTCAAGGAAATTAGCAGCATTGGATATCTCCTTAGATAAATTTGATTTTGCAATATTCAGTAGAATACTTAATGAAAATGAGTATTTCACATTTATGTTTATAGAAATGTTAATGAATTTTAGAGCCTGTAGCTTTTTTGATGAGCAGAGGAGTGGGTGTAGGGAAGGAGGAAATATTTTCTGAATTAATTTATTCCTTTTTCTAGACAGCTTCTTTGAAACTGTAAAAAAACACTCTTTCTGAAAAGTCTCTGATCTTTTTAAGTTATAAAATAAAAGCCAGTGAAGGAATGGAGTTCCTTTTATGAAAATTAGTTTTGCAATCAACTTGACTATAAAGTTAGCCTCATAGCTGTTCACGTCAGTCCTATTACAGTTTAAGTTTATTTTCCATGCCTGGGTAAGTGGCTGTGTAGATTGATGAGGATATCTCAGATTTACAGATTTGGATTTCTGAAAATATTTTCTCTCCCTGGTGCTCTGATGAATGGCCATTTTGCTGCTAACTTCTTAAGAGGAAGTCAAAACAAAGCTATTGCTTTACATAAAGATTTTAATATTAACCAAACACGTAAAGAGACATTTTATAATGGAATTTTAATTTTCAAGAACTAGACACTCTTTGTTAAACTGAGGGCTTTGTTTCACTGGGGGTCAAAACTTGACAATAATGACAGCTAATATTTATTGATTATATATTACTAGAAGCCTGGTGCACAAAATTCATGCACTGGGGAGTTGGGCGGGGGGCAGTGTCCCTCAGCCCAGCCTGCGCCCTCTTGCAGTCTGGGACCCCTTGTTCCTTACTGCCGGTCTGCTCCTTATCGCTCAGTTTGCTGCTCCCTACCACTGCCACGGAAGTGGGAGAGACTCCCGCCACGACTGCTGTGCTCGCCAGCTGTGAGCCCGACTTCTAGCTGAGCAGCGCCCCCCCTGTGGGAGTGCACTGACCACCAGGAGGTTGAGAATCTGCCCCCTGGTGGTCAGTGCACATCATAGCAACTGGTTGTTGGGGTCATTCTGCCATAACGGTCTCTTAGGCTTTTATTATATAGATGGGCCAGACACTTAACAAGGATTTCCCATTGAATCTTCCCCAAAACTCTATTTTACATAGGAAATCAAAGCACCAACGTAGTAGTAATTTCTTCAAGTCACAAAACTAGTGGCCCAAATAGGATTTGAACTCAAGCAATCTGACTTGAAAGTCTAAGATTTAGCCCATGTAGGAAAAGCCTATTAAGAAAACTTCTCCATAGTGTCTTCATAAAACCCTTCTCTCCATCTTTCCCACTGTGTGCGTTGGGTGAGTATGAAAAGATCTCACCTGAGAACAAAGCAGGTTTTAATTGGTCCTTCTCTCAATTCAGTTTCTATGTGAGCATTTATTTTCTGACATTCTTGCCAAATAAACTGAACATTGATATAATTTAAGGATAACCATTATTTTACCAGGTCACTTCTACTTGCAACAGATCACACAATGGTCAGAAATCCTTTCTCTTCTAGATGTTTACAGATACTATTTCCCACATGATTTTCGGATTGTGCTAGGCCTGACTGACTGCAGTGGTGCTATAGTTTCAAAATCCATCCATTTCTCTTAATTTTATTGCATAGATATCTATAATCTTGGAAATGGACATATTCTCATGAGGGGTCTTGACTTGGATTGTTCTGTGAACCACATTTATAAAGGAACCATGTGAGAATATATGTGTTAGTTTTCATTTAGGTATCAATTTCAACATTTAAATTTCGTTATTCTTCTCTTTCAGATCAAAAATTTTTAAAGGGGGCTTCTATAAAATATTGATACCATGAGCCCACCCTGGACCAAAAAGAGAATTTGTGGAAGGTGCCCTTAAAAGCATTCTTTCAGCTTTCCAGGTGATTTCAATATGCAGCCAAGTTTGACAGACACTGCTGGAAGGCTGTCATGCTTTGAATTCTTGCTCCTCTATTTTTCTGATAGACCCAGTTCTCTAAATGGGAAGCAGAATGGAAACAGAAATAAGAGAAGAAAGTATAGCAGAGAACAGAAAATAGCATGATTTTCAAAGAAAGAAATCACTGAAATGATCAAAGGAGAACATTTAAACTACTCTTTCTTTTATCCTTCCTGACAGAAGGCTCCATTTTTTTCTTTCTATTTAAAAGTGCGTGCCTTGAAATAACTAAGTAGGCCAGTAGACCCTGCTTTTCATTGGCACTGAGTGCTTCAACCAGATATTCAAATCCGTGTAGTAACTGCTCAAGTTGTTATAAGACACTACTCTGTTTTAAAAGCCCAGGTATGAATACCACAATTAATAGAAACACAATTAATGAAACATTAATTTGTATAATGATGCTGTCCGTGGTAAATAGAGTTTTTCAGATTAGAGAGAGAGGACATCAAATGCTTTTAGTAACATTCTCTATCATGTTAAGTAAAGAAAAAGGCTAGTTAAAATTTACATTTGGATGAGTGCATAGCAACAGGCTTTCCAGGAATAGTTTAATCAAGTTGAAATTAAGGACAGTTTATTTGTTTCACCCATAAAAAATAATATAATCATAATTTCTGTAATCATTCTTATCTCCCCACACTCTGTCCCATAAACATGTACTAGACTCATTTGATTGCATAAAAAGGCAGATTGTCACATAGCTCTCATTCGATGTCTGCACTGATTCTAAGCAAATTGTATTCTTAGTACTTAGATTCTGTAGATCTACAATTCAGACAAAAAATGTTACTGAATAGAGCCGAAGGGTTGCCTGCTCTTACTTTAGAAACTGTCAGCGTAGAAACCCATCATTTGTCTGAAGTGCTCCCTGTGGTGCTTGTCAAAACTTCATGTGCTTCAAGGGATCTTATGAAAATGCATTCTGGTTTAATGAGCTGGGGCTGGGGCCCGAGAATAGGCATTTCTAACGTGTTACCTGACAATACCTATGCCATTGGTTCATGAACCACACTGAGTAGTAAGAATCTGCGGTAAGTAAAAGAAAGAAAAGAAAAAAAGCCTGTCTCACCTATGCTCCTCAATCTACCCCGCCTGTTTGCTTCCTACTGAGATTTAAATAATTAGCTAAAAGCCTTGATCTCACTGGTTGTAGGAGTTTGGAGTTTTAAATTACCTGAGGCAGGAAACTCATTTTCAGGTGACCTGAATGACTCCAAAACACTGGAATTTGAAAAGCTTTAGATTTTGTAAAATACCTGGGTGTGTAACTTCTGTGCCTTATCATTTTATATATGGAATATTCCAGATGCAATATGTCATTAGTACTCTGAAGTCCACATTAAAGATAATACTTGGGTGAATATATGTGGAAAGGATTTAATTTTAATAAAGGAAAAAATAGTGTAAAGTATTCTAATGATGATACTTGACTCTATGTCCATTAATGAGAGATTTTTAGTGGAGGAGGCATGTTGCTCCACCTCAGCTACTAGCTATCTGGGATTTAATGAGTCATTCAGAAGAATGCAAGTTTCCCTGACTTTAGCTATTTTGATGTGAATCTTCCTCAATAGAGAATTCTAAAAACCATTTATTCTTTTTCAATGATTCAGGATTATGAGCATTATTCATCTAGCTTCATCTCAAGCAAAAGCAGGTGTAAGGGATTTATACTCTGATCCCCTTGGTGACCTTAAGACCTGCCTTTTTGTGAGTGTCTTTCTAGAAGGAGTGATGAAGGCTCCTATCTACATAAATAATGTGTCAACCAAAAACTGCCCATTTCTAGTCAATTAGGCATACTTAGAACTCAAGACAGAGGTGTGTTCCTGGCATAGTTTTCATTTTAAGTAATCTAATATCTTCTTTAAGGACCAGTGTTAGCTCTATCATAAATCATTAGCTTCAAGATCTCAGCCATTGTCCAGATCCCCAGTGTTCATCTCCTCATCACCTTCTTCATCCTGACTGCCCTGGTGAGGGCTCGCAAGTCACCTGTCCTCACTCAGTATCCATTCCTGAGTTATAAGGGTTTACTACATATCATACCCCCTGCTTACTGTTCCTGCCATTATTTTATCTCTTCATCTTTAAATCTGTACATAATACCTATGCCAAAACAGTACCTTGTTCTTTTAGAGGGAAGATATTTTACCTAATTGTCATCTGCTATTAGGTTGGAAATATTAAGAAGTGTCTTCCCCAAGAAATGAGAAATGATACTCTTCCTACTGTCCTCTGTATTATTTACTTCAGACCTTTTATCTAGTAACATAATCAAAAAGGTCAATCCTGACTTGCTGAATTTCCAGTTTCCTGGCCAGTTTAATAAAAATAAATTTTCTTCCTATGTTGCATAAAGAAAAGTATCCTTCTGCTACTGTGACTTCTGATCGTAGTTATTCTTCTTCAAATTTTACTTTGAAGAGAATTTCATTCATAAACAATATTAAAAATTCTATCTTTTGTTCCATTTGGGGCTGAAAAAATAATAACAATAATAATAATAAAATGATGGTGATGGTAATAATAATAATAGAAATGCAGTTAAGATGACACGAGATTCAAAGTTAGAGGTTTTTAGAAAGAAGGGAGAGAGAATAATCTAGAAGGGTCAATGACAAGCACAGAGTCACTTAATGCATCTCCTATCCCCCTGTTGAGTTGATATATGACTCAGAGCTGGTGTCCTGTGCCATCTTTGTCATGTGTTGAACTTTCTGCATGCATTCATACCTCCATATATATTCAACATATAGCTCACCTTGAACCAGGTGAGGTTCCCCTGACTTGGATGGATAGACTTTTCCATGGCCTAAATTTTGGCAATGAACATAGTATCTGAGACATCCTATCTCTGAGTCATATATTAACTCAACAGAATTCACATGGGAAATATCTTTTTGTGTTTTTTTTCTTAGATACAGTCAAAATCTAATTTTTTAAGTAAGGTGAAATGGAGGAAATGAACATTTCAGGAAAAGAAATCAAATAATTGAAATCTGGTGTATAGAAAAATAATCTATATGCATATTGGATTCACAAAGAATTAGGACAGGAGCAGGTAGGTGGACAGAAGCTAAAAGGCGTTAACCTTGGATTGGCAGATGACAGCAGTAACGATGACATGAGATTCAAAGTTAGAGGTTTTTAGAAAGAAGGGAGAGAGAATAGTCTAGAAGGGACAATGAGAAGCACAGAGTCACTTAATGCATCTCCCAGGTCCAATATCAGGGATGTAGGAGGAAAAGCAGCCAGTATTTTGAGAGGGCTGTTGGCTAAGCTGTGTTGTAAGGAAGAGCAAGGTTTTGGTGAGAGCATATGGTGAGGACCAGGAGGTTGAGGATAGAGAGGATTTTGCTTCTCCCGGACTGTGCATTTCATTGGGCATAGGGAGTGGAGGGATCATGGAGGGATGGGAGATGCGAACATAATAGACATACAGATCTTTATGGGATCTCATCATGACATGTAAAGTGCCTGGTACTATGCTTAGCACATTTTAACTACTCAATAAATGGTGGTCACAACTATCATCAAAGTAAAGCAATCAATCAGATGTTTGTTCCCCCAAATTCTGAACTGCTCCAACTTCTGCATGAGTGTTGCTTTTCTCCATTTTGTCACACTTGTTATCACTCTGACTGTACCCACTATTGCTGTCAATGTCCTCATCACTCTCCCCTCTTCATTTCTAACCATGTTCTCCCATCTCTCTTTTCTTTTACCTAAAAAACCAAGTTTTCTTTACATCACCAAGCAATGAAAGCCCTCTTCTCCTCTGCTCTTGAGCTGACTGATGACTGAGTGCCAGGAGCAACTACTTGTCTCGCTCTTCTTGGCTCTTTTTGTCTATTTCTAGGTTCCCAGAAGTTTGCGATCCTTTCATCATATACAGGTGTTTATTGTGAAGATACCATTTCAGACACCATCAGAACTTCTAGTCTGACAAGGTGACTATAGCATAGTCCCCCAAAGGCTACATTCCTAAAGTAGCATTTGTACAGAAGTACTAATGCCATTTTCAAGAGTTTCAGATTATTAGAAACTAGATCATTGACCAATAACTACAGATATTTTATCTTAGCATTAAAGTCCAATGCACTTTCCTATCAGGATCACAGAGCAGTGGCTCAATTCTTCTGAGGTTAACTTGGGATCACTTGACGAGATTGTGGGCACATCTTTCTCCCTATCATTGGCAACTTAAATGCAGCTACTGGTTTCAGCATATTCCTGTGCATCTCATTGTTAAGCAGACTACTTTACAACATTCTTTTGTGTGTTGTATGAAGCACTGTGCAGATGATTGCTCAGCTTGCTTTATGGACAAGGAAGTGATGTGACAAAGAATTTAGTCCATGGTTTCTCTAGCTAATTCCCAGGAAGGAAATATTTATTATTTGTTGCATTTGAAGAACTGTGGCTCCTACACAACTATAGATAAATCCTCCATTTCCTTAAGGTGGAAAATGTGGGGAAAGGTTCCATCTGTTAGGACATTCTTAAAAATATATCCTCTTTGTAGATTTAATGGTTCAGTTTGTAGCTAAGAGTTTGGGGAATTAAGCAGAATGTCAAAAAACAAACAAACAAAAAAACCAACAACACAAAAAAACCTCTTGGATAGTTAATCAGAGACTCATACTTTATTCATTTACCCACAAAGTTTCTGGAGTCCTTATCATGTATTATGAACTGTTCTAGGAAAAACAAAGCTCCTGCCGAGATATACCTCACAAGCAATCATAGAGGAATAGAAACTAATCAAAACAAATATTATGCAGGAGTATCCTATGCTGTGGCAAGTGTGCAGAAGAAAGGAAAACCTGGGTAGAGGAGTGGAGAGGTGTGTGTGGTGTGTGAGTATGTGGAGACTTACATGCACACTGTTTTGGATGGGAAAATTATGAAAATCCAATCATGTTAATAGTGCTCAAGGAAAGATATACTAGAGCAAGCACGTCAAACTCAAAGGTTAACACGGGCCAAACAAATGAGGCAGGTGGCCCACTGGTGGAGAGTTTGACATGGTTGCGCTAGTGTGTATCTACATTTCATGAGCATGAACAACAGGCACTGAGGTGTAGAAAGATCTGTTCAATGCCACGAGGACACTCAGCAATTCTGAAACGCTGGCTCTTGTCTTCTTCCCTTGCTCTAGTGTATAGCCCTGTCTTGACTCAGTACATTGAATTTAAAAGGTTTGTTTTTTTTCTTTTTAAAATTATATTTATTTTTCGATTACAGTTGACATTCAATATTATATTATTTGTACAGCATAGTGTTTAGACATTTACAAATATTACGAAGTGATTTCCCTGATAATTACAGTGTCCACCTGATACCATATATAGTTATTATACTACTAGAGGCCCAGTGCACAAAATTTGTCCCTGGGGGGGGGGGTCCCCCTCAGCCCAGCCTGCACCCTCTCCAATTGGGGGATGTCCAACTGCCGGTTTAGGCCCAATCCCCAGGATCTCATAATCCGAGACTGCTGGCTCCTAACTGCTCACCTGCCTGCCTGCCTGATTGCCCCTAACTGCCCCCTGCCCCGCCCGCCTGATCACCCCTAACTGCCTCTGCCTGCCGGCCTGATTGCCCCTAACTGCTCCACCCTGCTGACCTGGTCGCCTTCAACTGCCCCTCCTGCTGGCCTGGTCACCCCACACAGCCTGCTGGTCATTACTGTTAATGTGACAGTGTCCCAGACAATTTGCGTATTCCTCTATTATTAGATAGATTATTGATTATATTCTCAAAAAGGGTCTGTTTTAAATAAATCATATGTGTGGAATCCTAACCATGTTTATTCAGTAACTTAAGGATAATGTCCATAGTGTCACTGTCAGGGAGTATGTAGAATTATAAGTTATCTTCATAGCTTTGAGAAGTGTACTTGATGTTCCTGCACAATAACCTCAAGATAAAATGTGATTGTAACAGTGACCTTAAGGGTGGAGAGCAGTTAACACCTCTATCCTTGTGGTCTGAACTATAACTTAAGCGGTTGGAGAACAGTCCAGTACTGGAGCAATAAAGGTTCCCACTGCTGTCCCATGGATGCTCAGCCCCACAGTATAATGTCCTCGCTCAGCCACTGGCCTTTATGATGACAGGCCACACTGGGCTGGGTCTTAGGGTGAGAGGCGTGCACACAGCCACCACAACATTTAATCTCAAGGGTGCGAGTGATACTTCCATGCTCTCAAAGTTACTTTTATTGAGTCTTTATTAATCTCCATTATTATTTGCCTTAGAATGTGAGCTTAGGGAATAATAATATGCATATATATAAACTGCTTTCACACATTTTCATTTGAGTCCCATAACAATCTAAAGGAAAAGAAAACAAGATAGTTGTCATGACTCCCATCATGCTGACAAATACACAGGGTTAAAAAGTGGATGGGCCCAAACTAAATTATGGGCTATATGAGTTTAAAAATCTATCCTTTTCCCTCTAGGAAACTTTGTCCCATTTCACCAGGTTCTTCCTAAAAGAAAAAAAAATATGATTCTCTGGGAAACTTCATGACTTTCTTAGGTTTTGCTGAATGAAGGAAAGTAATAGTTTATTAAATAGTTTAATAAGATAACAGTTTATTATCTTAATGGGTTTGTTAAAAAATTATATGGTTTCTCCTGAAGTGCTACCTATAACTCTGTGCATATAAATGCATTTAGTTGAAGCTTAACATTCCTAAATTTAACATTTGAGATTTTGTTGATAGTCAAGGCTCTGTTAAGAAAACAGAAGAGCCACTGAATATATTCAAGTTATTATAGGCTTTAATATGAGTAAGAGCACACACAAATATTGGAAAAGCTGGCTAGCAGAGGTCAAAGATATGAACCTCTGCAATTTCAGCCTGAATCACTTGAGCAGAGACAGCATCAATACTCAAGCATCTCTGGGAAGCTCCTACCAGTGATCTCTGCTTCTATAGCAAGGTAAAAGTATTCAAGAACTCCCCAACAGTCACTGTAAATTTCACATCTGCCCATATACCTGGCAGCAGTGTCCTACAGAAAATAATGGCCTTTACTTTGCCAGCTTCTGAATCTGGTACCAATGCCTCTGTCTTGAAAACTCCAAGCTGAAGAAGATTCTGGGAAAATTGTTTCTAACATCTCTTCAATGGTACTTGGGTGGCGATGCCAAATAGACAACAAGCAATCTAACACAGGCATGTCAAAGTGATCATGTAATTCCATGTCTCATTTATGAGTTTTCTGAAGCACAACATAGAATCCTATATCTTAACTGTCATAGTAAAAGAGCAAGCCATATAGCTAGGAGGATACCTCACTATTCATCCTGCTGCTCTCCATATAACCAAAAAATGTTTGATATAACTTTTTATGTGAAATGAAAAGAATAGACATGGACCAAGTCCTTGTGGAACCTACATCCTCATAAAGCTTTGTCCTTAACTCCACTGAATTTTCATTTTGGGGGGAATTATGTTCTAGAGTCATAAACTAATTTGGGGAACATCAAGAGCCATCTTAATGACGCACTTTGAAAAATCATTTAGTTTAGTCAGAAAAGCAATCCAAGATACCCACTGAGACATGAAATGTCATTTCTTGATTCACAGCCATACTCTCAGGAAATTATTACAATAGTCCACAACATTTGTATAGCACTTTGTACTTATTAAAAGGTATTCTCTAACATTGTCTTGTTTGACCCTCACAAAACATCTTTAAGATATGGGCAAATAATTTTTCTGTATTCATTAATAAAAATTAAGGACAGGCCCAATCAGGTGGCTCAGTTGGAGCATTGTCTCATACACCAAAAAGTTGTGGGTTCAATTCCCAGTCAGAGCACATTGCCAGTGTTGCAGGAGGCAGCTGATCAATGGTTCTCTCTCATCATTGATGTCTCTATCTCTCTCTCTCCCCCTTCCTCTCTGAAATCAATAAAAAATATAAAAATAATAAATAAAAATCAATGAACATATCCTTGAGTGGGGATTAAAAAACACACACTAAGAACACAGTAAATGGAAATAAATTATGTATTTAATTATTGACCAAGTTGGACTTGAAAGTAGGCCTTATCTATCATCTTAGGCTCCTTCTACAGCATCCCACTGTCTCTTTTGTAATAAAAGAACTAGAACCAGCACTTGCTATACATGAAATTATAGAATTTAAAAGACCCTGGCCTTCTAAATCATTTTATTGCCCACTTGTTATTATTCTTCCAGCTATGATCTGAACTAAGGTGTCTAAAATTGTCCTCTTCTTAGTTTAATGAAAAATAAATAAGCAAATCTCCCTTTGACAGAGCCCTTCCTTTCATGAACACCCTCTGCAATAAATAGGCCACCTGGTCACATTCTTATCTATAAGTAGTTTATGAAGTCAGATCTGTTTTGAAATATGTGTCTGGCAAAAATCCTTTTAGGGAACACAGGCACTTGAGACAGATCTTAGAACAAGAGAGGATACTGGGGTTTATTTAAGCCAGTTCTCTCGTATAGAGATGAGGAGAATGAAATCCTGTGAGGCTCAATGACGCTGAGGTCAAAGTCACACAACCAGTTATTTAGGAGCACATCTGTGTGCAAAAGTCTGGTTTAAAGGTTCAGTGAGTTACTACACTACCAGGATGTGTGTGGGGGAGTAGGGAGAATATAAGAAAATTTTAAGACTATTCTCTGGCTTAACATCAAATTGTGGAGACATTAAGCAATGAAAGAAGAACACAAGGCCGGAAATAATTGCTAAATAATGGTCCAGAAGCTATAACTGCTGTAATTCACAGAAGAAATAGATTAAGAATTTATTTTTAGTCTTCACCTCATTATACAAAAGATGTGAGGCACTTTACAAAAGTACCTTCAATGCAAAATGAATAAAATAAGCAGGGCAAAGGAAAACTATGGGCAAAAAAATAATAAAATCATACCTGTTATTAGGGGTTATTTCTTTTAACTGAACTATACAGTAAAAGAAATGGACCCCAGATTTATCAGTAAGTTTTTAAATGACCAATGCAAAGTAAGCACAATCAATTTGTAAGATTCAAATTTTCCATAAGACAAAACCAAATTTACAGTATTATTCCTCCAACAAGATATTCAAAAAGAGAACTCTGAGGTTTCTCTAGTTATTTCTTATACTATCCATCAGTGTGGTCCATTGGCATAATACCAAAGTACAATTCAGTAGAGAAATTCTATTTAATCCAAAATGATGTCGCTGAAACATCCAGCAACCTTGTGGTCTGGCTCAATTCAAAGGCATCCTTCAGGCTATGGAGAGAAATGGATCAATTACTTGTCCTAAAGTATTTCTCCCAAACATTATTTATGGCAATGTGGAAAGTAAGGAGCTCAACATTGTGATATCTGGCAAGTGCCTATGGTGTAGATAGGCTATCATGCTGGTTGATGGCTGCTCCACAAGCTTGGAGAATCAACCAAGCAAAGTGTCATTAAGGGCATCTGTAAAAATGTAGGAGCCTAATTGTCATGTTTAATACCTTTGTTCAAAGCTAAATAAGGTCAAAATCACACCACCCGACATTAAAAAGGTGGGGGAGATTATTCTGGGCCAAGAGTAAAACAGACCTGAGATCAGGGGTTAGAGAATTTAGGGATGGCTTTGACAGAGATGGAGCTTAAACTTGGACAGAGAGACTAGGAAGAAATCACATGAACACATCATGGAGAGGTTGCAGATAAGAGACAAGTAGATTTGCCACCAAAATTTGTGTATTTAAAATGCAGCAACAAAGGAGCAAATTTAAACAGAAAACCTGATCCAATTTAAACAGAAAGTTTGATCCTTTTATGGAAATATTTCCAGTAAAAAGTTTTTTAATTTAATATGACAACACTGATTTGGTAGGATTTCCAGCCAATGAATGCAGCAAGTGGATTTGTTTTGATGACCTTTGCTAATTTGTTGAATGCCATGTAAATCCCCTGTAGATTTTCTAACAGCTCCAAAGCTAAAAATAGTGACCTCACTGAAGATTCCGTCAGCTGTTCTGATTGAGAGAATGGCTGACAATGTCTGATGGACTCTGGTTCCATAATGAGGCTCAGAAATTAGTAGCCTGGTATGTCTCATATATACCAGAAAATGATGTCTATGCTTACCAGAGTGCATTCATAGGCACAGAGGGAGCAATAAGTACTATCCTTTTATAAATAAAAGTTTTAATTACATTATATCTAATTGTAGGCAAACTATGTGCCAGGTATCGTGCTTTGCATGCAGTACATGATTCATATCATCCTCACAACTCCTCCATGAAGGAAGAACTGTCAGTAGGTGTAGTAATAAAGGCTCAGAAACTTTAAAGTAATTGGCTCAAATTTGCAAAATGATTAATGCCAAGGACTTTGAATCCAGGTCTTTCTAACTCAAAAGCTAGTGATTTTTTTAAACCTCTGACTCTATATAACATAGATTCTCAGCTTTTTGGAGCTGAAGCTTTATATTGTTAAAGCACTTTGTTTGACAGTATAAAGAACTATAAAGAAAAGCAATTCCTAGGAGAATAATCATGGAATATCAAGGATTACTGAGGACCTATGAGATCATTAGCCTAATCCTCTAATTCTGGATATGAGATACCAAACATGAACAGCCCAGAGGCCTGCAGCCAGTTAATGGAGAATCAGGCCATCCAGTTCACAGTACTGTGCTCAACACTGCTCCCCTACTGTCTTCTCTGGGGTTGGTCAACAATTGTAGAGTATGAGAAAAAAACTGAACCTGGGTATATAGAAGGGAACCTAAATCCTTTACCATATTCATTCAGTGCCACCTTGGTATTATATGGTTAGAGTACTAGAAGCTGGGTTTCTGCATTGTTAAATATCCTGAGACCAAGAGAATATTAAAGGGTGATTGTTTATCATTTGAAGGGAAAAATTCAACATATATATAAAGTTGTATGTAACTTGGTTGAAATCAAGCATTGATCTGTTTTAGCCTACCATCCCCTGGAGTTCAGCAATCACCATTAGCATTTCATGATTGTATTTAAATTTTCTTGAATTATCTTGTGTCAGTAGGGTATTTCCAGCCTCTAGCATTCTGATGCGTGAACCCCTTGGTCATTTAAAGACACTATTATAATTTATATCTGATCTTACCAAAATAGTGATTTGCTCCCTTCCCTGAACAATGAAATATCCTCTCTTGAAACATAGGTATTTTCTAGAATTGGCATCCTACAATCAGAAATGTTTGGTAAACGATGTAATTCTTTCAGTAATCCATTCTGTAGTCTGGGTGGTGCCTGACACCATGCTAGCTGACAGTGGTGAGCCAAAGTGAAGAGGTCCCTGTCCTCCCTTATGGAGCTCCCAGGCAGGGGAGGGAGACAGACATTTATCAGAGACTTATACCAATAAAGATAAACATTGAAAAAAAAGTAATAAAATTTGTATAAGTTTGAATTTTAAAATAATGAATTTAGAGAGAAACCAAGATGGTGGCATAGGTAAACACCTAAACCGCTGCCTCGCACAACAATTTCAAAACTACAACTAAAAAACAAAATGGACACATCCAGAACCACAGGAAAGCTGGCTGAGTGGAAATTCTACAATTAGAAGGAAAGAAAAAAACACATTGAGACCCAGAGGAGCTACAAAAGGCTGAGGTACAGAGGTGCGCGTGCAGAGAGGACTGGCGGCAGAGTGTGTGGCTGGCTTTCTCAAGCGAGAGGGAGGCAGAAGCTCCCAACTGCACTGAACTCCAGTTCTGGGCAAGACTGGGATCCCAGAGTCATTCGGGGGGAATCTGGACTGTCAGGAAAAGAGGAAAGCACACTGAGACTCAGGGGAGCTGTGGAAGGCAGAGGTCTAGAGGCACGTGCGTGCGGAGAGGACTGACTGCTGAGTGCGTGGCTGGCTTTCTCAAGCGGGAGGGAGACAGAAGTTCCCAACTGTGCTGAACTCCAGTTCTGGGCGAGACTCTGGGAACCCAGACTCATTCGGGGAGAAGCTGTACTGTCTGGCAGTGGGCAAAACTCAAGGGCGGCTTTCTCACAGAGGTGCTTGCAGCGATTACCAAGGGACACTGAGACCCAGGGGCCTCATAGGGCAGGGCTGAAGGGAAGCCAAGGCTGTCTGCTCCACCCTGAGACTCTGTCCCATCCAAGCTGAGCACAGAGGCTTTTGCAATTTTGCAAGTCTTGTCTCATAAGGGTGTCACCAGCACAGAAGTTCTCCCAGCGTAGACACAGCTGATCCTCATGACCAATTGGCCTGGAGGTCAGTTCCTCCCAGTGATACCAACAACGATCAATACTTAACTACAATAAGGCTGTGCACACAGTCCACAAAGGTGTGCACCAAGAGTGTCCACCTCAGGTAACTGGGGAGGCTTTGCCACTGGGCCCTATAGGACACCTAGCACACAAAGCCACTCTATCAACACAGGGAAACAGCCAAAATGCAGAGACAAAGAAACAGTCACAAATGACAGAAATGGAGGAAAGCAAACTACTGGATATAAAGTCCAAAACCACTGTTATAAGGTTACTCAAGAATCTTCTAGAAACCTTCGATAAATTTAGTGAGACCCTCAAGAATATGAAAAAGCACCAATCAGAAATTAAGCATACACTGACTGAAATAAAGAATAATATACAGAGATCCAACAACAGACTAGAGGATCGCAAGAATCAAGTCAAAGATTTGAAATATGAAGAAGCAAAAAACACCCAACTGGAAAAGCAAAAAGAAAAAAGAATCCAAAAATATGAAGATAGTAAAAGGAGCCTCTGGGACAATTTCAAGCATGCCAACATCCGAATTATGGGGGTGCCAGAAGAAGAGAGAGAGCAAGATATTGAAAACCTATTTGAAGAAATAATGAAAGAAAACTTCCCCTACCTGATGAAAGAAATAGACTTACAAATCCAGGAAGCACAGAGAACCCCAAACAAAAGGAATCCAAAGAGGACCACACCCAGATACATCATAATTAAAATGCCAAGGGCAAAAGACAAAGAGAATATTAAAAGCAGCAAGAGAAAAACAGTTAGTTACCTACAAGGGAGCACCCATATGACTGTCAGCAGATTTCTCAACAGAAACTATGCAGGTCAGACAGGAGTGGCAAGAAATATTCAAAGTGATGAATAGCAAGAACCTACAACCAAGATTACTCTACCCAGCAAAGCTATCATTCAGAACTGAAGGTCAGATAAAGAGCTTCACAGATAAGAAAAAGCCAAAGGAGTTCATCACCACCAAACCAGTATTATATGAAATGCTGAAAGGTATTCTTTAAGAAGAGGAAGAAGAAGAAAAGAGTAAAGATAAAAATTATGAACAACAAATACATATCTATCAACAAATGATTCTAAAACTCAAGTGAATAAAAATTCTGATGAACAGAATAAACTGGTGAAATAATAGAATCAGGGGCATAGAAAGGGAGTGGACTGACAATTCTCGGGGGTGGGGGGTGGGGGGAAGGGATGTGGGGGGGTTCAGGAAGAGACTGGCCAAAAATTGTACACCTATGGATGAGGACAGTGAGGGGGAGGTAAGGGCAGAGGGTGGGGTAGGAACCGGGTGGAGGGGAGCTATGGGGAAAAAAGAGGAACAATTGTGATAATCTGAACAATAAAGATTTATTAAATTAAAAATAATAATAATGAG
The DNA here is from genome assembly GCA_026230045.1 of Corynorhinus townsendii. Lineage (NCBI taxonomy): Eukaryota > Metazoa > Chordata > Mammalia > Chiroptera > Vespertilionidae > Corynorhinus > Corynorhinus townsendii. The sequence continues at coordinate 29,715,394 of JAPDVU010000001.1, forward strand.
TGTAATTAAACTTCTTGATTTTTTTAAAACAACAACAACAACCAGTAAACATTTAATAGCACTATTAAAGGATAAATTATGCTATCGTGCAACTCAAGGGTAAATTAAGGAGATTGAATTCATGGAGGTCAAGAGAGTGTTCTTGAGAATGTGTCTATTGTTTAAAGATCTAAAGAATGAGTAAGGAGTTAACTAGGCAAAGAAAGAGAAAATGCACATTTCATGAAGAGAGAACATTAAATACAAACCTGTGGCAAGAGGAATCTTGGCAAACGTGAGGTTGTAGTAGCAAGAGAAAAAAAAAAAGACCATGGTGTGGGTTGAAGCTGGAGAGGTAGGGGGTAGGATCTTGTGAGAGTTGTGTGTGTTTTTTAATTTATCTTTATTGTTGAAATTACGACAGATGCCCCTCCTCTTTTTTTATCCTAAGAACGGTGGATCACTGAAGACTTTCTAGCTGAAGGAAGGAGGGGTCACATGATAAGATTTGCATTTTAACAATCACTCTATAGCTGCAGTGTTGAGAATTAATTGATACAGGTGGAGAAGGCAAATAAACCATTTCATCAAAAATATCAGAGTAAATCAGTATAAAAAATGGCAAGAAATAGGTGGACCCAAGGGAGAGTTAGAAGGTAAAAACAGATGGGACGTGGTGAAGGATTCAATATGAATGATAAAGATATAGGAATGAAGGGTGACCCCTACTATTTCCAAGTTTTTTTGTTTGTATTAGTGGATGAATAAGGATGCCATTTGCCAAAAAATGGAAAGAGATGTTTAAGATTCTGGATGGGGGCCTAGTAGAGGAATCACAAGTTTAATTTTGGACTTCTTGATGTATGATACAGGTATGGAGCACAGAGAGAGGTCTGCCCTGAAGATACAAATTTCTGAATCATCTGAATATTTTTATGATAATTGTAGCTATAGGGATGGGTGAGTTTTCCTGAACAGGTGATGCAAAGAAAGGAATGAAGAGGGTTTAGGAGACCTGAGGAACGCCAATATTTCATGGTTAGGTAGAATAAGATGGGAATGGATAGGAGACAAGGAAGGAATGGGCAGGGAAATAGGAAGAAAGCCATGGAATGTGGCATTGCAGAGGCCAAGGAAAGAAAATCAAGTAAACCTAGGTCCAAGTATCTATGTATCTATCTTTGTCTCATTGGGAAAATTACACATCTTTCTAGTCAAACTCAAAATGGAATAAAGGAAAGAGCATGGGTTTGAATCCCAGTTCTGATACTAATTCTCATACCTTGAGCCCCAGTCTTTGTGATACATTTCTTTTTTTTTTTTAATCCTCAACTGATGATATTTTTTCCATTGATTTTTAGAGAGAGTGGAAGGGAGGAGAGAAACAGTGATGTGAGAGAGACACATCGATTGGTGGCCTCCTGCACACACTCTGACTGGGTCAGGGATCAACCCTATAACTGAGGTACATACTCTTGACTAGAATCGAACCTGAGACCCTTCAGTCCAAGGGCCAATGCTCTAATCACTGAGTAAAACAGACCAGGGCTGTGATATATTTCTCTCTTCAAAATTACAATATTTACACATACAACCTTACTGTTCTCTCACATGTAGTGGTCTTTGTTTCTGTTAGTTCTTTATCAGCTTTAAAAATATTTTCTGACTTTGTGTTCATGAAAGTGCTAAGGATGGAATATTATAATCTGTATTTTGCAATATACTTTTGTTTATTTCTTCATAGAGTATAAGAAGCTCATTTGCAAAGTGACTGCAATCAGCTAAATTAATACTTGAAAAAATGTGTTACTTAACATCAGTTCTTATTTTCTCATAATTTAAAATATTTCCCACCATAGCTGGTTTGGCTCAGTGGATAGAGCGTCAGCCTTAGGACTGAAGGGTCCTGGGTTTGATTCTGATCAAGAGTACATGCCTGGGTTGCAGGGTCGATCCCCAGTAGGGGGCGTGCAAGGTATTTCTATCTCTTTCCCCATCTCCCTTCCTCTCTGAAATCAATAAAAATATATTTTAAAAAATAAAGTAAATAAATAAAATATTTCCCTCTGGGGCATACACACACACACACACACACACACACACACACACACATATAAAATGAGATTTTAAGACACTCATTAATGAATACATATATCTCAATCAGTTAAAGTCTGGGTTTGCAATATGTTTCCTTAAGTAAATTTATGTGTATATTTGAATATATCTGGCCTTAATGTATTACACAGATAGCAGGCCCTACTGGCCAACTCCTCTGTAGCATAGTAGAAAAGACAGGGCTATAGCATAGCAGAAAAGGCAGGGAGTAAGAATCAAACATTTCTGGGTTTGATCCCAACATTGCTACTAGGGCAGGTCATCATCATGTTGCTCTGTGCGTCATTTGCTTCATCTGTGAAATAGAGATAATTATTACCTCATGAAGCTGCTATAAGGAAATGTCTACCACACATAACTACTCAATAAATGTTAATACCTTCTTGACATCACAATAATAATAGGAAGCCAAGATTATAGGCTCCAGAAATGCAAAAATTGCCACCTGGAATTGTAAAAAAAAAATTGACTGTTTTATAAGCTGTTAACTAATATATATGCCATCCAGAAAAATAATCATAAAGTTTTCAGTATATTCAGCCTGCCATGAACCCTGATGACATTGATAACAAATTGACTCTGGGTTTATGGTCATCTCATAGCCTGTGAGCAGAAACATTTCATGACTTGGTCAATGTGGATAATTCACTTCCATACTATTTGAGAGAAGAAAGTGATGGTTTCTCTTCCACTTGTTGTCAGGACAAAAAGTCCAACTGAGAGGCTTTCACAGAGAATTCCTTCAGTAATGATTTGTTGAGTGCATGAATAACTGAAACAAAATGAGTAGAGTTTCTTCTCATTTTTAGGAAATGTATATAAATTAGAAATTATGCTGATTTTGCAAACTTCACAGCTCTGTGGAATATTGGTGCTATGCTGACTCTACAGTCATTTGTTAACTCAACAGATAGTTGTTGTGATGGTTAAAAACAGAACCATATCTATAGGTCCCTGCCCTAGTGCCAGACAGGAAAATTGTGAACCAGATAATCACAAGATTATTTCCAAAACTCGCCAAATAAAGTAATAACCCTCATCAAATCTTCATCTCATCCTTCTATTTTGGGCCAAATATGTCTATTATGTCTATTATGCTTTCTCAACAAAACAATATTCAATCCATTCAAACCAAATGCCAAAGCAAATTGTTGATTCCCTTTCTTTTAACTTCACCATATAATTGTGTCTTCTGTAAGATACTGTTTGCTTCTAGCATATAGGTACATTCTAATTTCCCTATTGCTTGATTGATATTTTGACAATCACACATTTTTTTTTGTTTTTTACATTTGGCATTGCTTATATTGGATATTTTGTTTATTTCTTTCCTAGTAGTGAATGTTTAATGAAGAGACAGTATAGGAGGCTCAGGAATCTTTTCTGGCATACTTCTATATCCAGTTTCTTTCCACTGTTTTTAATTAAGCAAGGACTACTAAAAAAGTACTAAAATGTAATAATGAATTCCATCATAGGTCCTTTCACTTCAGTATTTTCTCTGAAGGTGACATCAGACACATTTCAGGGGAGTTCATGCTAAGTGATCCCTTTGATATTTCTATCACAAGTAAGTATGTAACTTAATTATTGACAACTTTAAGGTGAAGCAAGATCAATCCTTAATTAATTTAAGTTAGTGCTTTCGAAAATATTATTGCTATAAATGCCTTGAATTTATCTTCCAATATATAAAAGAATATTCCCTTTCCCACCCTAACAGGAGAAAAATCACTAATTAGGGAGCAAATAGAATATCCTAAAATGTCATAAAGAAAACTACATACATATAAAGATTCAAGAATCAGAATAGCATTGGTCTTCTCAACAACAAAATAAGAAGCTAGAAGACATTGGGATCTTGCCTTCAAGGTTCTACAAATTACCTTTGCTTCCTCATAGTAAAATGGGATTGGCAATACCTATCCTGAAATACCACTGAGCCTAGTACATAGTCAGCATTCATTTTCTATTTTTATTTTTATCAGTTCTGCATGTACAGTAGTTTTCCAATGCCTATTATAAGAACAGCATCCCCCTCTACATCCCATCTCCATCCATTTCCATTACCAGCAGTAACTGATTAAAACTCTTTTAGTTTGTTATTTACCTTCACATTTCTAAATATAGCATCACTGGTCATGCTACTTCTTGGTTTTTCAGATCTACACATTATACGTATATTCCCATGCTACCACATCCCCAAATTAACACGTGCGTGCACACGCGGGCACAAACACACACACACACTTCTTTCCCCTTCATCCTCCTAATATTGATGGCTAAAGATCAACCAGTATTCACTAGAATTAACATATTGAAAATATCCTGTATATATAGGAAAGCAGTGATGTCTTTGAGGCTCCCAAGTGACACCTCCACTCTATAAGCCCAACCCCACCCCTGGGACCCCAAGGTAGTCTTCTACAATTTGGCAATGAACTGAGTAATGCCTAGCACAATAGCATGCCCTCAGCACTACCCGTGTCCAGTATGCCTTGGTTTATGGCCTGTACCAGACCAGTTGGTAAATATTTAATATTTTAATACAATCTCTGGTTATATGACAATTTTTGGTTATACTGATACTCAATGTTCACATGATTACAACTCTGAGAACATTGTACACAGTTGAGCTATTTGGTATATTATGACTAAATTCACTTTGCTGGGCAAATTTGCCTCTTCCCCATTATTAAATTACCCACCAACTCTTTGCTCCAGGTGTATATCTCTTCTCCAACACAGAGGTGCTCTGTAAGATTAATCTTCCTAGGGACATTGCTCTCAGAACTCTGTGTTCTCTGACTCCCATTGGAATGAATTGCTCTCCAGGTCTGCCTTAGGATCTCCTTTCCCTTCATCTGAGGGGCTTTTTGTCTGTCTTGCTAGGGAGCCTCTGTTTCCTGAATCCTACAGTATCATCTTCCTTAATTTACAACTTGAGAATGGCTACAGGGAAGATAAATTTTTAATTCCTTGCATGTATCAGATTGCCTTGATTCTCTCTTGACAATTGATTGAATTTTTACATATAGAAACCCCTGTGTAATAAATCAATTCCCCTCTCATTTTTGAAGGCAAGATTATAGTGTCTTCTGTCTTCTGATATTGCTGTTGAGAAGGCCAATGCTATTCTGATTCTTGAATCTTTATATGTATGTAGTTGTTTTTTTCTTTTCAATATTTAGGCTATTCTGTTTGCTCCCTAATATTCTAAATTTCATAATGGTAAGTCATTTTGATCACATTAGGTACCAGATAGGATAGGACTTTCAATCTGGAAACACTTAGAATGTCATATAATTGGAATCATAAGTGTCTTAGTTCATTTGGGCTGCTCTAGTGAAATAAGATAGATTGGGTGGCTTACAAATAACTGAAGTTTATTTCTTACAGTTCTGGAGGCTGGATATTATGATGCTGGCAAAGTCCAATATTATGATGCTGGCAAATCCAGAGTCTGGTGAGGGCCCACTTCTTAGTGCGTAGATAGTTGTCTTCTTGCTATATTCTCACATGGTAGAAGAGTTAAGGGATTTTTTTTCTTCCGTGCCTTCAAGGTTTGATAGCTCGTTTCTTTTTAGCACTTTATAATATTCCATTTATAGATATACCACAGAGTATTCATCTGTCTATTAAAGGACATCTTTGTTTCTTCCCTGTTTTGGCAATTATGAATAAAGCTGCTATAAACATCCATGTGCAGATTTCTGTGAACATAAGTTTTCAGCTCTTTTTGGTAAATACCAAGGAGCACAATTATCATAATTAAAGGATATGGAATAGAATTGTTTACTTTTTCAGAGACTAAAACATAAAAACAATATGATCTAAAGATTTCCTGGGGTCATTGAGCAAGGCAATACATTTCTTTCTTTGGCTTTTGCCTCCCTATCTGTGGCTATAACTATTACAATACCATTTCTGCCTCTGGATTTCAACTCAGTAGGCCTAATTGCTATTTTCCTAATTTATAGAAATTGTAAGCGCCATTAATGCACATACATCAAGGGCCCTGGGGAGTAGTAATTCTCCTGCTGTACATTTAAATGATCTAGTCATTTGGTTCATCAACTATGTGAGTCACAAAATGGACTTCTCCTGAGAGGCTATAGAGCAGCCATTGAGTTTGGCCTTGCAGTTACACAGACCCCATGGCTATTCCAATTGCTAGGAATATCACCTTAAGCAACTCACTTAATCCTTCTAAACCTGTGTTTCTACATCTATAAAAATGTGTGCTTTCCAAGTTTGTTGTGAAAAATAAATGTGTGTAAAGCAGTATGTAACACATAATCAGCATGCGTTGAATGTGGCTATTATTAACCAGCATATAGCACACTGTTTTGCACCTAGTAGGCACTCAATACATAATTGTTCAGTGAACAAATTGCATGCGACTGAATTTGATTAAGACCTGGATCCCCAACTGGTCTAAAAACTGGAGAGATCCTGTCTTTGTAATTCCTCCTTATATCCTGGTGCCAAAGTGCTTGGCCCATAACAGAAACTGAAAATTTCTCATTAAATAAAATTTTCAATAAAGGAATGAGCAAAGAGATATGTCTTATTCACATTAATTTTCAGGATACAAAGTATAATTTTTTTCAAGACAACTATCGAGTGTATGTATTTAGAAAAGTCAGTTTGCCATTTTAAGAACACCCTCTGTTCCTCATTGGTCTGCAAACAGATTCTTCCAAGGAGCAAATTTTAGGCAAAGATTTGGACTGACCATAACAAGTTAGGTACTCACTCAGCCTTGTCTGCCATGCCCTTTCTAGCTGCATAAGGACAAAAGGAGAAATGGGGGGATGCTGTATTTAGTATTTGGAAAGTACCTGTCCTAGTTAAGATGGTCCTTGTACTACTTGTGTAACAAGGGTGCTAGTATATTTTGGCAGACGATATACCATAAAAATGCCTTGGACGAAGAAAAAAACTGGTTCTTTTTCCATAAAGTTTCCATTATGTATTGTTCACTAATAATGTTATCTAGAAAAAAGGAACCAGGCAAAAATAATTGACATTTGTTCTGTAGATACAAACCTGATAACATGAGATTAAAAGTATTGCTTTATTGGTCTTTTTAATGCCCCTTAAAGCTTAGGAAGGATTGCAGTAGGTCCTAGTTTTGTCCCACATTACTTTATATAATACATTATTATTAAATACTAGTGACCCAGTGCACGAAATTTGTGCACATTAAAAGGGGATTAATCAGAGGAAATAATTTAATATTGCTATTTGCCCTTTCTCTATAATAGAAGTGTCAGAGATGAAAGAAAATTAGTAAAATGTATATGAAAACCTTCCTCCTGTCAGAGTCTGGGGTTCACCATGGGACCCAGAGTCAAGTCCCCACTCACCCACATGCACCTCAAAATTGTGTGAGACCCAGACCCAGCCAGCACCCCCCACATTGGGCAACATCCAGACCTGGCCAGTCCCACCCTTGTCAAGCCCTGCCGGGCAGAGGGTGTAGCCTCAGGTCCCCTGGCCTGGCACCAAAACAGGGGGCATGGCCTGAGGTCCCCCAGCCCAGACCGGGGCGGGGGTGCGTGCCTTGAGGTCCTCCATCATGCCCCGCCAGGTGGGGGACATGGCCTGAGGTCCACTGTCAAGCCTCACTGGGTGGGGGGCATGGCCTGAGGTCCCCCGTCAAGCCCTGCCAGGTGGGGGGAGGGCACAGCTCAGGTCCCCCAGCCCAGCACTGGGAGGGGGGCGCAGCCTCAGGTCCCCTGTCAAGCCCCGCCGGGCAGGGGGGCAGTCTGAGGTCCCCTGCCCTGGTGCTGGGGTGGGGGGCATGGCCTGAAGTCCCCTGTCAAGCCCCACGTGGTGAGGGATGCGGCCTGAGGTCCCCCGGCCTGGCACTGGGGCAGGGGAAGCAGCCTGATGTCCCCTAGCCCAGCACCAGGATGGGAAGCACACCTTGAGGTCCCCTGTCAAGCCCTGCCAGGCAGGGGGCATGGCCTCAGGTCCCCTGGCCTGGCACTGGGGTAGGGGGGTGTGGCCTGAGGTCCCCCAGCCTGACATCAGGGCAGGGGGCGCAGCCTGAGGTCCCCTGCCAAGCCCCACCTGGTTGGGGGCGCGGCCTGAGGTCCCCCAGCCTGACACCAGGGCAGGGGGCGTGGCCTGAGGTCCCCCGGCCTGGTGCTGGAGGGGGGGGGGAGCAGCCTCAGGTTCCCTAGCCCAGCACCAGGATAGGAAGCACACCTTGAGGTCCCCTGTCAAGCCCCACGGGGACAGGGAAGGGCATAGCCTCAGGTCCCTGCTGATTGCTCATTAAGGCTCCTTATGGAAACTTGGCCTCAGCTGTGGGTGCAGCCATCTTTGTGATGGAGTGATGGTCAATTAGCATATTCCCTCTTTATTAGATAGGATATCCTACAATACATTATGCCCAGTTTTCACAGACATCCTTCAGGGTCAGTATTTATTGTTACTTTTGTTTACCAAATGGAGAGATGAAGACAAAGGCAAGAAACTTTGCAGTGGTCATTATCATGCTAAGCAGAAAGTTAAGATATAAACCCCATTCTTTCTGATTCCCATATTCATGCTTCTTGATACCTTTCTCTCTTGTAATGAGGATTTTTTTCTTGCAAGCATAATGAAATATCATCACAGATAATGAAATAATGTTAGACCTTCATGTGACACCTGTCACACCAGATTTCCTAAACCAACTCAATATCCACAGAAAGGTTGGGAAGTTTAGGGTTAAGAGTATGGGAATTATAGGTAGCAGTGGTAGAGGAAGAAACATAAAAATTAGAAAATAATTTTTATAAATAGAGATAAACACAAGAGTTTCTGTGACAAGTGAGCAGATTATTTTAAATGTCCATTCATGCATATGGTGAATATGTCACTTTTTGAATACTCAGCATTCCATGTCTATGTATTCCCCCCATCTTGTAAGGCAGAGCCTGTCTCTCACTATCAAAATTGAAAATAACTCATACTTTCCCAGCACCCCCTGCATCTGGGCATGAGACAGACCTTGGTTCTACCACTAACTCTTGCTCATTGAAAACATCAAATCAGAAATTAGTGATATGAAGAAAAAAGGAACATGGAGAGCCCGCTATGACAAAAGTAGTCTCATGACAATAGCTCCTGGAGTGGTTCTGGTGGCCCTTATGTCTCCAGCATTCATGGTGTTACTGGTAGAAGTGACGTGCAGGCAGTAGAAGTGGGCTCTCAAAGGGCCAATTCTATGACATCCATCTGGCAATGATTTCTGGTGACCGCAGAGCCTGGTTCTCTGACAGTCTCATGGAATCTGTGAGCTCCCAAATATCTTTTAATAAATGCCCTTGTATTTAAACCAGGCTTCATCAGTTCCTATCGCCCATGACTAAGAATCCTGACCAAAACAATATATAAATGTCAGCAATGATGATAATAACTAGCATAACTTGAGAGCTTACGATGTGACAGTACACTCTGCTAAATTTACTCTTTAAGTTCTCAGTGCAACCCAGTTATTCCCATGTTACGGATGAGAAAACTGAGGGCTTAAGTGGCTTGCTCAAAGACATACTGCAGAAAGGGGCAGAGCCAAGATTTGAAGCCTTCAAGATGACTCTAAAATTTATTCACTCAGTCACTAAACTTGAATATATAATTTAGGAATAGTTTGTACTCATATGTTTTAAGAATGTAAATATCAATAGGTAGTTGTATTAGTCAGGTTTCTCCAGAGGCACAGAACAAATAGAGTATGTGGAACAAGATATTTGTTTTTCAGGAACTGGTTCACAAAAGTGTGGTGGCTGGAAAGTCTGAAATTTGTAGGTCTCAGGCCAGCAGGCCAGAGACCCAGGGAAGACTTAACTTTGCAGCTCAAGTCCAGAGGTAGCCCAGGGGCAGAATTCTCTTTGTAGGTGTCTGTATTCAAATTCCCTCTTCTTTTAAGAACATTGTCATATTGATCATGACCTACACCAATGACTTCATTTTAGCTCAATTACTTCCATAAAGGCCTCATCTACAAAAAAACATTCTGAGGTATTGGGGTTTAGCACTGCAATGTATGAATTTTGAAGGGGACATATAATTTAGTCTATAACAATAATAATTTCAGTGCAACACTTTTGAAAGCACTCTAATGTAAATATAATTTTGAGGATTTTCTGAGTATGGGTGATATACCTAGAGGTGTTTTGTTTTGTTTTGGAGGGGGAGGCTCAGTTTTTGAAAGACCAGTCCTTCCCATAGCCACCATCAAAATCCTATATAATAAAAGGCTAATATGCAAATCGAACAGCAAAACGACTGGTCGCTATGACATGCCCGGACCACCAGGGGGCAGACACTCAGTGCAGAAGCTGCTCCCTGGAGGTCAGTGCGCTCCCACAGGGAGGTGTGCCACTTAGCCAGAAGCTGGGCTCATGGCTGGCGAGCGCAGCAGCATGGCAGGAACCTCTTCCACCTCTGCAGCAGCACTACAGATCTCCAACTGATGTCCCCCTGCAGGGGGACATCTGGGCTGAGGGACCTCCCCACCAAGTGCACAAATTTCGTGCACCGAGCCTCTAGTGGTAATCATAATATTATCAGTAACCAAGGTCTCCTATGTCCTTATTAAATTGCTCAGGTCTGATGATGCCCAGCTACATGGACATTTTAGATTGTGTTTTCCACAAAAAGTCCAAGAACTAGTTGCACTACAGTTTCCAGTACTTTAACTCACTGGGAGAATCAAGTGAAATAAGCTGCATTATGGCACAGTGACAGGGCTACTCAGAATAGTCTTGTTCAAGTCCTGATGGCTTTTGGTTGTCACCACACAGGTCTTGCAAAGGTTTCAAGCCTCGAGGGGCGCAGGCAGCACTGCAAGGTCTGCAGTACACCTCTTAGCAATGAACATCATGGTAGGAACATTTGTCATTTTTTTCACGGGTACATTTGCCATTCAGTGGTTGCCAGTGCAGGTGAGTGGAGAAGACACCTCAACACTTCCATCAGTGATTTAATAGCCACTAAGCCACTTTACATTTGTCGAGTGCTTTGTACTTCCAAAGTGCTTGTACATGCATTAGTACATTTCATCCTAAATGGTCCTTGATTGGCCTAAAAGTTAAATCAGCTTCCCAACATGACTAACTATCCTAGAGAGCACTTTAGGAGCTGCAAACACATGACCCAATGTGAGGAAATTGCTCTGAAAGCGTTCTGTAAAATCAAGGTGCCGTTATTACACAAATTCAAAAACAGTGAAGCTACTAAGTTAAATCCTTAGGAATTGTGGGAATTCTCCCAAGATTTTCAATCTCTTACTGTTTACTTTGTTTTTAACACCATTTTCTATAGGGTTAGCTCTTAAGTCCAATGTTACCTTGTTAAGATTTTCAGACAAAAACGGACCTCTGTTCGCATTCTGCTTTTCGGTTAATATCCAAGCCTACGTATTCCCTTTAAAGAAACACCGAGGGCAATTTGTGGTCAAAAGATCCTAAACCAAAAATACTTGTCACAATTATATGAGGCCTGAATATTTCTCCCTACACAAAGCAGATGGTGATTTCTTTTTTAAACAAAATAGCGGCCTGCGTTTCTGCTTGAGTGCCTCTGAATCAGATGTGAAGTAAAAATGAATTTCCATTTTGTTTCCCTCTGGGAGCCTGTTACATTGACCAACTTTGGGGGCATGAGGAGATCACCTAATTTGTCCAAATATAACCACGCAGTGTACAACAAAGACGTTGGCTGTTTCAGCTCTCTGCAGGAAAGCTTAAAAAAAAAAAAAAAAACTGAGCACACGCAACATAATCTTGAGAATCCTCTTGTTATTATTCTGCTGGTGGAGTCTGTAGCCACGGAGACATCTGTGATGTGGGATAAGAAAGATCTTTTTTCTTTTTTCCTGAAATACAAAGAGTACAGAAAGTAGAAGATCATTTTTAGGATTTAAAATCTAAAAATCAATTATATTTGTTGCCTATGTGTGTTTTAAATGATTCGATTGCAGGAGTACTGCAATTCAGAGTTGATTTATTTTTTAACACCATTTACTTGGTGTTCAAAAATAAAAATGAAATCCAACATCTTTAAATATGTAAAGAAATAACTAATTTCACGTAGCAAGTGTTAAATATGTAAAGAAATAACTCATTTCACGTAGCAACACTGCCTGTGTTAATAACATAACATACCTCTAAGCCTGGATTCTAAGATGGTGTGCAGCCATGTTTCCGTGGAGTTGGGAGTGCAGATAAACCCTTGCTTCAAAGCTACTTTCTGCTATTGATTTGATTATACAGTTCTCTGGAGCAAATCCTAATGCCTTTACAGTTAGTCCTATAAATAGCATCTCCCCTATTTTAATATAAAATACCTATCATTTCAATGGGGAGTCTATTGTGCTTCTTTAGAATCTGAATTTGAATAATCAAAACTATTCTTCAAATACGATATGTGTTATTACATGCAAAGTAAAGTGGAGCTTTGAGTCAAGAATCCATATAAGACCCAAAAGTCATTTAAAGCTCCCTGACGATTCAAGCTGTGATAAGATGGGAAATAATAATAATAGTACCAAATTTTATTGAGTGCTTATTAGGCACTAGACAGCATTCCAAATGCTTTGGGCATGTTAATTCATTTACTTCTCACATCAACCCTTTGAGAATAAGTATTATTATTATTATTATTATTATTATTATTATTATTATTATTTCTATTGAGGCCCAGCACGCGATTGAAATCACACAAGGAGGCGCCCCATCTCCCACCGTGCAAGGAAGCACCCTGCGGGCCGCTGCGGGAGTCAGGCCTGACTGACACCGCGGGCACCCGGGACCCGCGCCTGACTTCTGCCCCAGGTCCCTCCAGGCCGCCAGAGCCACCATGCGGGCTCAGGAAGTCCCCCCGTCTCTGTCTCCATCTCCGCTCCGGGCCTCACCTATGCGAGCAACCTCCTCCTGTCCGGTCGTGACCCGATACAGCGTCCCAGCCTAATTTGCATATTACATATATATATATATATATATATATATATATATATATATATATATATATATATATATATAGAGAGAGAGAGAGAGAGAGAGAGAGAGAGAGAGAGAGAGAAAGAGAGAGATTTTATAAATGAGAAAATAAAATCACAGAAAGGGTAAAAGGATCAAACAGCTGGTGAATACAGGAACCAGAATTTAAACCTAGTTAATTTAGATCCAGAGCCCAGGCCAGTGACGGCTATACAATGTGGACTCTCAAGAAGCTGGTGACAAGAAGAAAACATGATATAGTTCATTGTGTCTGCAATATTATAGTAAAAGAAAATAAAAAGGTCAAGAGAATTCCAAGTGCTGTTGTGTGATGTGTTTGTTTGTTTGTGGGTTGTTATTGTTTTTGCCTTAATAGTAAAAAAAACAAAAAAAAATTTCTCTTGGAGACAATGCAAACATGCCTATAAAAATATCTTATGAGCTGATAATAAACTAGCCAAAGGGATGAAATAAAAAATATTCCAGATTCAGGCAGAAATAGCAGCATATGCAAAGACCTGTGGCAAGATGAAACACAGATATTTGAGGAGATGAAGCTGAAGCCAGAGTGGTTGAAGTCGGAGTGAGGACAGCCTGAGGGAGAAGAGGTTAGAGACGAGAGGAAGCTTTCCACTCAGGGTTTTGTAGACATTGTTATAGGTCTTGGTCTTATGTCCTAAAAGGAGTGAGAAACCAATGAGAGAATTTAGGCAAGGTAGGTAACGTGAACAGAGGTGCACTTTGAAATCGGTCACTGGCTGCCACTCTGGAAAACAGTTTGGAGAGATATAAAGTGGTAGCAACTAGAGCAGCTTAGAAAATATTGCAGTAGCATTAATAAAAAATGATGAAATCAGTATCAGTGGAGACAGAGAAAACAGAACTGATTCAAGAGATGCTCCTGTGTTAAAATTCTAAAAATATGAGATTAGATACTGGAGATTGGAGTGAGATGTCAAAGATGACTGTCAAATATATGACTAGTGCAACTGTGTAGATGACAGGTTTGGATGAGAAGTTCAGGAGGTCATGTTGAAGATATTGAGGTGGCTTTAGTCATCAATTGAATTTGTCAAGCTCACAGTGAGACTATGGGTCTGAAGCTCAGAGGTGAGGTCTAGCCCGGGCATATATATTTGGAGACTATCAAGGTAGAGAGTATTACAGAAGCCAATGGCATTGATATCTCATCTGGGGATAAAACATAAAATGAGTGGGAAGACAGGAAGGCCTAGGTCTACAAGGAATTATAAGACAGGGCTCTCAGATAAGTAGGAGCATGACCAGGAGAAAATGGTGTGAGGGGAACCAATGGAGGAGAGTTTCAAGAAGGAAGGCAGGGACAACAAGGTCAAATGCTGCTGAGAGGCCAAGTAAAATGGGGACTGAAACCTTTAATATAACAAAATGAGAGTAAAAGTCATGGCTGTATTAGCATAAACTCCCAGAAGTCAGACTGGAGTAGAGTAAATAAGTAATGAGGAAATGCAGGAACTGTGGAAAACTCTATAAAAATTTGGCTATGAAACAGAGAGGGGAATTAGGGTGAAGTCAAGAGAGAGATAATTAGATAGAGGGAATGATCTCAGACATAAAATTCAAATCTCCAATGACAGTATATCAATAATCTGCCCACATTCTTAAATTATTGATTACACACAGAATTGTAATATTTTAAAATAAATTCATAGTTTATTATTTATCACAATTTATATAGGGTCACGTGAGTCTCATTTTTCTTTCATATAGTGATTCATTAACCTGGCCACGATTTTGACTACAGAAAAGTCTTATCTATCTGAATACTCAGAGACAGAAAGAGTGTATATAGAAGTTGAGGTTATTATCCATCTGTTGCTTAAGAATTAAGAGGAAGAACCTTTCCTTAAGTCACCTAGAGCATAGTTATTAAAAGTCTTAAGGCATCAAACATTCATTACCATTTTTAAAAAATATCTATCAAACACACTATGTACTAGCTTGATGTTGAGAATGTCAAGGTGAAAAAGACATAATCCCTGAACTCAAGATATTTATCTAATAACAGAAGAGGAATATATGTAAAGAGAAGCCATTAGTACACTGTAAAATTCCACAAAGAGATATGCACAAAATGCTATGTTGAAAAGTTATGTGAAGCACCAGACTGAAAAAAGAGGTTATGTGTCTGAATATGTGCATGTGTGAGCACCTCTGGAGCTCAGTCATGATTTTATGGAGATAAAATCCCCTGAACTGAGTCTTAAATGATAGTAACAATTTACATTATTGAGAAATGATATTGTCCCAGGTAACATGGTAAGCACTTTATATCTTAACCAATTTATTATACCCATTTTAGAGATTAAGAAGTGGAGGCAGAAAGTGTTTAAGTAATTTGTTCATGATAGAACTATCTAATGAGTGTGAGAGTTAGGATTCAAACCCAGTTTTCCTTCAGAGCCTGTCTTCTGTACCACCATGCCATATACACCATAAATAAAATTAGAAATTAGCCACGCTTTGTGTGTGTTGGCAATGGGATAATGGAAGTGGGGAGGACAGATCACTGGCCTTAAAATTATTCCATCTTACTCTTCTCTGTTTTCTGATTACCAACATAGCACAGAAGCAGAATGAACAACAGGTTCTGTCTCTAAAGTAAAGTTTGGTGAGAATGGACTGGAGGATAATTTTCTATTTAAGTTAATAAGCCCATATTGAGAAAAACAGCTCACAGAGAAGTAATCCTGCTCCTTCCCTAATAACTCCAAGTTAGGCTCCATCAGACCACCTGGCAGTCATGGCACTTAGAGCAACGTAGGTGATTAACGCCGCTCTAGGCTGTGAAGAACAAATAAACAGAAGATCAAAGAAGAGGAACACTGTTCACTTTGACAGGGGCAGGTACACATCAAGATCAATCGTGGCTAGCTTCCGAAATACTGAATCAGAAGAGAAGAAAATTCTATCTTATGAGCTGGGGACCTCAGTAACAGTCCGAAGGTCAAGGGAGGAAAGAGGCTAATTGACTTATCCCCAATGCTACTCTTATCTAATCACTGAAGATAGAAAGGGTCTAAAATTGCACCATAGAAGCTGCAGGCAGCAGGAAAGCAACATCACAGAAGCTTTATCCATAGGACCTGCAGCGGACTGGATATGTATGTCCCTACAAAATTCATATATGGAAATCTAATCCCCAGTGTGATGGTATAAATAAGATTAGTGTCCTTAGCAAGAAACCCCAGAGAGGTCTTGTGTAAAGACACAGCAAGAAGAGGGCCTTCTATGAACCAGGAAGCATGACTTAACCAGACACTGAAGCTGCTGACACCTTGACTTTGGACTTCCCAGCCTCCAGAACCATGAGGAATCAAGTTCTGTTGTCTATAAGTCATCAAGTCTATGGTATCCTATATAATAAAAGGGTAATATGCAAATAGACCAAACGGCAGAACAATTAACCAATCAAAGCGTAATATGCTAATGATATGCTAAGGATGCTCGCTATGATGTGAACTAACCACCAAGGGGCAGACAGTCGACCAGTTGCTATGAGGTGAACTGACCACCTGGGGGCAGATGCTCCAACTGGTTGGTTAGCTTGCTGCTGGTGTCCAGCTGATCGTGATTTAACGGGATGGGCCAGACATGCCCTGGAGCCCTCCCACATTCCCTCCCTGGCCCGATCATGTACCAGCGGGATCCCTCAGCCTGGCCTGTGCCCCCTCATAATCCGGGATCCCTCAGGGGATGTCCGAGAGCTGATTTCAGCCCGATCCCACAGGCCAGTCCCCTTGGGAGGGTGCCAGACGCAGGGCTCATGGCTGGCAAGCACTGCTGCGGCAGCACAAGCCTCTCCTGATTGGGACTGTAACCCAGAATAAATAAATAAATAAAAACACATAAGACCTAGAGCCAGTGAGATAAAAAACTAGAAACATGAAAGTCAGAGGGATGACAGGTAAAAGCTAAAACAAGTGAAGCCAAGTTAAAAGCAATACTTACAAGTTGAGCATAAAATTATTTTAAAGATTGTTTCAAATTTGTTTGTTTCTTCCTGATATAGAAAGGGAAAAACAAGAATCCTAAAGAATTAAGCAGAATGAACTAAAATGGAACCAGAGGGGGGAAATAAGTAACCAGCATACACCATGGCAATAAGAAATTTTAAAATTTTGAGATGCTGATTTGTACCTCAGCACATGTTCTTGATGCCATAGGAAATAAAAGCAATAAACCAGAGAAGGGAAAGGAATGAACTCCTAGTAAACCATACTCTGAAAGCATATCCCTGCTTCCTGTCCTTCCTTTCACCTCTTCAATTCTCATATGGAAAAAAAAAAAAAAGGAAGAAAAGAAAAGAAATTCAGGCACATTGCAGAGATATTGTGGGTTGGATTCCATATCATTGCAATAAAGCAAGTCAGGAGTTTTCTGGTTTCCCAGTACATATAAAAGTTATGTTTATAGTCTATTAAGTGTGCAAATAGCATTAGATTAAAAAAGCAATGAACCTACCTTAATTTAAACATATTTTATTGTTAAAAAGTTGTTAACCACTACCTGAGTCTTCAGTGAGTTGTAATCTTTTTACTGGTGGAAGATCTTGCCCCAATGTTGCTGAAAATGCAATGCCTGCAAAGCTCAATAAAGCAAAGTGCAATAAAAGGAGGTATGCCAATACTGTTGTTGACTAATCCTCAACTCAACTCTTCAAACTGCTTACAATAAAGAAACACAGATAAGCCCTGGCTGGTTTGGCTCAGTGGACGGAGTATTAACCTCCAGACTGAAGGGTCCTGGGTTTGATTCTGGTCAAGGGCACATGCCCAGGTTGCAGACTTAATCCCCAGTAGGGAACAAGCAGGAGGCAGCCAGTCAATGATTATCTCTCATCATTGATGTTTCTCTCTCTCTCTCTCTCTCTCTCTCTCTCTCTCTCTCTCTCTCAACTTCCTCTCTGAAATCAATAAAAATATATTTAAAGAATAAAAAAGAAGCACAGACAAAACATCAACAGCTTAGGTATGGCTAGTCCTAGGTAAAATTGCAAAACATACATAATCTGTTTTTTTGATTTGTTTATCCTTTCAGTATCCTCCTACTTTTTAACCTATTATTCATTTATTATGTAATTGTCATGTAGTTTTTCTTAATTTAATTCTACTATTTACAGGCCACCTTTCATTTTAAAAGGAGGCCCATTGGAGAGGTATTTTGGCTAGGAATCATTTCTTCCCATCCTAGGTTTTAGTGATTAGTAACACCAGTAAGTTTCATGTTAGATGTCTTCCCTGTGTTCTACCCCCACTGCCCACCACCCCTCCCCATCTCTCTCCACCCTTCTCCGCTCTGCTCTGTGTTCTGGGAGGTTGACTTTCATGGTCTGTGTCCATGGCTTGCTTACCCTCAGCCTTCTGGCTGATTTTACCAATGGGCAGGATATCAGAGAATGAGACGAGAGAGACACCATTGTACTTAGTCCTATGGTTACCTCACTGCCATTGATTCCATCCCTCGACCAAGGCCACACAGCTCCTGCTGGCAGTCTTCCTCTACAGAATCAATACCTCTGGATTGTGAGCACAGGTAACCTGCTCTCTCCTCTTGACCCTTCCGTCCTAGGAGTGGTTGGTAACTGGCTCCCCGGCTGTCGCTGGTCCTGGAATGCTAAAATGGCTGGCCCTTGCTGTTTTCTCTTAGCCCTGTCACTAAGGTTGTAAATAACCCTGTTATTAACTCTTGAACATTGAGTATGCCATCTGGTTTCTGCTGAGACTCTGATTGACACAGTAGGTAAAAGTATGTCATAGGCAAATTTAACTTGGCAGTCTCCACTCTAACATTCAGTATTCTATGTCATAGGTCCCCATTTGGTATACCTATGAGGCTATTGCATCATGTAGAATGTATCTGACTTCCTCTTTCCTCCAAATTTATCTATATATTGAGCCATTTTTCCAAGACCCAGATATCTTCAGTCTGCATGCAGGTGAATCCCTGAAACGAGTCCCTGCCAGAAAATGAATCATCTGTTGCCCTGATAGTGGGATGTTTCCTAATGGCCCTCAGATTACATTGCTATGAATTATTCATTGCAAAAAGAAAAAAATAACAATATTTTTCCTCCAGTGTTGTCCCCCACCCATGAATTTCTCCATAAAGACATTCTCATTATGCCACCAACTGATTTGAAAATGCTTCTCATTGTCCGAGGGATAAATTCAACCATGTAAGATTCACAATCTGGCTTCAAGCAAGTCTTCCCCTTTATCGCCATTACAGAGAGCCCTAGCATTAGAGGAATAGCATGAAGTAGGCAGGGAAAAGAATCTCAACACCACCCCCAAAGAATCTCCCCCCCGCCCCCCGTATTCTTCAATAACAGAAGAATAACATCGCACAGCAGGAGTGGACTCCTCCATGAGCTAGCTTTCATAATTTTTCTTTGATTTTAATTTCTATCATGACGAAAAGTTGCAAGGTTTACACTGCAACATGGACAAAAAGTATGTGAATTACACTTCACGTTTATCTAACTGATTCTGTGTGCTATCATGTTTCAGTTTCTATTGTATCTTTGACTATCAAAATGCTTTCTGAGATTTTGTGACAAGAGATTGTCGCATTGTAAGTGGGTTATCAGCTGGGGTACCAACATTGTGTGATGTCTCCCACACCCAATGCTGCATTCCTTCTGCAAAACCTGGACATGCCCACCACATGCAATCTGACTTCCTTCCTTCCAGGCCTCTCTGTTCCCTTGCCTGAAATGTTTATTTTCCTGTCTGCTTATCCAAATACTGCTGGCACATGTCATGTGCAAAATAATTAGCAGGCATTACCGTTATTACCTTCCATTCAAAACTCATTTCAAGCATCATTCTCTAGACACCTTGCTGTGGACTGGTGAATTTCTCATATACTACATTATTGCATGTGTCTCCTAATATAGCTCAGGATTCCCTGATTAGACTGTAAGTGCCTTTAGAGAGCTACCTTGTCTAAATACCTCTCTGTATCCCACATTAGCACACCACCCCAAGAACTGACCAAAAATAGAAGCTCAATAAATAACTTATAGCCCAAGTCAAAGCTTCCTCTATCTATGAAAGGCAGCGCTAAGGAGGCAGACCTCTCAACCTGACAGAGAAGGGATAGCTTCACTGTACATCTCCTAACTGCTCATAGAGACCCTAAACTGAAAGGAAACTATTGATAATTGACCTTCTACCTGGCCACATGCAATGCACGCAGGGAAAGTCTAATCAGGCAGACGTTATACTTTCCCAGAAACCTTTCATGGGCTCTTCTGTCCAGTGAATCCCTTTGCTATGCTGCTGGGCAGTAATTTGTAGTTCCCATCCTGTCTTCAGCCTTCATCTTCTCACGGGTCATCTTGTCATGTTGCCATGTAGGTAGGACACAAACTATGTTGCAAGAACAAATAAACCCCACAATTCCCTGGCTCAGATAGACCCTTGTTTCCCTCCCGTTTAGCAGCTCAGAGGTGGGTAGGTGGTCCATCTTAATTGTGTGAGCTCAGCCAAGTCTTACTCTCTCTGGGCCTTAGTTTCCACTTGGCAAAGTAAGAGAGTCACTTTCCAAATTCCCTTCTAGTCCTGATATACTTTGCCCACCCAGAACCTCTTTCAGCCTAACCTTGCACCCTCCCACACCTGTGTGGATGATTAGTGTCATGAAAACATCATCACCCTCACAAGTGTAGACATCAGCATTGCATAACGTAACAGTAGAAAAAGGCTTGTATTTTATAACTTCAAGAATAATGACTGACCATGAACATGCAACAAAGGGTAGTGATCTTGTGATTTTATCTTTGCAGTCCTTGCTTTTCTTTTCTTTTTTTTTTTACTCTACAACCCACACTAAAAGAAATAGAGAGCAAAAATCAAATTTAAATATAGGCAATATCATAGCTATGCTTCTCTTTAGTTCTCCAAGTAACTCTCCTGAACCTGCTTTTGTGTATCATAAAAAACAGATCTTGTTCTGCCATTGAACCGGCTGTGAGATCCTGAGCAAAGCATAGCCCTTCCAAGCTTCAGTTTTCCCATTCATTACAATGAAGCGTTGGACTCTTCAAATGTGTGTACATCATTTTATTGTTGTCCTCAAGGTTTGTAGTGGCTGTTTAGGATTTGGTAAGCAAATCTTTTGTATCCCACTAATTCGCCTTCAGTTTAAGGATATATTATGGGAGACTTTAGGCAATGCTCAGAATAATGATCGAGTAAAGCTAAAATTAAGGATTATGATGAAAGAAACATCACGATTTTTTGTGACTTCTAGAGTTCTGGGAAGTTGCTGTGTACCCCACATGCCCTGCATGTGTTTACTGAGCTCCAAGGTGGGCTAACACCTGGAACATTAGAGACGCACAGCAGTGCTCGGCTGCTTGTCTTCCCAGGGTCTCCCAGAAGCAGCAAGTAGTCGCCTTTAACCAGGGACACCACCAACCTGCTCATAAGTGGATTGTTATAGTGGACAGGAACAAGTTTTTAGGCATTCCCCTGAGAAGTATAGAAAACATTTTCCCACATTCCACTGTCTGAACTAAATTCACTTTGTGTGAAGCAAGGAGGCTGTCACTTTAACAGTCTCTTCAGGTAGCTGGTTAACTAAACAGCCAGAAGTTGTTGGATTCAAACAGAAGTTTATGTTTTATTCTCTGATCCTGGCCCTCAATGTGCTAATGATTCTCCCCTTTCTATCCCTTTGCCTCAAGCTGCTTCCAGAACTCTCTGTCCACGTTCAGTTATTTACCAACAAAACTCGGTCCTGTTTAAAATTCCAAACCCATTCTCTGTCTCTATCTTTGTCATATAAAGCTTCTTTTATTCATGTAGTAAAATAAAATAAAATTCCAATTGCTTCCCACTAACTCTCCCTTTCCCACCCTGTAGCTTACATAATCCTAGTAGGAGGGAAAGGGGCGGGGTGTGCGCTGTCACTCTGACTTCCCCTCTGGGACTAGATATTGGAAGGAGGAATGTGCATAAAGGAAAAAAATGGTCTGTGCTTCATGGCCGAGTGACTGCAACTTGTGCCAGATGGCAGTGCTTCTCCAGCTTACCCAGTCTGACCAAGCATGCCCTCTGCATGGCTGGCATCCAAAGACTGCCTCTCTCTTTGGGTATAAATTCTGGGAAGATGGGGGCTTCCTCATTACACAGTTCCCTGATATGAAGGTAAACAACTACCACCACCAATTAGCACTCTCCCACCAACACCTCCTACACACACACACACACACACATCCTGGCCCTGAAAATCTCCAAACCTCTCTTTCTGCTCGTCCACTTGCCCTACAGGCAGCCCTCTTAGAGGGTCCACTTGAGCCCCTGGAAACTTGACCTTGCTAAACAGTGGAGGACAGGCTGCTGCCCTGTCTTCCCTCTTCCTCTCTACCTGGTCTTGCACCCTTTTTCTGCAGGCATGGAGGCATATCAACAAGTCTGTACCCAAGTAAACAGTCCCTGCAGGAAGGAGGTGCAAAGTGTTTCTTCCTGCAAGTTTTTAAGTGGTTTACTCTTACGCTAAAGAGGTGAAGAGAAAGCCATAACCTTCTCCACTAGCTGACAGCTCACACCCTGAGAATTATCTCAAGCGATCCATTCGTCCTTTACTTTCTCTGTCTCCATACCCTCTTTTCTCTCTTCTTCCATTCTTCTTATTTAGGCTGGTGTGGGAATGGTGACTGAAATGGCAGTGTCTGCTGCCTCAGTACACCCAGGAAGGGTCATGTAGTCCCACCTATTTGTGCTTATCTTCAGAATGTGAGGTCCTTTGTACCTTTTTTTTTTCCCCAGTTTTGAATTCCATCATCAATTGGGGGGCAAAAGAAAAGACACATTTCTATGAGTTTTACCCCCACATCACCAAGTCATTGGGCACACTGATCTACATACAAAGACCACAGTCTTAAGAGACACACCTACGTTCAAGATCCAGCCCTTAACGTGTAGTTTTAAGACAAATTGCTCAATAAAAGATCAAGATCCTCTACAATAAGGATCATATCAACCTTGTGGAGTCTTGAGCTATGACTTACAAACATGCTCATTAAGAGACATTGTTTAATATTTCCATTAGATTCACAAGCAGCATTTTGAAAACAACGTTTAAGATACTGGGTAGGTGAGGCTTGGTGTCAGACATCAAGGAGACAGACACATAAAGACATAATTACAATAAAATGTGGCAAGTGCAAGGAAAAGTACATACAAAGTGCCTATTAGGTCAGGTTGAATTAATGGAGCTGTGAGGCAAGATGTCTGTGAAAATCTCCAATTTAATTGCCTGTTCATTCTGTTAGCAAGAGAAGGATTCCTGCCCTAGAGTGGCTGAACATGCGATACCTGACTGCAGATGGAAGACATCAACAGCAGTTTATTAATCATACAGGTGTCCATGCAAGGTCATGTAAGGGGTGCACTCAGGCACACAGTGAACAATCAGGGCCTGGGAAGTAGGCTTTGTGGCATCGAGAGAGTGAGGTGCACCCTGGTTTCCACAGGGAGGATGTGTGGATATGATTAGCTTCTTTGATTATTCAAACAAGGCTGGCAGGGAATTGGAACCCATTATTTAGGGATAAGCAGAACCTGTGCCTGGTCCCCATGAAAAGGAAGGTTAGTAGTCTATAGGCCCTTATCCACAGGAACAAATCAAGGCCCTCCTGATTTCACCAGACATCAGGGCAGCACATAATACTGAGCCTTAATTTTAGGTCTTATACCACAGCCTCTTGCAGCAAACATTATCTGAACTTGGTCTAAAAGACTGACCATAAGTTATATGAGTGATTAGCATGGGTTTGAAGTCATGGCATTCCAGTTGAAATAAACAGCATTGCTGAAAGCAAATTTCTTCCATGCACCATGTATTCAAGATCTGTAGGCATTTAATGTTGCTGAAGCATAAACTGTGAAGTAGAAGGTAATAGAAGCAGAAGCTGGAGAGATAGACAGAGGGAGATCATAAAGGGCCTTGGGGACAAAGAAAGAATTTAGACAATATTCTGATATTCTGATACTAAAAGCCATTCTTCTAAAAATGGTTAGGGGTCCAGTAATCAGGGAAAGACAATTTAAAACAAGTTCTACTCATTTTTTTACCACATGATATTATAATATTCTAATGATGTGCATTTGTAAACCTCCAAGACTGTGCATTATTGGTTCAACCTTTTTGAATCTGGGGACATTAGTCTTTTAGGGTTTTGTTTTTTTCCAGAACACCAATTAACTGTTCCAGGGAATGAATTTTAAAAATTACTATTATAAGTAATGAGGTATCATTAAAAGATTCAAGCTGGGAGTGACATTATTATATTTGTATTTTAAATTAAACACTCTGGTAGATATGTAGAAGATAAATTTGAAAGGATAAAATTTTGAGTATTTAATGAACTCAGCCAGAAGGCTGTGGAAGTAATCCAGAAAAGCAAGCCTGAATAGAAATAAGATAATAGATATGGGGAAAAGAAAAATTTGAAAGGAGCTTCTACGTAATAGATGAGGTAAATACTGATATATCAGTGGGAGAGCTAAGTCATGTTGTGGTCAGAAACACACATCAAACATACACCAAAATCTCAATGGTTTACCACAGCAAATTTCTACCCTGTTTATACTAAATGTCTATCGTATGTTAATTGTGGGGGGAGGGCTCCTGCTCCACAGAATCATCCAGATGGTGAAGATTCTGTCAGCACTATCCAAAAAAATAAGTTTCTTGGGTCATTACAAAATTGAAAAGAACATGGAGATTTAGAGAGTAGATTTGATCTGAAGTAACACCTGTTACTTTTGGTTATAGCACACTGATCAGAATTAGACCCCCTGACTAATTACAAGGGGTCTTAGAAATGTGACCTTCCATGTGCCTGGGAATGGGAGGAAAATCAGATATTGGTAATAACATTATCATAAGTGAAGAAGAAGAAAGCATCAAGGATATTTTCCACCAGCAGCTATGGGAATGGTAGTACCATGTACTGGGAGCATGATAGTCCCAGAAGAGGGACAAAGTGTTTGGAAGATGAGATGATGACTCCCATTTTTGAGCATTTTGAACTATGTGCCAGAAGAATTTTCATTTCAGGATGACAGGTAGATGGTTGGAAATGTAAAGTCTCTCTCTTAAAAGAGAATGAAATCCTGAGAATAAGATTTAGGAATCATCATAAATAGCTAAAACCAATAGTGGAAGTACTATCCAAGAAGAATAGGATGCTCCCTAAGGAACATCAGATTTTTGAGTTGAGCGAAAAACCCAAAAAGAGGACAGAAGAGTACCCAGAAATGTCATGTCAAAAAAAAAAAAAAATGATGTCAGAGTTTCTGAGAAAACATAATCAGCAACAACAAACACACTAATAAGTCAGGTACTAGAAAGGGCCCAGTAGACTTGGCAGTTAGGAATTCATTAATTTCATAGATATGTGAGATCATGCAGTATTTTTCTTTTTTTCTATGACTTGTTTCATTTAGCACCTCCAGGTTCATCCATTTTATCACAAATGGTAATTCCCTTCTTTTTAAAAGCTGAATAGTATTCCATTGTATGTGTACTACATTTTCTTTATGCATTCAACCATGGATATTTTGGTTGTTGCCATATCTTGCTTATCTATCTAATAAAAGAGTAATATGCAAATTGACCACGCCTCTGCTACACCCACAAGCCAATCAGAAGCGAGTATGCAAATTAACCCAACCAAGATGGCTGCAGCTACAGAGCAAGCAGGAGGCTTGGGTTTCCCTGGCGATGGAGGAAGCCAAGCTTTCTGTCCTCCCTGGCCTGCCCTAGCCTCTGCTCAAGGCTACAAAGTTTCAATTATAGAAGATAAATAAATCCCAGATACTGGGGCCTCTGCTTGGGTCACCAGGGGACATGGCCGGCCTGCAAACCACCACAGGCCCCTCACCCAGGCCACCCCACACCCCAAGAGAACCCCCACCCTGATCCAAGACACCATTCAGGGCAAACCAGCCAGCCCCCACCTGTGCACCAGGCCTCTATCCTATCTAATAAAAGAGTAATATGCAAATTGACCATCACTCCAACACACAAGATGGCTGCCCCCATGTGGACACAAGATGGCCACCACAAGATGGCCAGCAGGGGAGAGACCAGGTCTGCAAGGGAGGGCAGTTGTGGGTGATCAGGCCAGCGGGGAGGGCAGTAGGGAGGGATCAGATCTGCAAGGGAAGGCAGTTGGGGGCGATCAAGCCTGCATGGGAAGGCAGTTAGGGGTGAATAAGCTGGCAGAGGAGGGAAGTTGGGGGTGACGGGGCCTGCAGGGAAGGGTAGTTGGGGGGGCCCCAGGCCTGCAGGGGAGGGCAGTTAAGGGCAATCAGGCTGGCAGGGGAGCAGTTAGGCATCAATCAGGCTGGCAGGGTAGTGGTTAGGGGGTGATCAGGCTGACAGGCAGAAATGGTTAGGGGAAATCAGGAAGGCAGGCAGGTGAGCAGTTGGGAACCAGCAGTCCTGGATTGTGAGAGGGATTTCTAACTGCCCGGTAGGATCAGGCCCAAACTGGCAGTCGGACATCTCTTGAGGGGTCCCAGATTGGAAAGGGTGCAGGCTGGGCTGAGGGATACACCGCCCCCATGCACGAATTTCGTGCACTGGGCCTCTAGTCTTATCTAATAAAAGAGAAACATGCAAATTGACCATATCTCTGCTACACCCACAAGCCACTCCCACCAGCCAATCAGGAGTGAGTATGCAAATTAACCCAACCAAGATGGTGGCGGCCACGGAGCTGGAGCGAGCAGGAGGCTTGGGTTGCCCCTAGCGATGGAGGAAGCCAAGCTTCCCGCCCGCCCTGGCTGGCCCTGGTCTCCGCTCAAGGCTACAAAGTTTAAATTATAGAAGATAAATAAATCCCAGATACCTGCTTCCAGTTGGCCCTGGCCTCCGCTCAAGGAAGTGCTGGAAAAAAAAAAAGCAAAAAAGGTGGGCCTGGGAGCTTGGGTTGCCAGGGGCTGTGGCCAGCCTGCAAACAGCCCTCAGACCCCCACCCTGAAGGGGGTGTGGCCAGCCTGAAAATGGCCCTCAGCCCCTCACCCAGGCTGGACAGGCACCCCAGCAGGGACCCCCACCCTGAAGGGTGTGTGGCCAGCATAAAAACGGCCCTCAGCCCCTCACCCAGGCTGGACAGGCACCCCAGCGGGACCCCCACCATGATCCAGGACACCCTTCAGAGCAAACCAGCCAGCCCCCACCCATGCACCAGGTCTCTCTCTATACTAATAAAAGGGTAATATGCTAATTAGACAGGGAGACCTCCCAGGAGACCTTCCGGGCACATTCTTCTACACAAAGCCATGGTGACAGGGCCGAGGTAGAGGCAGTTAGAAGCCAAGAGGGGAGGGCAGTTGTGAGTGATCAGGCTGGTGGGGGGCAGGGCCATTGGGGGTAATCAGACCAGCAGGGGGGCCAGTTGGGGGTGAGCAGGCTGTCAGTGGGAGTCAGTTAGAGGTGATCAGGACAGTGGGGGGGGGGGGCAGTTTGGAGTGAGCAGGCCAGCACGGGGGGCAATTGGGGGTGATCAGACTGGCAGGGGTGGCATTTGGGGGTAAGCAGGCCGGCAGCAGGGGGCAGTTGGGGCCAGAGTGGTTAGGGGCAGGGATGTCCCACTGCCAGTTTAGGCCTGATCCCTGTAAACCAGCAGTAGGACATCCTTCGAGGGGTCCCAGATTGGAGAGGATGTAGGCTGGGCTGAGGAACACACACACCCCCCCCATGCATGAATTTCGTGCACTGGGCCACTAGTTGTGAATAATGCTGCAATGAACCTGGGATTGCTAATATCTTTGCAAGATCATGATTTCATTTCCTTTGCATTTGTGCCCAGAAGTGAGATTGCTAGATCATAAGGTATTTCTCTTTTTTAAGTTTTTGAAGAATCTTCATAATGGTTGTATTAATATACATTCCCACCAACAGTGCACAAGGGTTTCATTTTTTCCACATTCTCACCAACACATATCTTTTGATTTTTTTATAACAGTCATTCTAACATGTAGTAGGTAATAGTTCATTGTGGTTTTGAATTGCAATTCCAATTATTAATGATGCCATGCACCTTTTCATATACCTGCTGGCCATTTTGTACGTCTTCTTTGGGAAAATGTGTAGTCAGGTCCTTTGCTCATATTTTAATTGGGTTATTGGGTTATTTGGCTTTTTGCTATAGATTTGCATCTTTTGGAGATTAACCCCTCATTAGATAAATGGTTTGCAGATATTTTCTCCCATCCCATTGGTTGCCTTTTCACTCTGTCGATTGTTTAATTGTTTCCTTTGATGGGTATTTGAAATATTTCTTAGTCTTTCCTGTTTAAAATCACACTGGGGATATGTTTTTCTTCTTTGTTCAATTGCAAAAAAAGAAAAAGAAAGAGAAGAAGAAGCTATTGCAGAAAAGGTTCATGAGAGGAGTAGACACCAGCTAGGCTGATGTGATTTGATCAGGAGAGGGAAGTGAGAAAATAGAAGAGGCAAAGAAAGTGAACAAGTGATTCCTCAACCCTAGGAATCACTTGTTCATTTATTCAGGGAGGACTTACTAGCTACAAACAAGATGCCTGAGTTTTCTTCTCTTGAGATTTTGATTTAGTGGATGAGCGTTACATTTCCTCTTTGCTGTTCCTGTAACATTTTGTACATGCCTTTAATTTAGCACTTATAACATCATATTGTGTTCATTTCTTCCTCATAGCTCTCTTAGGACAATGCATTCTTTGAGGATAGACAGGAGAAAGATTTAATTGATCTGTTTATACCAAAAGCTTGTCACAAGACCCGGGTATAGTGAGCATGCAATAAATTTTTAAATTAAATTATTTAATCCTCACAATTCTGTGAGGTAGTTATGATTAGCCTCATTTCACAGAGGAGGCTGGTGAGACTTCAGGGCGGCTACAACTTGCACAAGGTCACAAGCAGTAGGCGGCAGAACTGAGACCCAAATCCAGGCTTTGGATCCATGTCTGTTTCTCTTGATCATACAGAATTGCCTTGACATCTTTTCTCCTGGGGTGATGGATTCAAAATGACTTACTCATTGCTTTTCAACTACCTCACTCTATTCAAGATTAACAGTGCAATCCGAGATGTGGATAGCACAAAAACAGGAAGGAAGGAAGGAAGGAAGGAAGGAAGGAAGGAAGGAAGGAAGGAAGGAAGGAAGGAAGGGAGGGAGGGAGGGAGGGAGGGAGGGAGGGAGGGAGGGAGGGAGGGAGGGAGGGAGGGAGGGAGAAAGGGAGGGAGGGAGGGAGGGAGGGAGGGAGGGAGGGAGGGAGGGAGGGAGGGAGGGAGGGAGGGAGAGAACCCCACCAGTCTGAAGATTCCCACAGTGCCCAAATCTATAGTCGTGACTGGGCTGAGCCAATACTGTATTGAAATTAACCTTATGAAATTCCTATGTTATGTCTAAAAAAAAGTTCAAATATCAGCATTTTCATGTGATTCAACCTAATAGAGTATAGAGTAGTTTTTTCTACAGTATGAAGCTAAAAGTATGAGCTAGTAATACACATTAATTAGTATGAAACTAAGCAGTGTGGTGAGGAAGAAAGATTTTGGAAACAGACCAAAAGATTTGGAACCTTGTTATCTAAACTTTCTAAAACTAGTTTCTTAGTCATTATATTGGATATAACAATTTCTTCTAAAATGGCTGTTGCAAAGATTGAAGGTGTACAAAATGCCCAGCTCTAGACCTGACCCGGAAGTGGCACTGAATCAATGGCAGCTATAATTATGAACACAAGAGGACATGGATGCTTTTGAGATAAGGTGTTTATTTAGTCACTGATATTTATTCCCAGGGTTTATTCTGGAGATTCTCTAGCTTTCTATACATATATTTTATATTGTTTCTTTGGAACTTTGTGATAATGCATATTACTTGCCCCAGAATTAAAAGGTCCATTACATGGAGCATGTAACAAGTAGCTGCCTGTCAAGCAATACCTTTTAGCCATAGGGTTTCAAGGAAAAAATATTCATGTGAAATTCCTCAAAGAATTCTTAGGAGCATTGACTGCTCTGAGCGCTGGAAAAATAACCTAGCCAAATCTTTCTTTTGAAATGAAAATTAATAACCAGATATGGCTGCTCCAAAAGCAATCTAGATAAGTGTCCAGCATTATCTTCACTCCCAGGTCTTGGTCAGCAGTATGTGGACTAAACCTATTGTTCCTGAAAATGATAACAGTATTATTTTATTTTGAAATCTGTGTTTCAGTAACATGAACTTCTGGAAACTGAGCACCCAGCTATATAATTGAGAAAGAGGAAAAATGAAGATTCTTTGGAGGAGAATAAAGTAGTTCAATCTACTCTTAAATCCCCAAATATGTTGTTTCATGGGAATCTAACTGTATGTCTTCTTGATAGAATTCTAAGATGGCCCTTGGATATTATATGGAAATTGTAAATAAGAATAGACTTTGTGATCTCTGTACTGTTTTCTCGCAGATACAGCTAAAATGAGTAAGAATTTTCATCTACAAACTAAAGTATGTCAAAATGCATTCTTCATCTTCTACAATTTAATTTTATTTTTTTAAATTTGTTTATTAAGTTATTACATATGTGTTCTTATCCCCCCATTACCCCCCCCATCCCCCCACTCATGCCCTCACCCCCCTGTTGTCTGTGTCCATTGGTTAGGCCTATATGCGTGCATACAAGTCCTTTGATACAATTTAATTTTAGACTATATGGCTCAATCTAATAACTTCCACATACTCTCAATTCACCAATTAATTTATAGACACTTCATATATAAATGCAGTAATACCAGGATTATTTTTTTATCTTCCTGCTTTTACCACTGGCATTGACAGTGAGCTCAGAGGGCACCAGCGTAAATGCTACCAGGTGAACAGAGGAGATGTGCCTTAGTCAAGTCATACTTCAGTTGTGACACCCTCCCCCAGCAGGGGAAGGTTAAAGAGGGGGTGTCCACCTCTCATGCTCAGTCTGTTGGGTCCTGGGCCTCTGACGGACCTCAAGTTACCTCAGAGGTAAATTATCCTATTTGGGACTCAGCCACAAGTGAAATCAGGTCTCACTGCAATGGTGCTGACTCAGCTCCCACTCAACTCTCTAGCACTAGTCATGTGCCTGTTGCATCCTTTTAATGGGGTAACCCTGATATCTCTGAGAGGACCACGGGTTCTCTTCCACTGCTTGTCTGTAACCAGAGACCCTCTGAAATCCTCCCTCACTATTATAAACCCATGAGAAGTTCAGACAGAGTAGTCTCTCGCACTCAGCAGCCTTAACAGACCATACTGCCTATCTCCCAAATGGTGGAATAGAAAGCCTTCTCTACAAGCTTGCTTGCCTGCAGTATAAG
Source organism: Corynorhinus townsendii (assembly GCA_026230045.1). Lineage (NCBI taxonomy): Eukaryota > Metazoa > Chordata > Mammalia > Chiroptera > Vespertilionidae > Corynorhinus > Corynorhinus townsendii. The sequence continues at coordinate 29,746,879 of JAPDVU010000001.1, forward strand.
GCCCAGGCTTTGCTCATATCCAAAACTTTAGGAGGCTATCTAGCATCATACCCCCACCCAGAACCCAGCTTGAAGGGGCAGAGGCAGACACAGAGCTTCCCAAATTCACATCTGTCTCCTTCCTCTCTTCCTCTCTACTTACCTTTCCCCTCTTTCCTTCCTGAAAGTGTCTTTAATTAGTGTATGTGTTACGGGAGTTCAGGCTGAAGAGCATTCTTCAGAAAATTTGCATGTGTAGACATCCTTCTATCTGACGTTCAGACTAGCATCTCTTAAACCAAAGGACCAAGAATCTGCCATGCTTATTATTTAGATTCCCCAAGGATCCTTTCTCCTCTTCCCATCCCCAGTAGTGTGTGATCACAATTATATTATCTAGGCCAGAGTTGGGGATGAGGCCCTTAGATTATCAGTGAAGAAATTCCACTTACCATTTGATTACAGAACATTTTGTATCTGCCTTTCCCAAAAGCACTATTTACTTAGAATGAGACCTAGGTATTATTATGAACCACTGGTTGCATCACTCATACAAATGGTTTTAATATGAACCCTTCTACCAACCACAGCATTCTATAGCTATGAGCCCAGGTGTTTCATCCTCAGCACTATTGACATATTGGGCTGAGTAATTCTTATAGAATGCTGTCCTGATCACTATGGAGGTTTAGGATCATCCCTGGCCTCTACCCACTACATACTAAGCAGCACCCATCCCAAATTATAATGACCCCAAATGTCCACCATTGATTGAGAACTACTGCAAAAGTCCATCCTGAAGCAACATGTGATGCCTGTTTCATGCTTCTAACTATTTTCATGATAAAGTGCTTCTGAGAAGCACTCTGTAGCTATAACTATGCTAAACCACCTTTTTTTATCTTCCCTGTGAGTCAGGTAGCAGATTATTAGACCAATTTCCACAGATGGAAACTTCGAAGCATTCAGTTTTCCAATCAGGTCATGGAAGTCTGTGCTTTAATTTTCCCCCTCTGAAAAATGAAAATGATAATTGTTTTTCTTCCCTGGCCTCAGGTAGAACAATAACTAGGAAGAATTGCCCTTTCATAACTGCTATTCCCACACTGCTACACCAGGCAGCTTCAAAAATAAATTTATATTTGCCTGTCTTCCTATTTCATGGGCATCAGAAATAAAGCCTTCAACATGAATAAAATGGCAGCAAGGCACATGGTTCATCAATGTAACAGCCAAATTACACGGAGTGAAAAATCAATTCCAGCAAAACCAGTAATAATCGAATAGTTTTTTCCATCATGCCCAGACACAATGCAATTTTTAAAACAGATATTAATGTGTCCAACAAGCGTACCATGGTAACCTCTGTGACACCAATCTAGCACTTGGGAATGAGTGCAGATAGGCTATAGCTACAAACAACTGTGAACTGTCGGCTCTACTATGCTATTCACATGGATTTCAAAGGCCAAGAAATTATACAAGAATATATAATAGTTTGTGAGTCACAAAAGTACATGACTTCAGATCTGGCCAGGTGGCTCAGCTGGTTGGAGCATTGTCCCGTACACTAAAAGGTTGCTGGTTCAATTCCCAGTCAGGATACATATCTAGGTTGCTGTTTGATCCCTGGTAGGGGCGTATATAGGAGACAGCCAATTGATGTTTCTCACTCACACATCAATGCTTCTTTTTCTCTCTCTTAAAAAATATTAATAATTAAAAAAATAATATCCTCAGGTGAGGATTAAAAAACAAGTAAAAAAAGGTACATGGCTTAATTTTTGTTAAGGCTATCCAACCTGATCCTAAATGGGACTCAAAAAATATGGGATTTTTAAAATGTAAATTCTTTATTGTTTAAAGTATTACATAAGTCTCCTTTTCCCCCATTTAAAAAATATGGGATATTTTAAGATGGCTGAGAATTGCCAGAAAAATCTCTCTTGTTGGGAAGTAAAATACAGCTTTTTAAAATATGAAAGCTTGCTACTATGTGATTATTGCAGGTTGTATGCAATGCATCTGTGAAAACACAGGGCAGGGACTACATACTTCCAGGGACTACATGATGTCTTCCAAATGCGGAAGGCATCCATCAGGTTTATAAATTGAATTGAATGGGTCTCAATAAATGTCACCTAAGTGTGAGTGAATAATGGATCTGAGACTAAAAAACATATACTTAAAAGAAATTAGAAACTAGGCAAATAAATTAGTAAAAATTGAAAATAAACTCAGATCTAATAAAATGGTAATTTATAATTTAGCATATTGTATTGTTACCAGCTACATAATCATAATAACTGAGATATAAAGAGTGACTCCTTATCACTTGCTGCACATAGATATGTGTTAACTTAAATGTTTAGCTAAAAGGGCATAGACTGTCCTTTTCAATATATTAGAGAAAAGATTGTAACTTAAGCATCAAATATAGCAAAAGAGACAATGTTTAATACTTATTTTAGTAATCAATTAGAGTTGCATATATATAAATATAAACATATGTCTAGCTGGAAATCTGAATTGGTGACAAGGTATATTAATCACAATTGTTCTAATGTTATTGAATATAAATTAATTTTAAAATAAAACCTTGTGAGAATCAGTGATCCAAAGCTAAAATCGTCACACAGAAACCTAAAACTCCTGCAACTGGAAGGAATCCATTTTCAGACAGTATCCTGAGTCTCTGCCTTTGAGTCGGAAAGATCTTGATTGCCCTCTACAGGTTATTTAAATAATTTTCACAGATTTGGAGTTTACTCTCTCAAAATATATTTGGGTAATTCTAGAACACAAAAGTAACTTATTTGGGTTTTATTTTTTAAAGAATTACATGTTCACCACATAAAATTTTTGGAATAAAAGTACCTGTAATTCTAATATTTGGAGATAACCACTATTAAGTATTTTCATATATATTCTTGGTTAATATACACATGCACATACATTTTTAGGACTTTTTCCCTTAAAACACACTGTAAATATTTTACTATGGCTGGTTTGGGTATTACTCAAAAATGTATTTTATTGACAAATCATCATTTCTTTTTTTTAAAAAAAAATCCTTATTGTTGAAAGTATTACATATGTACCCCCTTTTCCCCCATTGACCCCCTCCAGCCCCTATCCCAAGCTTTCTCCACCCTATTGTCTGTGTCCATGGGTTATGCATATATGCATACAATGTCTTTAGTTGATTACCTCCCACCCACCTTCCCTCCCTTCCTTACTCTCCCTCACACTCTGTTCCATTATGTCCATGTCTTTGGATCCACTCTATTCATCAGTTTATTTTGTTAATTAGATTCCATATATGAGTGAGATCATTTGATACTTGTCTTTCTCTGACTGACTTATTTCATTTAGCATGATACTCTCCATGTCCCTCCGTGCTGTCTCAAAGGTTAAGAGGTCAAATCGTCATTTCTTATCATCAGGATTTCTCAGTGAAAAGTGATCCTCCCCCCACCAAAAAAAAAAAAAAATGGTGAGGGAGGAGGAGAAGAAGAATTTAAATAAAGTAAAACTTAATAACCACTTAGGAGTGGATCCCATAGGAAGAAAATCAGTAATCTATGGGGGTATCTTGATTTCTCTAAACATAACTCAAACCAGGCTTCATTTACTTACTTGATAGGATTTCAAGTAAAAATATCATAAAGATGTTATGAATAATTTTTTTTACATTTCAGATATAAAGTTGTCATTAAATTAAACTATATAATTGATGTTATTATCTAAACTACTAATCTAGGATTTCAGGCCAATAATAACATTGCCAGAGTAGTAAGGTTAAAATAATACTGCGTTTGAATTAGCTGGATAATTGCATAGACTTCTGCTATACTTGTTCATGATCTTATTTCTCCTCCAAAGTATACACTTTAGAAAATAAAGCTACACGGGGCATATTAGGTGCTTGTCAAAATTAGAAGTGGACTCCTTTATCTAGATTAGGCCTAACTTTGTCTTTTATTCTTTTAAACAAAGCAATCATGCACATTTTTAAGGATGCCAAATAGATTAGTTATCCTATATAATAAAGAGCTAATATGCAAATGGTCATCACACCCTCATGCCCTCGCGCCAGGGCCGGGGGACCTGAGGCTGCACCCCCTGCCTAGTAGGGCCTGACGGGACCTGAGGCTGCGCGCACACCCCCCTCCTCCCACCCCCCCACTGTGTGGGGCTTGATGGGTGTGAGGCCGGCCGGGTCTGGGTCTCACGTGATTTCGAGGTGCGCACTGGTGGACGGGAACTTGACTCTGGGTCCCACGGCACACCCCAGACTCTGACAAGAGGGAGATTGTCATATACATTTGACTAATTTTCTTTCATCTCTCATACTTCTATTATAGAGAAAGGGCAAACAGCAATTTAAAAATATTTCCTATAATTAATTCCCTTTTAGTGTGCATGAATTTCATGTACCGGGCCACTAGTTGTTAAATAATATACAATCTTAAAGCAGATTTTAAAACAATCTTACACAACATTCTGATTTTGACACACTACCTTAGATCCCCTGCTTATGAGTTCTTTCTTTATATGTCCAAGTGGACATGGTTACTCCATTGCTCAGAGAATACAGGTTTAAAGGCCTTTTCCCACAACCCAGCAACTGTTCTGGCATGTAGAGGGCTGCTGTTGTTGTTGCTGCTGATCCTCACCCAAGAATCTTTTTTCCATTGATTTTTATAGAAAGTGGAAGTAAAGGGGAGAGAGAGAGATCGATGCGAAAGATACACATCTATGTGAGAGAGACACATCGATTATTACCTCCTACACATGCCCCAACTGGGGCTGGGGATCCACCCTACAACCCAGGTATGTGCCCTTGACCCTTTGGTGCATGGACCTACATTCTAATCCAGTGGTGAGGAACATCTGGTTCCCAGAATCATTTGGTATGGCTCTACCAAGGCATTAGGGATGAGTTAATTAAATATTTGACCAAATATAGCAGGCTAATTTTTTTAAGTTGATAATTTTGTATGGCCTACGAATGATGTTATAAATATCCAAAGAGTCTTTGGCAGAGAAAGCTTCCCCACCCCTGCCTAATAACTGCGCCATACTGGAGAGAGGTTTTGATCTTCCTTTTTATCTGATGCAGAAATAACTGGCAGAGATGACATTCAATCACAATAACTCCAAGACCTCATTTGAAGTGAGTTGAACAATCAAGGCCCTCCCCACTCCATGACAGCAATATTAAGCAAAAGGCTGTCTCAATTTTTGAAGAGACTTCTTACTCAACTTTGTAATGAGTACAGGTTTTATTTGGTTGCAGTAGTGTGAAGTTCATCGTTTTGAGGAAGTTGTAACCAATCTTGGCAGAACTTTGGAACAAGATTTAACAGTCACAGTTTATTCCATCTTTTGCCCAAATCATGTTTTTAAAAGAGGAAGGGTGCAAGGAGTTCAGATGGTAATTAAATCTATAAACAGTATAAGAGGATTATAAGACTATAAAAGAAAATTTGACTATAAATATCCCAGAAAAATCTACTGGGATTGTTAATAGAAACTGGAAAGAAATTAATAAGGATTTTTTTTCTGAGACAAACTATTGTCTCCTTGACTTTTAAGATAAATCAGATGGCCCTAGCTGGTTTGGCTCAGTGGATAGAGCATCGGCCTGTGGACTGAAGGGTCCTGGGTTCAATTCCAATCAAGGGCATATGCCCAGGTTGGAAGCTCGATCCCCAGTAAGGAGCATGCAGGAGGCAGCTGGTCAATGATTCTCTCTCATCATTGATGTTTCTATCTATCTTTTCTCTCTGAAATAAATAAAAATATTTTTTAAAAAGATAAATCAGATGTAGATAGCTGGTGGCAGTTTGTTTTGAGAAAATTTTATTGGAAACACCGTATAAAACAAACATTTAATAATAAGATTTTAGCACTTCTACATGTGATTATCTTTGACTCCACCACTGATTTGGGCCATAGAGAAACACTGATGCTTTCTTATCTGTGCCTAATAATTTTCCTAAAACATTTGCACCTACATAAATTAATGCAATATAGTTCCATTAGCATTTACTAAAGGAAGTTGGACATTGTAAAGGGAAGGTTATTATCATGAGCCTGTACACTTAAATTAGTATACCAAATGGTCACTGGTGTTGACAGAATGGAATACACCATCCCATTGCTCCAGAAGGTAAGAAAGGTATATTCTAAGAAACTTACACTGATGAGATTACGTCTGGGCAAGATTCTAGCCCTGGATCCCATAGATGGGGAATCAATAATCTATGGAGGCAGCTGAATTTCTCTAAACACAAGTCAAGCCATATCTCACTGTCTTACTTGATAGGATTGCAAAATCAGTGACTCAGGAAAATGTGATAAATACAGAGATACCGATGGAGGCTAAAGCAATTAGACAGATATTAAATAGATAAACGATGGTGCTACCTTGCAAAATGCTGATCAGACATTTGATATCAACCTACAGGGATATTGCCAAGCGAGTATTACAGCGCTCTGTCTTTGTCTCTGCCACTCCACATTTGTCTCAATCAAGAAAGTAATGATAAAAGGCATGTTTGTCAAATTTGGAGATAACAAACTAAGAAGGTGAGCAAATAAGGATTAAAAAAACTCAGCATGCTAGAACAGCAACTCAAATTGAATTAGATAAAATGTAATGGGGTGTTGTTGTAGCTATTGCTAACCTTCCCTTTACAATGTCCAACTTCCTTTAGCAAATGCTAACGGAACTATATTAGATCCTATATTTGAATCCAAAGGAAAAATAATGTGACTGTTAAAAAGTTAATTTGAACTTGTGCTGCTTTAATAGAAACCCGATGACTAGAATAAAGAAGTCCTGATCTTTGCTAGCCACCCACACCAAGAACATCATGAGTGGAGCAGGCATGGCATAAAGCAATTAAAAATTATATCAGCATGAAGCCAGAGAAATGGTAGAGAAGGTGAGAATAGAATCAGACAGAGGCTCAGGGAGGGCACTGGACAACCTAAGGAGATAACTAATACATGCAGTCCAACCTGGAAGGCAATTTGATCTTGAAATATTTCAAGTGGATGGCTAATTCAGAAGTCAAGATGGGCCACAGTCATGGTCAAGCGATCTGATGATGGCAGTAGGATTCCCACCAGTGGGAAATTTAAGAGGATCTGGATGTATTCCAAATAAAGAAAGCTTGGAAGGAGATCTTAGGCAGTGCACCAGGGCCCTATTGGTATCTGGGGCTCGGCCAAATCATTTTGCCATCAAGCACTGTAGGCAAAATGTCTACATGCTATGAGGTTTCTCAAGTATCTTAAATTGTTGGCTCCAAAATACATAAAGAAAAGTACAATGTTAAAACTAATATAATATTGTGATATCAAGTCAGCTGCAATCTAATGCTTTTATAGTGACATGTAAATAATATTTACCATGACTATGAATGCATTTTAATGTGTTTGTTATACTGTGCAAAGGTTTATTATCCAAAAGCCAAAGTGCATGGGAGCCAAAGACTTTAAATGAGGATAATCTGGGGTAGTCAAGGATTAATGGACTAGACAGTGTTAAGCAAACAGATATGAAGTAGCAGACTCTAGAAAAGTCATTCTGAGAATTTGCATGTTGATCAAACATAGGGGATGCCAAGGCTTGACTAGAATGGGAAAAACCTGAGAATCTGACTTAGATCCTGGTGCATCAGGTCCTAGGCCTGCCTGGAAATAAGGGGGCCTCTTAGAGGATGCTTAAGAAACCAGGAACCATGTCTGGACTCTAAGATTCTAAATCTGAAGGACATGATGTAATTCCAAGTCTGTTGCTATTTAATTCCTAAACCAGTCAGAAGTGGCTCAATGACCAGAGCAGGAGTAACCTGGGGTGTGAGTCAAGACAGGGAAAGGAGCCAGATAACTCAGAGGAAGAAGAGACAGGTAGACATGCCCACTTCTCAGGACTTCACACTTCAAGGGGCAGAAAAGCAGACTTGGGGTAGACATCCACTAACATCAACATCAGGTAGTGAATGGTCTCCAAGAAGATGAACTTTTACTTATTATAAGGTTATGCTGTCTAATTATTACCTAAAATCCTAATCAACTATTGAGTTGATTGAGAAAATAGTGAGATGGCCATCTCTAGCAACTGAATAACTTACCACTCAGAAGGTTGGTGGTCAGGTAGAAGACAAGCAGTCTATGAATTGTTGAATAGATTTGTACTTAGGGGTTTTCAATGCTGTCAGAATACTTTAAAAATCTGGCTTCCATGGTTTGCTTGCTGCTTCTTAGGATATGGAGATACAGAGATGGGTGAGAAAGAAATCTCAAATAGCCTTTCGAATAAATGTTATAACAGATAGGGAGCCACTTAGCTTTCTTTGATCCAGTTGGCTTTCTTATCCTCTGCCTAGATGCACAATTACAAATATCTAATCATCTTGGCATGGAAAGGATATACACATATACAAAGCAGAGATACTGAGAAATTTCTAATATTTCTGCCATCATCTGTGAGGAGCAGAAGGAAATGGGGAGTTGCAGACAACTAAGGTTATTTCAGTAGGTAATTTTCTAACCATAGTTGAAATGCTGATCACAGAACTTGGCTTGACTTGACTTGGGGTAGGAACACACAATGCAACAATGCAATATACAGATGATGTATTATTGAATTGTACACCTAAAACCTATATAATTTTATTAACCAATATCACCCCAATAAATTCATTAAAAAAAAACAAAACAGAAAATATTCATCACAAGTTTTACTTCAATTAGGTGCTGGTGATGACTCTGAAAGCAGGAAGGGAACATGTTGGCTCCTGTAACTAGCTCAGCCACTCTCCACTCAGCACTTCGTGTTTGCCAACAGCTGAAAGAAAGGGGGAAATCTCCACCCTCCAACATTTGAACAAAAGTCCTGGGTTTCTCTAGGACTGGACCAACTTGGGCCACATGTCTATTTTTAAGCAATTAATTTGGCTAGAGCATTGCTATGAACTAACTGTCTTAGGCTTGTCTATTGCCAAACCACGAGCCAGTCGCCATAGCAAAGTGCCATGGAGAAGATATTTTGATAATTGGCCTAAGCCAATCAAGCCCCACACCATGAAACCAAAGATGAGGCTATGGCTGCTCCACAAAGGGAAGACCATTTTACGTAGGCTCAGTCATGAATTAAAAGCTTAAATTTCTACATTATCTAAAACTCAGTTAAGTACAATTTTAGACCATCCTCCTAGCTCTATTAAGCACAGCAGGGAGCAATTTTTATTTCCAGATTAGAAAACGCATTCTAAATAGAGTGTTTCAAATAGCAAAGAAGAACAATAACATCCAGACACTTCTGCATTTGTCCTAGCTCCATGCATCTTTATCCACTGACATCAACTTAATTTTATCTGTACTTTCTGCATCACTAAGAAGTCCCCGGGGGCTGAGAGGAAAATTTGAGAGCTTCTATGTAGTTATTGTTGCTAGGAAACAACATCCTTGGTATCCGAGTGTTTGAGCTTTGAGACACTGTGTGAAGCCACTGGTTCATAAAGGAAAACCTTTGGTAAATAGGTTGTTTAGGTGTGAGTAAATTGATGTTCTCTCTTTCTGTAGCAAATGTTCTTGTTGTAACCTTTGAACAATAGTGTATTTGTAGGCCTTTATTCTTTCCTTTGAATCCAGCTGCCATTATTGCTCCCAGGAGAACTCAAACTTCTACTGAAATGGAGTGAGCATTCTTTTCCCCCCATAGCATCCATAATTGTCTCAGTGCCTTGAACACTAAGCCTAACGGGTTTTAGTTAAACAAAGTGCAAGTGAGCTTGGAAATCTAGACCTACACCACTGACCATATAAACGGCTGAATACTATTAAAATCTGAATTGATTGGGCCCTAGCCAGTTTGGCTCAGTGGATAAACTGTCGGCCTGCGGACTCAAGGGTCCCAGGTTCGATTCTGGTCAAGGGCATGTACCTTGGTTGCAGGCACATCCCCAGTAGAGGGGGGTGGGGGGGATTGCAGGAGGCAGCTGATTGATATTTCTCTCTCATGGATCTTTCTGGCTCTCTCTCCCTCTCCCCTCCTCTCTGTAAAAAATCAAGAAAATATATTTTTAAAATAATAATAAAATTTGCATTGATTGATAGCCATATCCCAGCTTTTTGATTGTCCATGACCTTGAGGTGTTCTGTCACTCTTCACAGATGGGAGACATTGAGGAGTGCTGTTTTGGCCCACCCCTCTCACCTCCAAACTGCAAGCCATCTCTGGACTCTCAACTATAATTATCACTTATGTTTCTCCCCTAGGATTCTATAACTCAAAAACTAGCTTGAGGTTGTAATTTATCACTTAGTTACTCGGTTAGCCTAAAATTAACAAGCAGCTTTTTCTATTTTGTTGGTTCCAGATCTACCTATTATAAGCCCCCTGTGAGCAGAATCATCTTTATCAAGGAATACATGTAGCTCACGAACTCTACCAAATAAGTTACCTATATCAGGTTAGTGGTTTGGGACAATAGTTAGAATTCTAAGCAGCAAAGAGTATTCACTAATTCATTCATTCAAAAATATGCATGGGGTACTTACTCTAGACAAAATCTGTTCTAGGCATCAGGAATTTTTTTTAATGAATAAAAGAATGTCCTTGCTTTCAAAAGTTTATAATGTAATATAACATCTATATATATAAAAGCTGAAGCGACCGAACGACTAAATGACCAAATGACCTTTTGACTGGTTTCTGTGATATGCAATGACCACCAGGGGGCAGACACTCAATGCAGGAGCTGCCCCCTGGTGGTCAGAGCGCTCCCACAGCCAACCTCCTGTGGTTGGCCAACCTCCCACAGTCCCTCCCCGCCGGCCAGCCTGCCCCATTGGCCCCAATTGGAACCTCCCACAGCCCCTCTGCCCGCCCCCACCCCCCCCCCCCCAGCCAACCTCCCACAGCCCCAATTGCCCCAATCGCTGGCCAAGCTGAGGGACCCCACCTGTGCACAAATTCATGCACCATACCTCGTGCAGTATAATAATTATATACAATGGAGATGACAACGGCAGAGGTAAACACAGTTATATACACAGATAAAATATTTGCATTATACAATATACTGTATAATTAACAGGATCTCATCAGGAAAGCAGAAACCACTCAAGGTTTTTCAAAAGGGAATTTAAGTGAGAGAATTGGTTACAAAATGGGAAAGGCTGGAAAAGCAAAAGAAAGGAGGAGAAAAGAATGCAAAGGGCAGGAGCTGCTAATAGCCCTGTCCTGGAGCCCACAGGCCTGAATCTGCTGTGTTCCTATGAGAGGTGGTGTTCTAGATGTCTATGAACTTGCAAAAAGAGGTGCTGTCCCTTCTTCAGTTGTGAGAGTCTGGAATCACCTCACCACCTTGGCAGCAATCACAAGCAACTGCACCACCACCACTTCCAGAGCCAGAACCAAGAGCCTTCCCTCCCCTTCAACTTCTAATCTCCAGCCAGTTCTTCTGAAGGACAGCACCTAACATGAAGCTGGAGAGACAGGAAGCCTAGGACCAACAAAACAGAGCAATGTGTAGAAAGCAAGATATGAGATTCAGAAACACCAAGCGAGTAGCTGGCACAACCCACACAGAGGTTTTAATGTAAAGCCCTGGTAATACCAAACCTGGAGCAAATAATTCTTCTCGAGAAGAGAGAATGCAGTTCTGCTGAAGATAAAGGAAATCCATTTGGCTAGCTTAAGCAGAAAGCCATTTAACACAGAGAAGTGGTGCTTACAAAGTTAAAGAACTAAAGTAGTAGGCTCTAGGCTGGGCCACTGGAAATGACTCCCAGACCACAGTGCAGACTAGCCTACTGATAGCTCCATCACAATCAGGAAGCTGGTGTTGGCTTGAGGACCACCAAAGCTAAAACCAGAATTCCTGGGTCCACAACTACCTATACTATAGGAGTTGCACCAACAAATGAGCGCCTCCAACACCACCTCTGACATCATTTAACTCTGTATGATCCAGGGAACCTAAATCATGTCCACAACCTTAGTTGCAAGGGAATCTGTAGTTTTTATATTTCCTAAAGGAGATGAGAACATGCTATCGGAAGCCAGTCCAGACAGATATCTGCCACGGAATGAATTTTATGAAATGTGTAACATTTAAGATACCCTTTGCAAGCTCCAAGAGGACAGAGTCAGGCCAATTTTAAACTCCCAGGTCTTTTCCACCATCTGACACTTAGTCAGTACTCAATAAATATCTACTTGTTGAATGAGTAGAGACATGTACATAGGTTAATGGCTGGTTGTAAAGTTAAAGTTGGTAACACAAAGCAGGGAGTCTTGATGATGAGAAGCAAGAATGCAATATTCTACATACTTTTATTTGATACTACCATATGCTAGGACCTTGGTACATATGTTAGACACTGAGGTATAGAAAGGCATGAGAACCAGTCCCTGATCAACGAACTCAGAGCATGGTGGGTGAAAGACAGATAAGGCAAATAAAATTCAGCATGGTTCTGTGCTTTGTTCAAGGTGAGCACATTGTCTAATTGATAAAAGGCAATTGTGGGCAGGAAGGACTGTGACTGGTTGCCTTGGGTATCTGTTCACACTTCTTCCTACACTCCGTCATGGCTCTCTAATCATTTTATTCTTCTCAGCTCAGTTTTACCTTTGCATACTGAAATCTTTAAGGATGTTACAGTGTTTGTATGTATTCAACTTTGCCCTGCAAGTTTCCTTTTTCTTGCTAAAATTAAATTACTGAATAAACGGTATGAAGTAAATCAGTTTGACACTGACATCAGCTTCCTTTATGTTATTCACTCTATGTAATAAGTAATCTCTCTGCCAGCAGGTCTGCTCTAGCCATCTGGCCAAACCCTCTGCAAAGCCATCTCTAATTCCCTCAGGTTAAGAATTTGCTGAGACTGCTTGTTAGACCAAGATCCTGGAAAGCAGAACTAGGCCTATTCCTAGCCACTCTACATGCTTAGTGCCTAGAATAGTGCTTGACACATAGTAGGCACTCAAAATATGTGTACTGAAATATAGAACATAATTTCCATTCATTTGCCTTGCCATTTTAAAGGTGGTGGTGGTGTGTGCTTCAGCAGAAGTCCTGATGGATGACTAGGAAGCTAAGAGGTTGAGTCCAGAGTTGTCGATGGCAGCATAGAAGAGTCAGCAAAGGCCCACATTAGAGCGCTTGGGACGGGGATGTAAGCAAGCAGGTACCTCTCCTGGGAAGCATATAGAAGCTGTGTTCTATCAGCCTTGTGTGTGTGCTGCCTACTAGAGGGAGGACACCCAGGATCATCATCAAGCTAATGGCAGAGGCATACTGAGGTGAAAAACTATAGGTGAATGAATACAGCCTCAAATTGAGATGAGGGCAAAGGTTGGCATTTAGGCTTTGATCTATAAATAATGTTTCTCTCCACAGAGTTACTGGGTTTAAGAACTTTCTCCCTAACAAATACTTATAATTCAAATATTCTATGTTGTCAACTAAAAGAAAACTCATGTTCCGTCTAGCTCAGAATAGGAGAGCTATTCATTTGTGCAAGGTGAGGAGCCTGCCAAAAACCTGCCTGAATGAAAGACCACCCAGGCCCACATACAGGTGAGCAAAGAGTATGAGACAGGCTAGTGAAAAATCCACACTCAGATCAAGTCGGACAAGAAGACAACTTGAAATTTCGGATATAGTGTCTTGGCTTCTTAAAGGATTTTTTAAAACTAAACTCTTTGTTGATTCCATCCATTTTTTTGAAAAGGCTTATTTCTCATGCCAACTTCCTAAATGGATGATGCTGGGGCATTTTTCATCCAACAAAAAGGGTCCATGGGAGATACTTCTTCTTTCAGGCCAATTGGTTTGTTTCTATCTCATGGACACTGTGAATTTTTTAATTGATCTGATTCTGTGATAGAAAGGCGCTTTTATGGCTATGAAGAGAGAAAGGTCCAAATGATCCTGAAAGCTCATTTCCTTCTTCCTGGCAGGGAGCAGACTCAGTAGATCTGAGTTAAGTGGGTAGAAACACAGGCTGGTCCCAGCTGCTGGTTCCTAAGGCTATGCCTTTCTGACCGGACCCACCTCTTCCACCAGGGCTTCCACTAGCACACAGTCACATAATCACACAAATGTCCATTCAATTCTATAAAAAGAACAGCATTGTAGGCATGGATCACCTCTACTAGAATCTCAGCCACTCAGCCCCCTCTGATGAGCCTAAGCCGTAGAATAATGAGAATTGGGGGAAATTTGCATTTCACTACAACTCTACATAGAATCCCGATTTAAAGCATAGTCATTTTACCATCGCTTGCTGGGAATTGTGTCTTCAGCTCCCAGTCTTCAAAATGAACTCCTAGACCCAATGGACTCTATTTAACTATGCTATATTCTTGGTTTCAGATGGCTATACCACTGATGACATTGAGTTTTACTGGAATGGAGGAGAGGGAGCAGTAACCGGAGTAAATAAAATTGAGCTTCCTCAGTTTTCAATTGTCGACTACAAGATGGTGTCCAAGAAGGTGGAGTTCACAACTGGTGAGGATGTTTCCTCCAAAACAAACTAGGGCACTGTGAAAGAGAGAAGATGTTTTCAACCAAGTGATGATCTGATTCTTTTTCTTTTTCTTTTTCAACTCAGGGTCATATCCACGACTATCACTAAGTTTCCGTCTAAAGAGAAACATCGGTTACTTCATTTTGCAGACCTACATGCCTTCCACACTGATTACAATTCTGTCCTGGGTGTCTTTTTGGATCAACTATGATGCTTCTGCAGCCAGAGTCGCACTAGGTAATGCATTGCCAGTACCACAGAGAGCTGGTGGGATTTAGCTTTAATCAAATAACCAGTGTTTGGAATTATAAACAAGGGTCTTCTCTCATAGCAATCCAAAGGATGCAATTAACATGAGTCCTTGATAATAAAGCACCTAAGTGTAAGCTCTTACAGAGTGAATGTTTTACAATGCCATATCTTTTCAGCATTTTGCTAAAAATGCTGCTCTTAAAAAAGGATCCTGGAGTATGTTCAATACTATGTAAGTGTTTCTTAGAGTATTTTTAAATTCTTATTACACTAATTTTTACTAACGGTGTGATGATTTTCTCGTCAGTCCCTACTTTTTGCAGTGGAGAATATTTCCAGTGCATTATTCTCAAATGGATTTGAAGAAAGCTAGATGTCATGACTATTACCAAGCTATGTTGAATGTTAGGAAATACTCTCTCTTGAACATTAACTAAAGTTAAATCTTATTGATCTGAGTCTCCCTTAAATGGAGCTCATCGTACTTGAGCAAGGCACATATAATTCATCAGCTGTATTAATGAGCTAGGCACAGCTAATTCACAGCTCTATTCTGTGATCAGCACAGAATGAAAATAGTTTCCATCCTGGGGGAAATTTCAGAATTAATCTTGCCATGGTTGAGTAGTTGCTGCAAGCTGTAAAGCTATATTTGAGACTTTAAATGCTTCCTTGGAAAGTTAGAATGTATAGTCTGTTTGATGAATCTGAGCACATGTGGATCTGTCTCATTGTTTTATCATAGAGCCATTTCAATTACCACTTTCTGGGGCTTATTCACACACACACACACACAAGCATTATTTCTGGCTAAGCTAACATACATCTCTTCTCTTCTGAGATTACTGAACTGGTAAGATGATCAGCATACCCTATCATACCTAGATTGATTGCCATCTCTACAATTTATTTCTAGTGGCCGAGTACATAAAGCTCATAAAGTCAAGTGCTGACAGTCCCTTATTAACCTTTGAACATTCCAAGACTAAGAAAAGGAAACGAATAGTTTATTACATCATATGTATGTAGCTGCATGTTATTTTAATGTGAATATGAATATATGTGCTATGGTTAAGGAAAACTTACTGAATGATGTCCAGAATAACAGCTACCGAGGTCATCAATTGTGGTTCTCCCTACACTTCTATCTTCAAAGTTAATGATATTTTGATTAGAGATGTCAGCATATAAATATGCTGACTTAACCTGTACTTTGAGATGTAAAATCTATGGTATTTTAATACTTATCTAACTAGAAAAGACATTCACTTACGAACCCATCTTGCTTTAAAAATTTAAACCAAGGAGTGAAAGCAGAAATACAGTTAGTGGATTTGTAAATGAATTGTTTGTTATTAGCTAGAATTATATTAGGTAAAATTTAAAATTTTATTCAAAAGTAAGACCACTCATGATGGTATTTCATATCATTGCAGCACAATTGAGCTCATCACCCACCTAAGCCATTTTAACTTTTTGTATGGTAGTTTTGACTACCGACTTTATCTACTCTCCTAATGTTGAATAGTCAAATCAGGGACTCTATCTAGAATAATCTAACTAGCAAATGAGCACTAAACTATTTTTCCCCTTTTCATTTCCTACCTTCCATACCTTTTCTACATTCCCAGCTTTCCTTTGTCTGTAATATTCAACTCATATTTCCTGTCTTTATTTTTAAGGACTGCCTTCAAGTTTCAGGTGTTGTTTTTTTAATCTCTGCTTTTATTTTAAATGCCTTTGTTTATTTTAAATGCTCCTTGCTTTTTTTGTCCCTAGCTGTGTGATTTACACCAAAATAATCTCAGAGTTTATCTTTATTCAGCTATAAAATGGAAATAACATACCTGACCTATCATACTCAGCAAGGTCTTATAACAGCCAAATAAGATAATTCATAACCAAGTATTTAAAACTATAAACACTATACAAATGTGTAATATTAGTATTACAGCACAAACTACGTACATGAGATTCCAACTTCTTTTGCACTTCTTATTTTTTCCAATTACCATTGCATCAATACCAAATACTTATTGTGCAGCCACACAAACATTATATGGTTAAGAATACTATATTTAACAAAGTCAGAAATGTGTAACCTTCCCTTTAAGATCTTCTTTAACAAATCCAAATTGAATTTTTTAGGAAGTATTTTCTTGGCTCCAAGGAACTAATTCATTCTAGGTTCTGGAATCAAGAAACTAGAAGTAATATTTAAAAATCCAATGCAACAAGATTTTATTACATCTAAAAAATATGTAAATCAAGTGCTTAATGAAAATTGTGAATTTCTTATATGCTTCTTCTTTTAGTGTTGTCTCTATCAGTTTATTTTAAAATGTAATACTGATCTTGTGATCTAGGTGCATTACAGATTAATGAATGAAGTAGGTTTCCTTAAATTGGTCACCAACTTTCAGCTTGGTAGTGGCTGCTGTGGGGATTAGTATCACAAAAACAGATTTAGAAGGGAGATAAGATGCTGAAAGAAGAAGAAAGATGTAACATATAATGGAATGAGGGGTATTCGACATTAGTCAGTAGGCATATCAATGAGATTTTGATGTGCCTTTCCATCCACTTGTCTTTTTCCCTGGTGCATTATTTTTAATGGTTTTTAATTCTCCATTAGTGCCACATCCCACTTTATGATTTGTTCGTGGACTATGTAGGGAGTCTGCAGTTTTGTATTTCAAAATGTTTGCCCTTTCTGCCCAGTGGTTTATTGCATTACCGCCATCATTCCCAGGCTTCAATAAGGGAATGGCATCTGTCCTCTCAGTCTTAAAAAGAGCAACCTAACAAGTGCATTCAGCTAAGCTGTATCTTTCCATCTCATAGGAATCACCACGGTGCTGACAATGACAACCATCAGCACTCACCTCAGGGAGACCCTGCCAAAGATCCCGTATGTCAAAGCAATTGATATTTACCTGATGGGTTGCTTTGTGTTTGTGTTCCTGGCTCTGCTGGAATATGCTTTTGTAAATTACATCTTCTTCGGAAAAGGCCCCCGGAAAAAGGGAGCTGGCAAACAAAACCAGAGTGCCAATGATAAGAACAAACTGGAGATGAATAAAGTCCAGGTAATGTATTAAATATTCCTAAGCCTTAACTGGTTTGGCTCAGTGGATAGAGAGTTGGCCTACAGATTGAAGGGTCCTGGATTCAATTCTGGTCAAGGGCATGTTACCTTGGTTACAGGGTCCATCCCCGCCTCGGTTGGTTGGGGTGTGTGTGGGAGGCAACCAATCCATGTCTCTCTCTCACATCAATGTTTCTCTCTGTGTGTCTTTCTTTCTCCCTTCCACTCTCTCAAAAATTCAATGGAAAAATATCCTTGGGTGAGGATTAATATTCCTAACAATATTCTGAAATTGAGCAGCAGCATGGTGCTCAGGGCTCCCACAACAGAAAAATAAAAATGTTAGTTTACCTTTAATAAGGTTCAAATACTCCTTCATTTTACGTAGTTGAGAACTGAGGATGGAAGAAGTTAGGTTGATGTTTACATATATTAATATCACACCTGGACTTAAAATTCAACTTCAAGTTCATTATTCTTTATTCTAAACTACATAGTTGTAAAACTATATGCAAAAGAATAATTCCAGGTCTACTTGATAAATAAATGAGAACCAAAGTGAATAAGCACTGTACTCTGGAAGTGGAAATGAGACAATAGAGCACAGTGGTCACAAACACAGTTTGGAATCAAATTGCTTGTATTAGATTCCCAACTCTGCCAGTCACTGGCTTTATAACTTCAGGCCAATCAACCTATGTAACTCCTCATCTAATGTCAGTTCTCAATGTCATCATCCATAAATGGAGACGATTATGGCATACCTATGTCACAGACTTGTTATAAGGACTAAATAAGGTGTTTTGTAAGTTCAGTATTTAAAACAAATCCTGGAACATAGTAAGTACTCAGTAAGTATTAGCTATTATCATTATATACAAGATATTGTCACTCTTTTTCTTTTTCTGTTTATTGGTAAATCTTATGACTTATACTCCCAGTGGATGGAATTAAATTAAAATTAATGCACTGTTTATTCTTTTAAAACATATCTGTAGTCTCATCTTCTATGCCATTTTTACTGGAATCAGTTTAAAATTATGTACATTGAAATACTGTATTCACTACAAATTGTTTTCAAGATGGCACACAGGTGACAACTCAAATATCCATTCATTTAACCAGTGTTCTGAGCACTGCTCTGAATGAGACAAAGTTCCTTGTCCTCATGGAGTTTAGAGTCTAATGTGGGAAGACAGGCAATATACACACAAATCAGCATTAAGAGGATAATTTCAGGTATAGGGATGTGCTATGAAGAAAGTAAAAACAGTAATGGGGATGAGAATGGTTTGGTTCAGGTTGAGACAACAGGGGACTTTAATCAGGTGACTAGGAAGTCATCTTTGAGAAATTATCATTTGATCTGAGAAATAAGAGGCAGCAACCATACCCTGTTCCATGTAGGAAATAAGACCGAGGCTCTGGGGCAGGAATAGCTAGATTCCTGTAAAGTACTGAGAGAAAACCAATGTAGTAAGAGCACAGTAAGTGAGAGAGAAAATGGACTATGAAATGTGGCTGGAGAATCAGGAAGAAGACAGACTATGAGTCTTCAAAGTGTATCTTCATGCTCTTTCCTAGGATCTCAAATTTGGACAAACACTGCCAGGTAATTAGAAAGTTATAAGCAAAGAAAACATGCAGACTCCACCACATGGTCAAAATTCAAACCAATGCATTTAAACAAATTTTTATTTTTGTGTGAAACACTAAACTCGATGCTAACAGAGAAGGAATAGGCATGATTACTTGCCCTCGAGAATCCTGTAACCTTGCTGGGAAAGAAAAGTATACTCCTATGAGGTGATTGGATTATAAAATGAGCCCGGATGGCGTTTATTTTGAGGAATATATCTGAAAGGAAGAAGCTTCCCACTGTCTGAATGCAGCCCTAATAGCTTTAGAAGTATTTCAGCCGTAGTTTTCAAGGCCACCTCTCTTCTATTCCCATCCCCATCTCAGTTGCCTGTAACTCTATTAGCTAGTACTCTGCATAGCTTGGAATGTGTGTTAACTGACACATCATAAAGAAATGCCTTACATAAAGTGGCGTAGTAGAACTTGAGGAAAATTCAGAAGATATGAACTGGGTAGACACTTAAAAGATAGGTAGAACTGTGAAGGTACAAAGGAGAAAATGCCCTTTCACTTGGCTAGAAAAGCAATGTTCTATAGAGAGTAATTAAATGGAAAGGTCAAGCAAACTGAAATCTATTTATTTCAAAAAAATAAAAAGATTATAAAACAAATTTTAACCAATTTTGTGGGGCATTTGCCATTATTCCAGACCAGGATATGAGAATTTTCTAAGGTGCTAAGGAAAAAATAAAGGCAGGGGAAAAAAACTTAATATATCATATCATATCTAGATGTATAATATATTTCGCTCTGAAGAGAACTTACTGACTGACTAATAAATAATTTAAATGTTCCCATCTAGCTAAGCCGGCTGGGTCAGTTGGTTGGAGCATCCTCCTATACATGAAAAAGGTTGTGGGTTCAATTCCTGGTCAGGGCACATTTCTAGGTTGCAGATTCGATCCTTGGTCAGGTTGTGTGTGGGAGGCAAATAATTGATGTTTATTCTCACATCAATGTTTCTCTCTCTCTTTCTCTCACTCACCCTCCCTCTCTCTCTCTCTCTCTCTCTCTCTTCTTCCCTCTCTAGTATAATATATATAATATAAAAATAATGAACTATTGATACATGCATCAACTTGGATAGCTCTCAAGGGGATTATGCTGAGTATAAGATTACATATTGTATGATTCTAATTATCTAACACTCCTGAAATAAAATTATGAAGATGGAGAACAGATTAGTGGTTGCCAGGAGTTAGTGATGGGAAGAAACTGGGTGAAGGGTACATGGAACCTCTCTGATATTTTTGAAACTTTACAGGAATCTACAATATTTTTTTAATGGTTAAAATAAAGACCAAAGGAAAAGATTAATAAAATACATGAAGAGATGGCGAGTCTCAGGAGAAAAATAAAAGAAACTATAACAAAGAACCAATGAAAATTATAGAATTGAAAAAGAATTAGATGGATTAGCACCAGATTTCATCAGCAGAAGAAAGAATTAGTAAAATTGAAGACAATATTGGCCTTATCTCCAATTTTCCAATGCACCAGTTCTTTCCGTAAATGCTACTACCTCAAGGGATGCCTTAACTGACAACCTTCTGTTAGTTTACATTGGGTATCCTCATTATTCATCCTCATGGCTTCCTGTGCTCTTCCTCCATGGGACTTATCACAATTATCTATATAATAAAAACCTAAGCGACCTTCACAGCGGAACAACCAGAATGACTGGTGGCTATGATGCACACTAACCACCAGGGGGGCAGACGCTCAATGCAGGAGCTTCCCCCTGATGGTCAGTGCCCTCCCACAGTGGGAGCACCGCGCAACCAGAAGCCAGGCTTGGGCTCACGGTTGGCGAGTGCAGCAGCAGTAGTGGGAGCCTCACCTGCCTCCGTGGCAGTGCTAAGGAGCAGTGAGTCAAGCGGTAAGGAGCAGCGAGCAGGCAGGCGGTAAGGAGCCAGGGCTCCCGGACTGTGAGAGGGCACAGGCTGGGCTGAGGGACCATCCCGCCCCAGTGCACGAGTTTCGTTCACCCAACCTCTAGTGAGTATATGTTTATTTGTGTAATTATCTTTTAATGCCTAACTCACTATTAGAGTACTAGAGGCCTGGTGCACAAAATTCATGTGGGGGTGGGGGGTAGGGTGTCCCTCAGCCTGACCTGTGACTTCTCGCAATCCGGGACACCTCGGGTAGGGTCCCTAGGCCTGGCCAGTGATCAGGGTTTATCAGGGCTTTCCTTCCCCCAGCTGGTGGCAGTTGGCCCTGCCCCTGCCGCTTGCCATCTGTGTAGCGCTGCCCTCCCCTCCCTACCATTGGTTGCCTCCCTCTGCAGGCAACAGGCATGGGGTGCGATCACTTGGCTGGCCTGGGCCTCCTGTTATGGGGCGATCAATCGTGGGGTCCCCAGATCAATTGCCGCTTAGAGGGAGGCCCTGCCCACCCAGCCAGGGCTCCGCGATCAATCGCCATGCAGAGGGAGGCCCTGCCCACCTGCCCCAGTGCTGCTGGCCTGGTAGCCTGGGCCTCCCTCTTTGAGGCAATCAATCATGGAGCCCCCCCATTGATTGCCCCACAGAGGGTGGCCGGGGCCTCCCTCTGCGGGGCAATCATGAGGCAATGGCAGGGCCCCCCAACCAAATGCATCGCACCCACCATAGCTGGCCTGGTGCCAGTGCGTGTCATAGAGTTGTCATCCAGAAGGTCGTCCGGTTGGTCGTTCTGCTGTTAATTGTTCAGTCAATTTGCATATTACGCTTTCATTGTTATAGAGAGGCTTCCCAAGGGTAGGCACTCTATTATGTTTATTGTTCTTTCCTGGAACAGAGAAAATACCAAATAGTAATTGTTCAAGACGAGTTCTTAATATCACACAAGGTATTAAGTAAGTACATCATAATGTCTTATAAAATCCTTACACTAGTATAGTCATAAAAGTAAGACTGTGGTCCCCTTTAATTTCTGCCCTTTCTTACTGTTTCTATCGCTTTGATTTTTAACATTTCCTAACGATGTTTTATATCTATCACTGCTATTCTTTTGGAATCACAGTATCATATAACTTCAGATAGATATAATCTTTAAAGGAGTGTCATGGCTAAGATTTTGTAACCTTCTTCACATTTGTATGGAATAATAGCACAGTATTTCCATCTCAGGCAACTTATAATCATCCCTGCAGCTGCTCAGTTTTTCCAGATCCCAACTTCCTTGACCTCTTCTAAAACCAGGGACTCAGACAGACAGTGTGCCAATAACAATATAAATGTATTACTTCATCTGTTCAGTGTATCTTTTCCAGGAGTGAAGATAATAATGCAACCTGTGTGGTATTTAAAAATGTTACCCTGGTTGAATTTTAAAAACTAGAAAACATTAGATTTTTCCTTTCATTTAATGGTTAATTGATACTATTCTTTCCTTTTAGATACTTGTACACAGTTGAATTCAAAAGACATATGTGCTGTGGTCCCAGAGGATTTTTCATCTGAGGGCTCCCTAATATTTGCCTTGGTACCCCGGAGCATAGAGTGGCATTGATCATTTATTACACGTTACTTTTGATGGCCTTGGCTGGGCAGTCATGTCAAGGGGTACCTGTTCTGAAGCCTCAGAAGTGCTTGCTTTGTCTTGATTTATTTTACTGCCAGCAGCACTGAAGCATCTTTTTATATGAGTACAGATGCTGAATCCAGACATTAGGAGAGTTTCAACCTCTAAGGTGATAACAGCTGTAGATTCATGAACCCCTCAGGCATCATTTGAAACTAGAGATGGTATTTAGAGTTTTGAAAGACACATTTCACAATACAATGAGACTGTAAGGAAACCACTTCTGGTTCTGGGCCACTTTTGTCCTAATCTGGAACATATATGGTTGTATCTACTGGCCATATTGCCTGCCCATTTGCCAACAGATTAGCCTAAGATTAAATGGTTGTTATATGGATGATCTTTAATCAGAGATAGATTCGAAATCATTTTAAGTCATGGAGGACATGGGTAGGATCTGCCAAATGTGCATTTGCAACCCCAGAAGTAAAAAAAAAACAAACAGAATTTTCCCTTCAAATTAGTTATTGATACTGTAATCTGGACTCTTTTCTCCCATTTTTATTCTCTGTGGTGAGTCATCTACATTTTAGACACCTACACTTCTAGACAAATTTGTAAATGTAAATCAACTTTGTATTATGACTAATTCCAAGGTACAAAGTGTATATGAAAGTAAACAGCTCTCTCCTTAAGTCTAGCTTGCAACAGCTGGATATCTATACTAGCCTTTGAGCCTAGGCCCAGGGCCTCACATCACTGCATCGCCCTCAAGCCAACTAGGACACTTTCCTCAGCCTTTGATGAAACTTTAACTATTCTGACTAGCATCTTGAGTTGCAGATAAATCTGTGTTGACAGTTCATGATCTTTGGTCCTCAAATCCCTGCCCAAATATGACTTGATTCACTTTTTGTTTTTCAGCCTTTGCTGCTTAATCTTACCTAATTTTGACAGTCAAATATTTCTAATAATTTCCAAGTCTACTTCTCTCTCTCTCTCTCTCTCTCTCTCTCTCTCTCTCTCTCTCTCTCTCACACACACACACACACACACACACCCATCTCAATGATCACATCTCATCTGTCTCTTTCTCTTTCTCCTTTTCTATCTAGTGTCTATTGCTTATTTTCTTCTACATACAATTAGGATTATTTTGGTAAACAAGAAAGAAATCAAACTTACTTAACTGGCTTAAGAAACAGAAAGGGAGGGGAGGAATTTTGAGCCAGTATAACTGATGGGTTCACATGTGGCTATATCCACACATTCAAACGGTGTCATTAGAAAGCACCTCTCTTCATCTCATAATCCTTCTCTCCTTTATATTGGCTTTATTTACAGTAGTCTCTTCTCACATGGTCATCCCACAAAAGTACTTTCTTACATCAAATAATTACACTTAAAAAGTCCTAGCATAGAGTTATATTCGCAGGACAAAATTAATTCCTCTGACCAGGAAGATGAAAAACATGAAAGGCTCACCTCAATAACATGCACCAAATGAATGTCAGGGAAATATTTTCAGGAAGGTGGGATAGTATCAGGTATGTCAAACCAATAGGCATGCACCACAATCTATCTCAAACTCTCTGCCTAAAGGAAAAGATCCAGACTCCTTAATGTGGGATACAAGGTCCACCACGGTTTCATTCTGCTTTCTTCTTTTGCCTCATTCCTTCTCCCTCTTCACCAACAGCATTTGGCTCCAGAATTAGAACATAATTTTCCCAAATTGCCATGTTTTCACTCTGTGGAACCTTTGTTTTGGCTTGTTGCCCAGATTCACCTCTTGACTGATGTTTTCCCTCATGCCTCAGGCTGAGTTGGTGCTCCTTCTACAGTTTTGCAGAAGTCCTGGGCCATTGAAACTCAAGCAGAGCTCAGAGAGATGGCTCCAGGTCTGAGTTTCAGAGTTCCATATTCTTCAGACACTTATCAGCCCCTCCTTTGGAGTATCTCAGGCTTGGTTCTGGAAGAGCAAGGGGAATATACAAGATGAACAGCAACAGCAACAAAAAGGCAGCTGTTCTCCTAGAACTTACATTTCACTTGAGGTCATCAACAAATGTGTAGATACATGATCTAATGGTAGATGATGATCACTGTGGTGAAGAAAATGATGGGAAGCTAGCCAGGTAACAACCTGGGCAAGAACACTCCAGGAGAGAGGGAATAGCAGGTGAAAAATACCCCGAGGACTTAAGGCATCAAGGGACAGCCAACAAAAGGACAATATGACTGGAGCAGAGAGTTCAAGGGGCAGAGTGATAGGAAAGGAGGGCAGAGGTGCCTGCAGAAGCCAAATCACAGGGTGCTCTGTGGATTCAAATGGGAAATATGGGTTTTAGTCTATGTCTTGGGAAGTAGCTAGAAGATCCAAATAGAGGAGTCATGATCTCTATTGCATTTTAAAAGGATAACTCCTTTTCTAGAGAAAAGACTAGAGGGCTCATTCCTGGAAAGAGAAAGATCAATTATGCATCCAGAGTTGTGGTTAGAATCTACTTCTCCAAAATAGAGCCATTAGGATCTACTAATACATTGAATGAGAGAAATGAGGGAAATAAAAAGATCCAGGATAAATATGTCTACCTGAGCAATGTTCTGGAAAATGGACAGTTGTTTCATTTTATCTTCATCTTTTATCTTCTCTATTTCTTGAATAATATATGCAGTGTTTAGGTTTATGTAAGTTTATGCTTAACCTTTTATTGCTTCTAGAAATATTAAAGTTCCCACTTCTGCCTGTAGTTGTCAAGACAAGTAAAGAGACATGTAAATCATCTCCAGCGAAGCCTCTGATTTCTTTTGCACCCCTCCCCGCCCCCCCAAATTTTTTTTTAGGAATTTGAGACCAAGGGATTGAGGGTGGGCAGCCCTGGTGAGAACAAATGAGTAACAGCAACAGTGTAAATGTGGTGCATTATAGGAGCGGGATGGGCAGATGGAAGCTGGGCTGTGTGGCTCTCTGTTCTCTGCAGGGGAAGCGGCCATTCCCCTGGACAGCTGCCTTGTGTAGACTGCAGGCTTCTGGAGGGCAGCTCAGTCTGTGGCCAGCATCACTTCACTCGGCTTCCTGCTCTGTACTTCAGACTCACTTAGTGAATATGAATCTAATTGAATCGGCTAGCAAGAAGGAAATGATTTTCTGTTTGCAAAGTAGATTGAGCCTGGAGGTATTTCTCAACAGGGCTTTAAAACTGCCACTGAAAACAAGATTATATTTTATTCCAATTACACTGAAATGAGTTCTGCTATGTTTATATATTTGAAATATCCGGAACAATTATATTCAGTGAGTGGCAACATTTTTCACAGCCTAAGGCTCTGTTTAGGGGATATTGTTAGACAGAGAGGAGAGGATGAGAAAGACAGAGAGTGAGAGGGTGGGAGAAAGGATAGACCCAAGCTAGAAAATGAATTGCATGTTTGCATAGGGTTTCCATTGAGGGATAAAACACAGCCATCAGATCAATGTTTTATGGATTTTAGACATTTAAAAATCACCCTTATGACAAGGGTGGGGGTAAGGGGGAGAGATCAGCCAAAGGACCTGTATGCATGCATATAAGCCTAACCAATGGACACAGACACGGGGGGGGGGGGGGGGGCGGGGTGAAGGGATGAATAGAGGGGAGTTATGGGGGGTGGGATAAGGACACATATGTAATACCTTAATCAATAAAGAAAAAAAAATTTTTTTAAATCGCCCCTATGAATTTTGCCCTACCCTTTCTGTCACTCAGGGGTCTCCAGAAAAAGGAAACCAACAGAAACAGAACAAACTTACACACAAAAGGAGATTTATTTTAAGGAATTGGCTCATGTGGTTGTGGAAAGCAGCAAGTCCAAAATCTATAAGGCAGGCTGGGAACTGGGGCAGGATTCTACTATACAGTCATGAGGCAGACTTTCTTCTCGTTGCACAACTTCAGTTTTGCTTTTTTTTTCTCTGACCAGTTCTATTTAAGATGTTAAGACTTCACATAGTTTCTATTTTATTTTATTTTCATTGAAGTATAATCATCATACAACATTATATGAGTTTCAAGTGTATAAAATAATGATTCTATATTTGTATATATCATGAAATCATCACAAATCTAGTTAGCATCCATCACCAGACATATTTACTGAATTTTTTTCTTACGATAAGAACTTCTATGATTTCTCGTAGCAACTTTCAAATATGCAATACAGTATTAGTAACCATAGCTGCCATGCTGTACATTTCATCCCCATGACTTATTCTATATAATAAAAGGCTAATATGCAAATTGACCAAACGGCGAAGCAACCGGTCGCTATGACACACACTAACCACCAGGGGACAGACGCTCAATTCAGGAGCTGCACCCTGGTGGGTCATTGCACTCCCACAGGGGAGCACTGCTCAGCCACAAGCCGGGCTCACAGCTGGCGAGCACAGCGGCAGTGGCAGGAGCCTCTCCCACCTCCACAGTAGCACTAAGGATGTCCAACTGCTGGCTTAGGCCCGCTCCCCGGGGGGAGCGGGTAGGGAGTGGGCCTAACCTGTCAGTTAGACATCCCCCAAGAGCTGCCAGACTGCCAGAGGGTGCAGGCCGGGCTGAGGGACCTCCTCTCTGAGTGCACAAATTTCGTGCACTGGGCCTCTAGTTTATAAAAGATAACTGGAAGTCTATCTTTTGACTCCCTTCACCCATTTCATCTACCTCCCATCCCCATCCACCTCTGGCAATTGCCAATCGCTTCTCTTTATGTGAGCTTGGGTTGTTCTGTGTTCTTGGCTTTTTGTTTTTTGTGCAATCATTTGGTATTTGGTATCTGTCTTTCTCTGTCTGACTTATTTCACTTAACATAATATCCTCAAGGTCCATCCATGCTGTAGTAAGTGGAAAGAGTTCATTCTTTTTTATGGCTGAATTATATATATATACTAGAGGCCCAGTGTATGGATTTGTGCACATTGAAAGGAAATTAATTAGAAGAAATATTTTAGAGGCCAAGGAGGGACAATGGGAGATTGGCCAGCTGGGGAGGGACTGCGGGAGGGCTCCAGGGTGTGTCCAGCCAATCTTGCCCAGTCCTGATCAGCCAGACCCCAGAAGTAAGCTAACTTACTGGTCAAAGTGTCTGCCCCCTGGTGGTCAGTGCACATCATAGCAACTGGTCACACAGTCAGACACTTAGCATATTAGACTTTTATTATATAGAATAATTTATTTATTCATCCATCCATCCATGGACACAGGTTATTATAGTAAACTAGAGACCCGAAGCACAAAATTCATGCAAGGGGTTCTGAGGGCTGAGGCGGCAGCCCCAACTGCTGCCTCAGCCACCACCCAGCCCTTGAAGCAGCAGCCCCAGCCGCCACCCTGGCCTTCGCAGCAGCAGCCCCGGAAGGACGTCCAGTCTAATTAGCATATTATGCTTTTATTATTATAGATATTGTTGAAATGAACATGGGGTACGGATATCTTTTTGAGTTAGTGTTTTCTTTTTCTTCAGCTAAATACCCAGAAGTGAAATTGCTGGGTCATATGGTAGTTCTATTTTTAATTTTCTGAGGAACTTCCATACTGTTTCCCATGTGATAACATTTTTCTCCCTAAGAATGTAAACACCCACAGTTCAAGGACTTGCCTACTTTCTTCCCAGCACCATGTGTCCTTAGAGTTTAAAAACAATAGTTGTGGTTGATAAGCACTGCACTGCAGTAAGGAGGGAGAGGGTCCCCTACTCCATGTCTATGCAGTGAAATCCCAGGCTTTCCTGTATACGTGAGCCTCTCCAAGGTTCGCCTGTAGTCAGGAGGTCTCAAGGTTAGGTATCATGGCTTTAGCCAGAGGAGATAATTATGGACTTGCACAAAGATTTGGCTTAAATATGTTCCTTGAAGGCTTGTTTACATGACACTACAAAAGTAAAACAAGCCTTGACATCTAACAATATATTAATTCAATTATAATTTATCCATACCAGCTATTAAATTATATCACAGGAATACTTATTAACATGGAAAGATGACCAGGTTATATTGCTAACTGACAAAAGCGGGTTGCAAAGCAAACTACACCCAGAGAAACTGTGTGTGTAAATATATATAAACAGAAAAAAAGAGTGGGAGGCTAGCAAGATATTAAAAATAATGGACTCTGAAGTGATAAATGGGTATTTACTTTATTTTTTGTTTCCTGTTTCTAGTTTTAAAAGTTTCTATGTGCCACCTTTGTAACAACAACAAAAAATACCATATGTGTATATACATACATATAGACAATATATGTATATATGGCTGTTCCCCAAAAATGTATACACACACTTTGAATAATTATAAAGGTAGTGTTTATTAAAATAAATCTTATTTTCAAAATTTAGCTATCAGCTGTTAAAGTGTGTATACATTTTTTGGGACACCTTGTATGTACCTCTATAGATTTAATAAGTGGTAGTTATTAACAACAAAAATAGTATATAAATAATAAATAAATAAATATAAATACAAGTATAAATATATAGTTTATGCATATATACCCACATACACATGTTTTGCGGTTAGAGATCAATGGATGGATGGATGGATGGATGAAGATAATGTTAGCTAGATAGATGATAGGTAGATGATGATAGATAGAGAGACAGACAGACAGGCAGACAGATCGTCTACAGATCCAGGAGGCACGCAGAGCAAGATGACTAGTTGACCGTGTTAAATGAACCCCATGTGGTGTCATCAGTTACAGGTTAATGAAAACAAGCTAATATCCCAGCAGTCGTGCCTGAGCGTGTTCTTTCTCCGTCAGGTCGACACCCACGGCAACATTATCCTCAGCACCCTGGAAATCAGGAACGAGACAAGCGGCTCGGAAGTGCTCACGGGCCTGAGCGACCCCAACACCACCATGTACTCTTACGACAGCGCCAGCATCCACTACCGCAAGCCCCGGGCCACCCGCGAGGCCTACGGGCACCCGCTGGACCGCCACGGCGTGCACGGCAAGGGGCGCATCCGCAGGCGGGCCTCGCAGCTCAAAGTCAAGATCCCCGACTTGACTGATGTGAATTCCATAGACAAATGGTCCCGAATGTTTTTCCCCATCACCTTTTCTCTTTTCAACGTCGTGTATTGGCTTTACTATGTACACTAAGGTCTGTCCTAAGGGTTCGGAAACGACTGCTTTCCTCTTTTGAGTTTTAACCCCACAGGTCCCCAGCAGCGAGACTGCTGTGTTTTTGAGGTAAGAGATTCAGCCATCTAATTGGTTTTAGGTCTTGCATATCAGTTTTATTACTGCACCATGTTTACTTCAAAAAAGGAAAACAACAACACTATTTTTTTCCAGTCTACTGTGGTCCAGGTTATCAGCTCCTTCGAGCTCTGTAATTGCCATGTTTACACACACACACACACACACACACACACACACGAAGAGAGAAGTTAGATAGGCAGCTCTTGAGCAGTCCTTCCTAGTTGCCCTGATTTTGTCATTTTTTAAAATAAGAATGAAAAGAGGGCCTAGTTCTCTGTGCAAGCTGCTTCCTGGTAAACTGTAACAGTCTCATACTGCCAAAAACAACAACACAATTTCCAGGATCTCAGCAGAAAAAAAAACAAAGCCATTGACCAGTTACAGATTTCCAGGAAGGAAACTAAGAGGAGCCTACAAGAGAAAGACTCCTCCCACCCCTAATTCTCACGTAGCAGCGTTCTCAGCTCCCTGGAAGAGGAGGGAGGATTGGCAAGCACTGGTGGAGGTCACGCAAACCCAATCTTGCCAGTTTCACTTCACCATTGAGCCTGACGTTCTGAAAAATGCTTCTTTCTCAGACTTCCAGGCTGATTTAAGATTAACATTAGAATCCAACCTGGTAACCATTGAGAACATTTTTCCTTTCTTCTTGAGAATGAGGAGTTTGGGGGTTAATGACTTTTTTTTTTTTTTTTAACTATTTCCAATGAACAGCCCTGAACTCATTCATTAGCCTGGAATCACTTGACGCTGACATGAAGCCATGCCATCACATTTCCCTGGTTCCTGCTCCAGAGAGAGTGAGAGGAAGGGGGATGGGTGAAGAGGGCTTCAAAGATGGGGATCATTGCTCTTTCCATGAAGAAGGCAAGACTTATCTGCTGTGAAAAGGGTGCCTGGGCGGTTACCTGAACTGCCAAATCTTAAATCAAATAGTATATATTTCTTAGCCTTCCAGAGAGCAGTTTCTAATGGCGATAGGCTAGTTGCACCAGCATCAACTGGCACCTTATGGCTCTGCTCTCTGAGCTCTGCATTCCAAAATATGAAACGATTGCTTCAGGAAATGCACATTGCACCCATTTTTGTGTCATACTTCTCTGAGGCCAGATTTCTATTTTAAAGGGAACCTTCAAAAGGGCAAAACCACAGATAACGACAAACTCACTGGGCCTTCAAACATTTACACCAGACCCTAGCTACACCCATTAATCACTGTCATCACTGCTCTGCCTTATCTCTGTTCATAGATTACTTTGGTCATGGTCATCATAGAAAGGGTGTCTCTCAGTAACCCAACACATGATTCTAAATATGTCTAACCAGCTGCAGATGAGATTCATACCATTTTATGTCATTAAAGATTCATTGCTTTTTTTTTTCTTTAGCTGAGCATCAAAGAATTCTATATGTTGATTTGCAAGGTGGTGTGAAACCCTGAGTTTACCAGTCAATTATGCAGGTGTCTGGGACCCACTCCTTGGGTGTAAAATAAGGGTTGAGGAAATAATAGGATGATTGCCTCACTTGAAGACCTGGGCTTTCTCCCTCAGGCTGTGATGAGGGTCCATGTTTACAATAGCATCAGCTGTTAGACATTATAGTCTGCCTTGAAAGATAAGGCTGAATTCCTATTGATGAGCCCAAGGAGAGAGTTATAAGATATTCTTCCAGAAAACAAGAGGAAAAGAGAATCCCAGAATGAATGAATGGTCATGGCTATAGTTAATACACACTGGTAAAAATGTGAAAACTCTGCTTTAACTGGGAAATTTATCTCAATGGTTTCATAAGAAATGAATAGGGTATGGGGACCAAATTTTCATTCAGGTTTTCATTGTATAATCACAATCCCCTGGTCAAGGAAATCTTTAGCTTCTGGGGACAAGTGATCCATTTTGAAACTAATTAGTTCCTTGCAGGTGAGATGCTCTGCCATTGTAAAAGTCCCCCAAATGACTGTAAGGTTAATATTTCCAACGACCACCCGGGAACCACTGTGTAGCCATCTATTTTAAACACAGGAAGGGACACTTTTGGCTAATGCCTAACAGGAATAAATCATTCTGATGTCAAAGCTCTTTAAAAGTTTTTAGAGATGAAATGCTAAATCAGAAAGGAAGTATCCGTAATCCACGCTCCTTAACAAAACAATGTTTCTTTATCTGTTTAGATCATTCTTCTTGGAAAAGACTGAGGTAATTTATATTTTTATTATTTTTTATCTTGCCTTAAAAGTCTAAAGAATTTTATGCTTGTAGGTTAAAATGTATCTCTAACAGGGGGGGAAAAAAAGAACATTTTGAATTCTTATATATTATTAACCTTTGTAAAATGTAAAATTCGTAAGCCTGAATATTCTATCAGGCGTGAAATGGTGTCACTGTATGGCCCTCCGGATGGTAAGGGGTCCCAGCCACCATCATGCAAGGCCTGTTCAATAGCTCTGATTTTAGAGGCCGTGGCAGCCCCCAAAAATTGAGAAGCTGCCATATTTCTGTTTAATGACCTCTTTTCTGACTTTTCTTCTGGACGCCTCCCAGCTGAACCCTCCCCTCGTTGGACCCCTCCCACTCTTCCTCCAGGCTGAACAATGCATGGAAACATACCCTTCCTTCTCCGCCTCTCTCCCTTGTTTGCCCAAAATGATATACGTAAAACATGAAAGTTGATAGACATTCTCAAGTGCCCTCACACCGATCCTGTTCCTGAAAGATTCAGACCAATGCCTCAAACAGGGGTTACTGTTCAACTATTATTTGGTGATTTTCTTTTTGCCATGAAAATAGCCATAATCTCTCTTCTTCATCACTGAAGTGGCAGCGAGGCTGGAAATTGTATGGACTCTTATGCTACAGTCATGTCCAGGGGACCCCATGTTCACAGTCCACAAACTGTGACATCTATTGTGTCATACATGTAACCTGTGAAACCCCGCACCCATCCCATCTTTCACTTGACAGTGATGACTACACATCCATCCCTTCCACTCATGTTGTTTGGCTTAAAGTATCAGGGGTGACGTGTGTTACACTTACCAGCTTCGTGAAGCAAAGACCCAGGTAAAGATGTGTTTGGTTTGAATTCCTGGAGACTGTAGCCTCCATTCTCTACATTGCCAAATAGAAGCAGCAGACTGGTTGGTCATTCTGCTGATTAAATGATACGTGTTTTCATACAAACCATCTTATTGTGCATTACAATCAGTGAAAGATTTTGAAAGTGCCAAGAGAAAAATGTGGTGCAGAGGATAAAGTTTGGTTTAGGGATCCAAGTGGAGGCTTTCCTTAAACAAACAGTTTGTACAATACACAGAAATGTTGACTAAATTCCATCTTTCTAAAATCAATGACTACTTTATAAATATTCATTTCAAAAAGAGCGAAATTAAAATTTGCCTAGTTCAACAAAAAAATAAGGTATATTTATAATGCTAGAAGGAAACTATCTCCAAGATTTCTTATACAGACAATTTTGAATAGTATCTTACCAAAGGGTGATATGCCACATTTTTTTCTAATCAAAGCGTAGTTGTGTGTCCCAGAGGGAAGCAAAAGGCACGTGCCAGCATTTGTTCTTGTTGGTTCAGTCAGCAGTTACTGGGATGCGGAGGACAAAGCTGTCTCGGTTTTCTGAACGCAAACCAGTAAACCACAAGGTACACTTGGTCATGGAAGTAGACTGTCCTGTAAACTTCCTTGTAAATTCTGTACATAGCTCACTGAACTGTTCCTGCTGCGTGGTGGTCCTCGGCTCCGGGCGGGCCTCTGAAAACGCTGAGCGTTGTAAATACTGTAAGCTTCCAAGGCACTTGCTTTTCTTCCTGAAGTGAAATGACTAGTGATTTGGGTCCAAACCAGAATCCTTTTAGCTCTTGCTCTCTCGCCGCCATGTTCTGTGTGCACTTGTGTAACTCTGCCAGGTGTCTGTGACCACTGCCTCACGCCCCACCCCCACTGGAAGGGACAGTAACTGCCTGCGGGGAAGGCTGCACACCTGTGGGGCTCGGGGCCAGCGCACCAGCAGAGACAGAAACTGTGGCCAGCTGCTCCTGGAAATGTGTCCTGAAAAGTGGACGTGTTTCTGAGTCATTCGTGGCTATTTATATATTCAGATACCGAATTTCCTGTGCTTTTCAGGGGGTAAGGAGTGGAAGAGATTATCAAAACCCACAGGTGATCCGAAGCTTCATTTGCACCAATGCTTCACCTTTGAACTTTTTCCCTTCCACAACGTTTCCCAGAACTTTTAATAAGACTAGAAGTGGATGGATGGATTTCATCAGGGTAAACAGTCAACTGTCCAAATGATGGGAAGGAGAAAAGGAAGAGATAGCAAATGACATTGATAACACAAGCTGGCTGGCTCATTTCTGAAAGACCCAGAGGGAACCGTGTCACTATTTTTAAAGGTAAAGAGAAATCTTGGGAATGAAAACAGATGTTTTACAACTGGGGGGCCCAAGATATGTTTGATGTATGCTAATTAAACTTAAAAGAGAATTTGATAATTATGTATTCTCTAATGTATTTCTCCCCAGTCCTGATATTCTTGAAAAAGACTTTCAGAATGGTGGGATATGATGCCATAGATGTGTTTCC
This sequence comes from Corynorhinus townsendii, assembly GCA_026230045.1. Lineage (NCBI taxonomy): Eukaryota > Metazoa > Chordata > Mammalia > Chiroptera > Vespertilionidae > Corynorhinus > Corynorhinus townsendii. The sequence continues at coordinate 29,781,753 of JAPDVU010000001.1, forward strand.
ATGCAAACTGGCAGTCCCAGAGAGGGTGGTAGTGTCCACAGAAGTTCACAATATCCAAGCAAGCAGGGACATCGATTGGTATTTTTCTTAGGAATGTTTTAGAGTGTCCAATGTCTTTCTCAGAGGTCATAACTTGGCAAGACAGGGCTTTTTGTGCCAGCATTTTAAGTGCCAGAAGGATGCTGGGAGCAATCATTGTGAGACATTTTGGTTCCAAGATGTGCCAGTGAGGGTCTACCATCAATTGAATAAGAAAAATATCCTGTTAGAACTAATCAATTTCTACAATCAAAATACATTGTGCTTTTTACTTTAAACGTGCTTTCTCTAGTTAACTGAAATCAATGATACTGGCAGAAAATTAATTGTTAGAGTTACAACTCAAAAGCAAACATTTGAAAGGGAATGCTTTTTGATAGAAGAGTTGCAAACCGGAACATACTAAGGTCCTGGTAGGGTACGGGAAAGAATTTGGAGTTAGCTTTTACTTCTCCAGGAGCAAGAATTTCCTTATTGGAACTCAAGATGTCTAATATTTGTTTTGTTTTTCCTAATCAAAGAGTCCTTGGTACAACACGGACCTCACAACAGTCCCTGATTGGCCCCTACTTACCTTGCACATCCTGGAGCAACCAGCACTCATCACAAAGGCTTCAGTAGGAAATAAGTGTGGGAAAAGTCGGTGTAGTAGTTCTGAGCCAGCTGGGAAAGAACGCCATTCCATTGAACAACGCTGCCTGCATTTTTTCTGCAGATAATAGAAAAATAAATGAATAAAAGTAAATCATTAACAGGCATGGGCAAGAAGGAAAAAGATGAAAAAGTCTTTCCGCTTCCTCACCCATCCACTTCAACCTTTCAACTTACCTGAATTTCTGCCTACTGAGGCGGCCAAATAAACAAGGGGGGGAAATAGCAAGTGCTTTGATGAGCCACTCTGGTAATGGCAGGGTACACCTCCTATTAGCACTCAAAACGCTAAGGATAACTCTTTTCTTTACTCATTTTGTATAAAAGCACCATAATAAATTTAAAACAAATACAATAAAAATAAATATATAAATCATTAAAAGAGAGGCCAAATAACTTGGTACATTTGCCTTAGGTATACAGGGTCACAGATTCACTAGCTTAAAACAGCCCCAGGGGAAGCCAGGGGACAAAGAAGCGCAACCAGTGCTGCTCTCTGGCCCCTGGTCTCCCCAGGCTTCCTTTGGAAGAGAAATGGGGGAGAGGGGAACATTTTCCAGTACAACTTTTGTAAGTGACAAGCATTAAAATATGATGTGTGTGTGCATTTTGCAGGTGTGGCTGTGTGAAACAGATTACCTCTCTTGTGTTCATCCCTTCCCAGCGCCACAGAACCCTACCCCTCATGCCTTAACCCAATGAAATTGATTCATGTGTTTTTCCTCTTTCTCATTTCAAACCTCAAAAGCTATTTTGCCCATGAATAGCTTCAGCTTCAGCTTCTGTGGACTTATATTGCGCATCTTCAACTGAATCCACACACCCAAAAAATAAATTTTAATAACTTCCCCAAATTCCTTCTCCTGTCGCCTTTAAGAGGCTTTGGGCGGCAGCTTGTATGCTCACATAGCCTCCTCTGAACTGCCTTGGGTTCATTTTTTCTGCTTTTCAGTCTTGATGTGAAGAGTATATACGTTTACATAAACCTTCTCTCTCCCAGTGTAATTCAAACTACAGTGGAAATAAAAATCATGAGCTGAAGCCTAGGAAAATGTGTATCTACACCAATGTTCTTTATGTTATAGCTGTAATACAGTGAATTCATGCAGTATCAATTCTTTTTCTTCAAACTCAGTTATTCATACCCTCCTTCAGCTATATTAATTGTACACCATTTAAAAACCTATTATTTCTCCCAGGGTAGCTTATCATTCACATAGCACACGACTAGTTACAAACTACCCTCCAGGAACTTGACCCATTTTACCCTTTCTGCATCTTATTCCTATTACAGATTTTCACCCCTGTGATTCACCCTACCTACTCTGCCTTGACCTTCTAGCAGACATTAAATATAGTTAGTAATTGGACAGATCATAATGCAAACTGTCTAAGTTTCCCCTATAAAATATGTAGAACATCTTTTTCCTCTAGATAACATTTCTATACTTAGAAAACAGCGAGTTCTCTAAACATTATACTTAGCAATGTGCAACCTAACGTTAAAAGTTAACAATAACTGAGCTGCATGGTCGGCAGAGGGGAATTACAGTGGGATACACACCTTGGAATTCAGACTGTGTGACCGGGCCTTTCTGCTGTCTCTACAACTGCCCAATAGTGTGACTTTGGACATGCCACCAGAGGAGCTCCAACCTCCCTTCCAGAGCTAAATTTCAAAGGGAGCTGTTTTCATTTGTATGGAGAGTCCCAGAAACACGTAGGAGGACCATGGCCTCTGCTGACATAGCCCCCAAAGTTAATAATGTTCCTTGTTGAGTGTCTTTGGGAGTAAGCCATCAGGTGTCAAGTGAATTGAATTTAAAACTTTTCTGTTCCTTTTAAAAATATATAGAACATAAAATTAAATTTGCAAGCAAGTGGCAAAAAAATTATTTTATGATTTTGGTAATGGTCTACAGTATTTCCCTTTAAGAGCATCAGAGACCCTCAGATAAGGTAAATCAGGGTGGTGTGTACTTTTAGGTCTCCAGAAGGTGTCACTCAGTCGGGAAAAGCCAAGAAATACCCCTCATGAGTGGAAAAGCCAACTTCTAAGTAACATCTGAACAGAAATGCTATTGCAACCCCCTTCAATGTTGCTCCCCGTTCCTGGACGCCATCACTGTCTTGTGTTCTTTCTGCCTTGATGATCCCGGTCTTGATTAGTTCAAAAGTGAGTGGAGAGTGGGAGGAGAGAGAACAATTTCCACTCATAACAGCTAGATTCTGAGTATGCCCAGTAAACTCTCTAGTTCTCATTTTATCCTTCTCCTCCACTCTTCCCCCAGCCCTCACACCAAAGCCTTTCACTCTTCTCTTGAAGGAAAGCACAGAAGGAATCGTTTTCACAGCAACTGAGTAGCCTAAATTGTGCCCTGGTTCTTTCTGGATAACATTGTTAGGGAATGTATGACCCAGCTTTCCTAAGACAGTTCCAGGGGTGTGTACTTATCAACAGAACCACCTTTCACTCCCAAATTGTCCATTTACATGATAAGTTATATGGTCACACTAATAATCAGCTCTCATAATTCCCATCCCTGGAGGGTATGAGAAATATTAATAACTTAATGTTAACACCTTGGAGTAAATGTATGTCTTGGCTCCCTATGGAATCATTTGTGAAATCTGACCTGTCTTCTCCACCACTAATGGGCACCTTCTTTCTCCTTGTTCCCCTTCTCAGCATCCAGCAAGCTAATCTTCAGGCTTTCCCTACCCTTCCATCACCATGGCCACACATCCCAAAAGGTTCTTGTTGCTATGCTTAAAGCTTTACATTTTATCCCCGTTATCCAGACTTTCCTCTACCTCTCTTCTTCCCGACAGGATTATAAATCAGGCCAACATCATCCAAAAGCCAACCATGAGCAACCTTCCCACATTCTGTTCACTCTCCTGCTAGTCCTCCCTCAATTCTTATGACCATTTTGTCCTAATAATAGGTATTTCATTTGTGCATTTCCCGGTACTATTGCAAATAGATGCTCTGCCTCCCTAAATAAAGTATAAGATCCTTTATTTGGATTAAATGGGTAAATGCCCCATTTTCTTATTCTATTGTATTGCCCAAAGCGTCTATTATTGTGCACATGGTACAAGGTCTGTTAATGCTGATTAAACTACCCACCTTGGTGATTGCGGCCATAGAGAAACATGTCTCTAAGAGGCAATGCTTCAGCATTACAGGTACTACTCTGTGAGGCAGGTGCTCCCTCTCCCCTCCCCCCATGTTGTTTGAGCTCTAGAGAGCCTACTGGTATGTCTACACATCTCTAAGTGAGTTTAAAAACTGCAGTCAAAGTTACACTGAACTCAGGCTGGGGTCTGTGCAAAGTGGTCACTGAGATTTTTTTTCCCATTGCTTATGACTAAACAGACGGAATCCTAATACCACCCTTCTAGATTCTACCAGTTCTGGCAGAATGGAACATTCTATGCTGATAACTAGTGCTTTGCCTTTATGGAAAAAGGAAAATCTTTATTTAAAATTCATTTTTCCTCATTTCCCCATGTTTGCCTTCTTACACGCTTTTTAAATCTAGGTTTTGTGGGGCTGTTTGTGCTCAAAGCTGGGACTACACTGCATAATTGGAAAACTTGAGAATTCAGACAATACTTACAGAGAGCATTGCACACCAAATTTCATTCCTGCCAAGAAATACACAGAAGTTTAGAATTATCTAGAGGAATGGGCCGTTCTTGACCTTCATCACTGTCCCTCAAGACCGCATACATAGATGTACGGTAAAATACATTTCTCCCCCCTTTCAGTAGTCCACTTTCCTGTTCTGTTCTATTATTTACACGTTAGCATAGGAAATATATCATTTGCAAGCCTTACCTCAAAGTGGCAACCAGCCACCCCACTTTTACTAGATAACATATTTTTCTACTTACTATTCCCCCAAATACACTGAATTTCTTTTTTTTTTAAGCTAATGAACTCACATTAATGTTTCCTACATCTTTTAAAAATACTCATTGGATAAAGCTTGAAATATTTTATATTTTGCAACAGTGCCCCAAGACATTTTTTTAAGGAAGCCCCTTGATTATTCTAACTTACTGCAGTGTCATAGAAACAGAATTATATGTCCAAGTGACATTTCCCATTCAGAACATCCACTACGCTTCTAAGTAAGGAACTCTTGTGACCAGCTATGCCTATATTCATTGACCGTGTTGCTCTACTCCTCCGTGTAGAGAGGACCACGAACCCTCTTGATAAAACTACCATGTGGCATTACTACAAAGTCATTAGGTTGCATGAAGTTTCTGGAAATCCCAAATGGTATAAATGTTTACAAGGAGCAAAAACTGTTTGACATCTTTAAATAAGCTTTTTGACTGCCAGGCAGCATTTTATGCCATTGTGATTGGAACCTAATGACTAATGTGAAATGATGTTGACATGTCATTTAAAAGGTCAGTGGAAATGTAACTTGGACAGTTTAATATTGTTTAAATCCAAATAACACTGTTTCTGAGAGAAGTGCATCTGGGTTAGGGTGGCTTGCTTGAAAAATTCTCTTGGCTGTCCATCATGCCTGAATAGTTATTTCACTCCTTGATCTGGGGAGACATGGCAAAAGCCTTTGCATAGTGACTCTGGGGGTTTGGGAAAGCAGGATTCGTTCGGCTAAAGAAAGAAAGATTATCATCATGCCAGCAATGGAAAACATCTTTGGCTACCACCTCACCTAAACCTTGATTGAATCCAAAAATTATGCTAACTCATGCAGCGTCATGGAAAATCCAAAAATCAGCTAAACTTTCCAAATCAGACTCCTGCTATTTTCATTCATAGCACCCTGTACTAAATAGCTGGGGCTTTCCAAAGCAGGTGCTACCTATACTAGTATACAGAAAGAAATTCACAACTTCCGTTGCCTCTCCGATTTCGTTATGCTAAACTCACCAAATAGGTTAGAAAATGTTAATTGTTTGATTCCTTGTGATTTCAAAACTCCACTAGTCAATTTGCCAAATTGTCTAGTCACCCTCCTACCAAACATGACTGAGCTCGTCTCCCTCGGATGGGTATCACAGTTCTCTCCCTCTTTATTTGTCAGCAGCAGAACTCCTTTCATTGCAGGAACTTAATGAAAGAAATGTAAACCACAGTATTTTAATGTTCTTTTGCTCTTTTGACATAAAAGTATTTGCTTTCTTATATAAACAGGTACTTTTGTATATCTACCAGACCCCAAATAAAACTAAATGGCAAGAATGAGTATTTCTGGAAACCTATAGAAATTTTAATAAAATGAGACAAGTTTAACAAATGTCAAGAAAAGAAGGGTAGACTCCTTTTATAATTCAAGTTTCTATTTTGTATTCCTCTATGAGCATTTTCTGACTGAAACTGCGGCTCTGTCTAGTGAAACTTGTATGATTTTCTGTAGTTGCTTTTCACATTTGGAAGCAAACTTTCCTAAAGTGTGCTTGATTGTATCCTTTCCGTTAAGGATTTGATTAAAATATTCTAGCTGTTTCAGCCATTCCTTGTTATGTGCTTAAAATATGTGACGTTATGCCTTTGCTATCTCAAAAACGATCTGTGGACAAGATCCATGAAGCCTGCAGACTGTGATCTATACACATAAAGAAGAAATAGATTTTTCCTCTACGCAGTGAATCAGTGAGTAAGCAACTGTTCGGCATCCTCTGATTCCTGCCCCTTCTGCCCTTCATGGCCTTTTTTTCTATTCGTAATCATTCATTGAGTAATCGTGTATTCTTGTACAATGCAAAACCAACTTACATGCAATCAGGTAAGGACACAAGACACACTTGTGCCCTCAATTTCAGGACTCACAGATACCCTAGCAGTCACAGGACTGTAGTTCACTCAATAGTTGTGTCAGCGATGTGGCTTTGCTATAAACTAAGTTGCTGTTTTCTTTGCTTTTGGACTCTAAGATTTTAAACGTTGCAGCGAATTAAGGAAAACATATTTGAAGGCTGATGTGAAAAACCATCAGCTATTCCTCCGAAAGCCGTTGTGCAGCTTCTGAAATGTAGTTTATTGCTGTAAATATGTACTATTTATGTTCGCTTGTTTATTCCTAAAACAAATAAAATTTTTTTATTCAAAATGCCTACCTGTAAAAAGTTTACTTTGTACTATTTTAAAAACATGCACAACTTCAGATATATTTGTATAATATTTAAAATGTTTAAAATTCTGAATCTATCATTGTAGAGCTTTTATGTAAAATTTAATACAAAGCAAAACGCTTATATTTGGGAGAAATTCTTTGCAGTATTATCCAACAATTGGTGGGGAAACACCAACACTTTTCCCTCAATTTCAGGACTTATTTCTGTACCACTTTGATTTAAAAAGAGAACTATCCTATATAATAAAAGGGTAATATGCAAATTGACCCTAATGGCGGAACAACTGGTCACTATAACACTCCCTGACCACCAGGGGGCAGACGCTCAATGCAGGAGCTGCCTCCTGGTGGTCACTGCACTTCCACAGGGGGAGCACTGCTCAGCCAGAAGCTGGCTCATGTCTGGCCAGCGCAGCAGCAGTGGCAGGAACCTCTCCTGCTTCCATGGCAGCACTAAGGATGTCCAACTAATGGCTTAGGCCTTCTCCCCGAGGGCTCCCAGACTGTAAGAGGGATGTCTGACTGCCAGCTTAGGCCAGGGGATTGGGCCTAAGCTGGCAGGTGGACATCCCCTGAGGGCTCCTGGACTGCGAGAGGGATGTCTGACTGCCAGTGGGCCTAAGCCAGCAGGTGGACATTCCCCGAGGGGTCCTGGGCTGCCACTCAGTATATATATATATTAGAGGCCTGGTGCATGAATTCATGCATGGGTGGGGTCCAGCCAGCCTGGCCAGGGGAGGGGACATGGGCGGTTGGCCGGCCTGCCTGCTGGTCGAACTCCTGGTCGAGGGGACAATTTGCATATTAGCCTTTTATTATATAGGCTATACACTGAGTGGCCAGATTATTATGTGTTCAGAGATCATAATAATCTGGCCACTCAGTGTCTATACTAGAGGCCCGGTGCACGAACATTCATGCACTCGGGGGTCGGGGGATTCCTCTGCCTGGCCTGTGCCCTCTCGCAGTCCGGGATCCCTTGGGGAAGTCCACCTGCTGGCTTAGGCCCGCTCCTCGGCAGTTGGACAGCTCCCCTGAGGGGTTCTTAGCACTGCCCTGGAGGCCGGAGAGGCTCCTGCCACTGCTGCTGCGTTTGCCAGCCTTAAGCCTGTGCCCGGCTTCTATTAGCCTTTTATTATATAGGATATATATTAACACACCTTACAAACATTTGAATGGACAGTTTATATATTAGAAAAACAATAAAGTCTTCTGGTATTCAAAAATGATCCCTAAAACAGATTTTAATAACATCCATTTGTGAGATGTGTTATGGCAAATTTCTTTTCAAATCTTCACTGTAAATATATTCATTAGAGTTGGCCTATTTGTCAGCTTTTCCTAATTTGAAAACTTCCAACCTCCAAACTCATTCTCTCCCTTCAGAAATATGTTGGCAATAAATAATTAACAAATTAAAGGTGTGAAGCTTTACTTACCCATTAATTGGTAGTAAGAGTCTAAACTCCAGAGGAAGGAGGACAAAGGTCCAGCCAGCCTACTAACTGGGAGTCAGCCCTTTACCAGCAGGATCTACACCTGCAGTGTTACCGGGGGTTTCAGAGACATCCTACACTGGCTATTGTCCCCAGAAGATGATGTCATACAATGGGAGAAATGAATGGCCATCAGTTTCATTTAAATTAGAAAAAGAACAAAATACAGGGTGTCCCCCAAAAATGCATACACACTTTAACAGCTGATTTCTATTACATTTTTGAAAATGAAATGTATTTTAATAAACACTGTTTTTATAATTATTCAAAGTGTGTATACATTCTTGGGACACCCTATATTTGTAGCATGTTTGAAATCTGCTATAAGAATTACAGGTAATAAGAAGCTAACATAGGTAGATGTGCATTGATGTTGTCACTCGTATCAGCCAAGGATGGGGAGAAATTCCGGTTGGTAGGAAAGTAAAATAGTGTGGTCACTATGGAAAACAGTATGGAGGTGCCTTGAAAAGGTAAACACAGAACTACCATATGGTCCAGCAGTCCCACTTCCAGGTCTTTATCCAAAAGAATTTAAAACAGGATTGTGAACAGATATTTGCGCTCCTGTGCTCATTACATTAGTCACAATGGCCAAGAAGTGGAAACAATTTAAATGGCCATTCCTGGGTTATTAGATAAAGAAAATGTATGTACTTACAATGGAATATTATTCAGCCCTAAAAAATAAGGACATTATCATATATTAAATCAGCAATTTTCAACATTTCTCACCTCATAGCACACATAAACTACTGAAATTCTATGCCCCGACCCCCAAAATATTTTGCCAATCTGACCAAAAAAAAAAAAAAATAGGTATCATTTTGATTCACTCAACCAGACGGTTATTGTTGTGTTGGCTGTTGTCATTTTTTTATTTGACAATCTAAGTTAGAAGAGATCAGTGCCTGTGACTCAACAGTCAGGTATGGGGTGTTTTAAAACTTCTTGTGGCACACTGGTGTTAAACTGCTGTGGTAGATCACTTACCATAATGAACCTTGAGGACATTATGGCAAGTGAAATAGGCTCGTACAGAAGGAAAAATACGGCATGATTCCACTCATCTGAAGTGTCTAAAGTGGACAGACTCGTGGAGCAGAACGCAGAATGGTGGTTGCCAGGGGCTAGGGGATGGAGTTGGAGAGCCGCTGTGCTTTGCAGTTTCAGTGACACCGATGAAAACGGTCGAGAGGGCTGCTGTACATAGATGTGCATAGTTATGCTGCACTGAACACTGAAAGGTTTGTTAAGAAGGTAGAGCTCATGTTAGGTGGGGTTAGTCTTGTGTGTGTGTGTGTGTGTGTGTGTTGTTTTGTGGGTTGTTTTTTGTTTGTTTTTTTGCCACAATTAAAAAAAAGTGGTACAGTGACTTTGAAAAAGTTTGGCAGTTTCTTACAATAATTATGCAATAAAATCCAGCAATCACACTCCTAGATACTGCTCAGTTAATGTGGAAACCTGTGTCCACATAAAAACCCACTTGTGAATGTTTACAATAATTGGCAAAAAGTGAAAACAACCAATGTCCTTCGATACGCGAATGGATAACCAAACTGCGGTACAGCTATACAGTGCAGTAGTATGCAGAGATAAAAAAGAAATGAGGTACCAAGCCACAGAGACATGGAAGAATCTTAAATGCATATGCTAAGTGTAAGAAGCAAGTCGGAAAAGACTACATCCTGTAGGATCCCAACATATGACATTCTGGAAAAGGTAGAACTATTATAAACTTTTTTTTAAAATCGCTGGTTGTCTGGCGTTTAGAGGGTGTAAAGGGCTGAATAGTAAAGCACAGAGGATTTTTAGGGTATTGAACTATCCTGTGCAGAGGATACATTACCTTAGGCATTTGTCAAAACTCAGCACTATTCAACACAAAGAGTGAACCTTAATGTACACAAATTTAAAAATCACTTAGGAAGTCAGGTCCCAGCAAGTAATAGACAATGATAAAAAAACTTAACTGTACTACAAATATATAAAACCACCTCACTGGAACATATTATTAAAAGAAAATTAGGTATGAAGTCTGAATAAACTATAGAATTTAGTTTAAAATAATATACTTATATTAAGTCATTAATTATAATAAATGTACAGTACTAATATTACACATTAATAATCTGGGGAAAATGCATGTGTGGTATACGGGATCTCTCTGTACTTACCTGCTCAATTGTTTTGTAAATCTAAAACTGTTCTAAACAAATATAGTCTATTTACAGAAAGAAAAGAACAAGCTACAGATTGGGGGAAAAATGCTTACAAGACATACATATGATAAAGATTATAGCCAGGCTATATAAAGAACATCCAAAATTCAATAATAAGAAAACAGTCCTATTTAAAAATGCGCAACAGATCTAAACAATTTGAAAACCTGTGTCCACATAAAAACCCACCTGTGAATGTTTACAATGATATACAGATGGCAAATAAGCACATGAAGACACTCAATATCATTAGTTTTATTAAAACCACAATGGGATACCACTACACACCTATTAGAATAGCTGAAATTAAAAAGACTGACAAGTGTTGGTAAGGATGTGGAGGAGGAATTTTCATAGGTTTTGGTATGGAATGTAAAATGGTAAAATCACTTTGGACAACAGTTTAGCAGCTTCTTGAAAACATAAACCTACCACATGTCCAATCATTTTGTTCCTAAGTATTCATAGGAAAGCTTAGCCTATATAATAAAAGGCTAATATGCAAGTTGTCCCCACAGGCAGGAATTCAACTAACCGCGAGTTAGATGTGCGCTGACCACCAGGGGTTGGCGTGGAACATGATCGGCCCCGACTAGAGCAGGACCGTGGCGGGATGTTGGAGCAGGTGAGCCGGTGGTGCCAGGCCATGGCGGGTGCCAAGGGAGGCCCCAGCTGGCAAACGGCAGCCACTAGGGACCCTACCTGTGCACGAATTTCATGCACTGGGCTTCTAGTGTCCACATAAAGATATGTACAAGAATTTCACAGCATTCAGTGTATTATACCAAAAAATTTAAACAACCAAAATATTCATTAATAGGTTGGATGGACAAATCAGGGTAGACTTTTACAGCAGAATACTTGACAATAAAGAGTGAACTATTGCTATGTGCAACATGGATGAGCTCAAAATAATGCCGAAAGGAGCCAATCACACACAGTATAAGCTGCATGATTCTGCTTACATTAAACCCTTGAAAATGTGAACAAATTGGAATCTTTCATGGCAGGAAGCAGATCAGCAGTTATCTGGGTAGGGGAAGGGCACAGGAGCAGGGATTACAAAGGAATAGGACACTTTCAGGAGTGACTAATGTTCACCACCTTGATTGAGGTGATGCTCTCCTGGGTTTACATATATCAAAACTTGTCAGATTGTATATGTGCAGTTTATAGATATCAGTCAGATTTCAATAAAGCATTTCAATATGCTAATGTAGTGATAACGTGATACTAAGTAGACCACGATTTTTTTCCTTCTCAGAGAGGAAGTGCTATATGGAGGGTTGCAATATAGAACTTTCAATAATGACATGAGGAATTTGCACAAGATCAATCAACTGACTCCCTAAGCACACTGTTTAGTTCAGCTGATATATATTTTTCATACCAAAATTTCCCAGTGAAGAAAGTATATTGATGAAAATTCTGGCACCAGCTCCTCATCTATAATCTATATAATAAAAGCATAGTATGCAAATTATCCCCTCACCCGGGAGTTTGACCAGGGGGCGGGGCCAACCAGGAGAAGGGAGGGAGGTGCCGGCTAGAGGCCGGCAGCCACTAGAGACCCAACCATTGCAAGGATTTTGTGCACTGGGCCTCTAGTCTACTAGTATATATATAAAAGCCTAAGTGACCGGCTGACCGGCCAGTAGCCACCAGGGGGCAGATGCTCAATGCAGGAACTGCTGAGCTGCGGTCACTTGGCAGTGGCGGTTCTCAGGTGATGCACCGGAACCAGAGAGGAGGGAGCCTGATTCCGGGGTACGTCACCCACAAACCGCCCTCTCGCAATCCAGGACCCCACGGGGGATGTCTGAGTGCCAGTTTCAGCCTGATCCCTGCAGGCCAGGTGAGGGACCCCACCGGTGCACGAATCCATACACCGGGCTTCTAGTTAACGTATAAATAGCACAGAGTGGCAGAAGTCTAAGATACATTTTAAGAGCACCACCTAGATTACACTCTGATATGCATTAACCTCTCTAAGTCTATCCTCATCTATATATAATGAGAGTAATAATAATTGCTCTGGACACCTCAGATAATAGTCTGATGCTCTAATGAGCTATAAAGCTTACAAATAGCAGGTACCAATTAATTATGTATTACTGCATTATGTAGAAAGTAATTTGAAATAAAATTGTTTTTATTTGTTCAGAATGCTTATCTTTAAAATTAACTGAAATTAAAAATGGTCTGTTTGCCAACAAAGTTAACATTCAAAACTGTTAAATTCAATATTAAGAGTTTATAAAAAAAATGGACATAATTTTAGCTATTGAATAGTAATATATAAACTATACAATGACATATATTCTTTTTACCAGCTCATGCTCTTCCAGCCAGACATAGAAATACCAGAGTAGCAGTGTTATTGCATTTTTTCTATGTTCTAGTATAAGATTTTAGTTTATAGAATTCATAAACTCAAAATTGTCCACACAGTATTTTCTAATTCACCTGAAGAGCTTCTTTCTCTAAGAATTTTTTCATTTTATAATCTTTCCTTTGAAATATGAGTAAGATATGGAATCTCCTTAGTTATATATAGCTATACAATCTTTAAAAGTTATTTTTAAAATATCACAAATTAGTCATTCATATATATATATACTGTATATATCCATAATACACATCTTTGCTATTCACATACATCTTTTAGCAAGATTCAAGTTTATTTGTGCTTTGTATGTTAACATTACTTTAGAGCCTATTTTTAGTATTCAGTAAAATTCGGTATCTATCAAGATCTGTCAAATATTTAATAAATGAAGCAGAACAGTCATAATGAAAATATGAACTGCTACTATAGCTTTTTATCTTTAATTTTTTAATGCATTTCCTGTCAACCATATAATTTCCTGTTCTTTAGGGAACTTGATAAATTTTTATCTTTGTCATCTCGACATGGCTGCTTTCTCAGCATAGCATAATAGCATATTGCAGGTTTTCTGAGCACACAGTATTCACTGTCATATCAGTTGTAACAGTGGAATCTGATGATGCTAGTATTCATCATTTCCAGTTATTTGAACTGCAGGATGACCTTAAAAACAAAGGAGAAAGGGGAGAATCAGTTTACACCAGAACGATGCCAACATCTGCTGTACGAGATGCTTTTAGTCTGTGAAGTGTCCCAAGAACTGAAAACAAATATACTGCTCAGTAACTGGTGGCACAGGGCTGCCAGATCCATGGTTCAGAATCATTTAACGTTTCTACCAGGCTCTACCCCACACCCCATCAGACCTTTAGCCCCATTCAAAGGCAAGCCAGTACCAGTTCGGTGACTGGGCAGGGGGACCAGTCATCCAGGCACCAAAATGGCTGAATAACTGCAGAGTATGAAGGGAAGCTGAAGTATATCAGGGTTTAAAAAAAGACAGACATAAGAAGATTGGTTAGTGGCAAGAAAAACTAACTTTAATCACTGAGATTGATCACTTGAGAAAATGCTGAGCAATAATGAAGGGAACATACATAACAAAGATAATTATTTTTATTTCTTCCTCACAGCAGCAGTTTCTACGATTTAAATATTATTTGTCTCATTAATTGAACACTGGGAATGGTTACTGTTATTTAGCCCTTCCTTTGTAAATGTAAAACTTTTAGTCATTGTCATTCATTGTTCTATCTTGTCTCAACCTGATTTTGTCATAACTATAAGGTATATTTTTGTCTCCTGTAGTTAAAGCAATTTTCTATTATTTGTCCAGTTAAATAAGACACTCTTTTTTTCAAAATCATGCTATTTTAAATCATAAAAACTCTTCAGAATTAACTAATATCATATTCCCAAGGTAAAAAAAAAATTTTTTTTATCATTAATGTGCACTGGAGCAAAACAAATCTAGCTGTTAGAACAGCACTATTATTCTTTCAAAAATAACTACTTGATAAATTTGGAGCATAAATTATGCTCCAAAGTAATTAAAATTACAAGTTATAATTAAGTTAATGTCTAAATCTAAATATACATAACTAAGTATTTTCTGTGCTTGACAAAATATCAGGAAGAAAAGAAATATTAACAGCAAACTATGTGATTTTTCTTTTATGGCTCTATTGGTATCTATCAAAACTTAAACATTTTAAACCACAAAACAAAATTAAAACAAACACCTTATTAGCTGCTTCCAAGGAATTTATTAGGTTCTGTAGCTCTTCTTGACTCATTTCGATAGAATATGGTTTGACTTCACCATTTTCTTTTACATCTAGATGAAGGTTTAAAAGTGGCATTTGTAATGTTGCAATCTTGTCACTGGAAAGTGCAAGCTGGTTAAAATGAGGAAAACAGTAATTAATAGATATTAAACAGCCTATATTAAATATGCATCAGAGCTTATGAACAACACATTTTATAAAAAAAAGTACTCCTATTCACTGTCAAGTATAGGGAAAGGTGGAAGAAGTAGCATCCAATGGATCTAAAATACGAAAACTGTTCTTTATGACTGTCCTTGAAAAATGTTTTTAAATGCTGTTTTAATAACACATTACAGATTTTCCTTGGAGGCAGAAACACCTTTACCAATGTTGGGAAGACTATAATGTCTAGAAAATTCCAGCCCAAAACAGATGTTAAATATGTACATACTAGAGGCCCAGCCTGCCCCTCTCACAGTCCAGGAGCCCTCAGGGGATGTCCTACTGACCTCCCTCTGCGGGAGGCGACTGGGCTGAGCAGGGGCAGGCACCACCCCCATCACCCTGGTGCTGCTGCCACTGCCGGCCACCGCACCCACCAAGATGTTTTCATCAACATGGACTCCAGTCCCTTCACCACAAAAAAATGACAACTTTCTTTAGGCATTTTCAAGATGTCTCTTTCATAGGACACTTCTTTCCTTCTTTCTTTCTTTTTTATCCTCACCTGAGGATATTTTTCCATTGATTTTTAGAGAGTGTGGAAGAGAGAGGGAAAGACAGAGAGAAACATCAATGTGAGAGGGACACTTCGAATGGTTGCCTCCTGCATGAGCCCTGACCTGGGCCCCGGCTAGGAGGGAGCCTGCAACCTAGGTACATGCCCTTGACCAGAATCAAACCTGGACCCTGCAGTCAGCAGGCCGAGGCTCTATCCACTGGGCCAAACCGGCTAGGGCAGGATATGACATTTCTTAGCCCTCCAGCAGTGGACCTTCGTTTTTTCCTCCAGGAGTGTGGTGGAAAAACCCTAGATCACCTTCTTGGATTCTTATTGCCCAGGTTACCAAGAACACTGCGAGTGGTGTACCAGGAGCTTAGCCAATGAGCGGTCAGAAAAGGTGTTTCCTGTGCAGCTCACGTGCAGAGGAGAAACTGCCGGCGTGCCGCAGCTGGCAGGCCCTCTTCTCGCCAGCCTGCCCGTTGCCATGGCTGCGCGGAGGCCCAGAGAGAAGAGGGCCTGCCAGCTGCAGGCCTGCGCCATCGTGGCTTGCCTCACCGCGCATGCAGTCCCCTCCCACCCACTGCGCGTGCAGCCTCCTCCTGAGCAGTTGTAATGTTACAGCGTCCTGGACAATTTGCATATTACCAATGTGCATATAGATAGATAGATAGATAGATAGATAGATAGATAGATATACATATATATATATCCCCACTATTTGACACATGTAATGATTTACAGCTCCAGTTAATGAAATTTATCATTGTAAAATTATTACACCTGGTTTGGATATTTATAATACACTGATGTCCAGTTAATACAAAAGATATTTTAATGATCTTTGATATCTTTATGGGACACTGCATTCTCAAAATGAAATTTTAGATGTGTACTATAAAAAAATAAACATTTTCTCCTATTCAAAAACTGAAATAAAAACATACTCCTAAATAAAGATTCTCACCTTTAACTGCCAATCAAAATCCTGTAGCTGTGCAGAGGAAATATCAACTATTTCATTTAACAGAGTCTGCTTAATTTCATCTTTTCTACTTTTCAAGCATTTCATGATAGCTTCTTGATGAGATGAATTCAACTGATTCAATTGCTGAGATATCTATGAACATAAAAATAAATGGTTATAAAATAAGTGAAAGGACCTCTCTATCTAAAATGTAAACACATAGTTCCACTCTCCTTTCACATACCGTTTAAAATGGTAGTAAATGAGAGGAAAAAAAAGGTACTTGTGTCACTATGAAAAGAATAAGATCAGAATACATAACCAGCAAACTAGGTTTTAACAAATTTTTGCAAAACAGAAAGTAAAGGAAAAGGGCTGACTGATGAAGAGCAGGAAAGTGATTACATCTGGAGACCACCAAAAAAAGCTGGTATAGTTATATTAATATATCAGAAATGTTAACAACTGTTTAACTGTGGTAATGGGAATGCAGGTGTCAGCTACTTAACTTTCAGTTTTCTTCTATAACTTTTAAATGTTTCACAACTTAAAAAATATAAAAAAACAAAATAAAACTACAAAACCCAGAACTTCTACAATGAGATTTCCTACTTACAATAATGAGGTTTTTCTTGTTAGCTACTTACCAATGATGGCCCTTATATTATATAGTGTCCTAAAGACCAACTTAATAAAAAATCTGAACACTATTTATTATTCATTATAACATATAGGAATTTAGACTACAGTTACCTCTTCATCAGATAATTTTTTGCCCACTACAGCTTTGAAAAATTTGGTAATATCTTCCAGAACATGCATCCATTCTGTGGAATCCCAAACACTTTGATAATCCTGGTAGAGAGGATAAGTTCGGCCACAAATGCCATCAATTATTTTGTGAAGAAGCTAGAGAGTAAAAACGAAATAAATGTAATTATGAGTAAAATTATAAAGCAGATTTAGCTCCCTTACAGCAAACATGAACTTCTCTTGTTGAAAGAAGTTCATATCATCTGCAAGAGCAGCTGAGGTTTAAATGTAACTATTTATTTATTTACTTTTGTTAATCTTCACGAAAAATATCTTTTCCATTGATTTTTAGAGAGAGTGAAAGGGAGGGAGGAAGGGGACAGAGAGAAAGAAAAAGAGAGAGAGAGAGAAATATCTATGTGAGAGACACTGATTAGTTGCTTCCCACATGCACCCCAACCGTTTATGTGCCCTTGACGGGGAATCAAACCTGCGACCCTCAGGTGTGAGGGCCGACACTCTAACCCCTGAGTCACACCAGCCAGGGTGAAGTGTACTAGTAACTACTGTTAACATTATTTCATTAATTAAAAGTTAGAACTTCACACACACACACACACACACACACACTGGTTAAAAAGTTACACTGGTGTTTTTCCAATGTTACTGAAAGGAAGATGGTGAGTATAAAGGATTCACCTTGGGATTCCTTAGACATTGTATGTATATCAATTACAACAACAAGTGTAACTCTTAGAGCAAAGTCTTTTACTGTAGATCTACAACTACATTTTCCCTTGCCTCCATTTTCCACAACATTCATACTTACTTCTTCTGGTCCATCCAAGAAAGCCCTCAGTACCTTTCTTTTCCTTTTTCACGTTCCTTTTTCTCTATCCTACCTTAATATCAGCAATGGAAATCCTAACCCATACAATAACTGAACACAGTAATTAAGACTGCAAATTTTGGAATGAAACTGGCTAGTCTGAGTATTAGTTGTACTACTAAACTAGTTTTGTCAAGTTATTGAAAAGTTCTGTGCTTCTGTTTCTCGTGTATAAAATAGGACAATATCTATACCCTCGTAATGTTGTAAGGATTAAAAAAGAATGCATGCACATCACTTGCCACATTGCTAGCTTATACAAGGCACTTAAACATTGCTAGCCATTATCATCATCATCATCATCATCATCATCACTGTTCTTACTACTACTGCTATGTTCCATACCTTCAACATATATGAACTGAGTACCTACTATGCCTGCACTATACTTGGCAAATGATTAACATGGTATTCTTCCTCAGGGGCTATTTATGTCTTATAAAAAGAGCATTTCAAGCCAAACAGCTTGGAAATGCATGTTAGCAGCAAGTCTTTCACCTCTTTCCCCCTGGATCATATTGACTCCGTTTTAAGGAAAAACTTCTCTATAACACCACACATATCAGAACAGAGATGAGCTACTGGTGACCCCACTTCCAAAAGCTGGCTCATGCGCCATATGAATTTCTTCATTTGTAAAATCAAAGGAAGGGGTTAAGAATATTTTGTTGTGGTTTATCCTGGCAGGAATTAAGTAAGTTTATCCCTTCTATTCACCCCCCCCCCACCACCACCACCACCACCACACTTTCCCCACTATAAAATGGAACAGAGACAAAGGCAGGCCAAACTTTGGAACTTATAAAAGGTCCTTACCACACCCCCCTCTATCACATTATGCCGGCTAAGCACCCATGCCCACCCTCCCCCCATACTGAACGGAACAGAATGGGGACTTAAGCAAAGCTGCCCATCATTGGTGTCCAGATGACTGTCCCACTGATAAAGCTGAGTTTAATGTCCATTAACTGATTACTTTCCTCAACAACAAACACCGATTTAAGAACCACCTTGAGCCAGACACAAGTCTCAAGAACTGGAGGTATAAAACAAGTATCTGCCCTGAAGGAGTTCAGAGCAGGAGAGAGACCAGTGGCAAGAGGACCAGGCAAGAAGCTGCTGAAGGAAGACTTCCCCAGGCCTGAACTGCTGGGGAAGGGGATGGCGGGAGTAAACATACTGACATGTTAATGACAGTGCCAAGTGTCAGGCATGGTCTGAGGTCAGCAGGCAGCGAGAACCACCGCTCCCACAGCTCAGGCCGAAGCTCCCTATCGCCTATGTTGCTTTCTCCCACGGTCAGCAAATTTCCTTCAGGTCCAAGACTTGGGGCGCTAAGTAGTTTTTTGCTTGAAAGTTCAAGGAGGGGAAAAGCCCCACTTCTCGGCCAGATTTTCCTGTTATAGCAACCACTGGGCTTTCTTCCCTTCACAGTTCACCATCAACTTACTGTGATAGGTACTGACTGTCTCCACATTTCTCTCATCTTTCAAACTCAGGTTTTGCTGCGGCCCAGAGCAAGACTTCCAAATGCCAGTGCCTTTGGCAGTGAGGCTAAACACAGGAGCATGGCACAGACTCACTCCGGCCACCTGACTCCTGCTCACCTGCCTTCGCCACCCTCCTCGGCTTCTCTCTGAATCTCAGCCCTAAGAATTACCGCAGGCCGAAACCGGTTTGGCTCAGTGGATAGAGGGTCAGCCTGTGGACTGAAGGGTCCCAGGTTCGATTCCGGTCAAGGGCATGTACCTGGGTTGCGGGCACATCCCCAGTAGGGAGTGTGCAGGAGGCAGCTGATGGATGTTTCTCTCTCATGATGTTTCTAACTCTCTATCCCTCTTCCTTCCTCTCTGTAAAAAATCAATAAAATATATATTAAAAAAAAAAAAAGAATTATAGCAGGTCCTCAAAGCCCCCGGGCGGCGGCGGCGGCAGCGGGACTTCCTCCAATAGCCTTTGTGGCTGCTGTCCTCTGTCTGAAACATGCTCCCCTCTAGCCTGTCCGGTTCCAACTCATCCTTCAGGACTACACCTAGAAATAAATCTAGATGCTCCTGCTTTGAAAACCTTCCCTCGCCCCTTCAAATCTGGGTTTCTGGGTTCAAATCCCGCAAACGCATGCCTGGATAACTCCAGGTTTCCGTCCTAGACAGCAAGCTCCCCCAGGGCACCGCCTGGGTCTGTCACCATTTCGCCTCACCCCGGCGGCGTCAGGAAAAGCTGGAAGAACAAATGGAGGAGGCTTTCCGCTTAGGCCACCCTGGAACACACTACCTGATTCAGTCGCCCCGTTATTGGCAGCACTTACCAAGTTTTTTCTGTTCCCTGAATGGGCCCAGGTGCTTCTCCTGGTCACCACGGTAACCCAGGCACTTAGCACTGTGCCGAGAGCGGAGGCAGCGTTTGGGATGAATGAGTGAGTGAGTGAATGAATGAATGAATGAATGAAACTTAGGTGAGAAGCTGCAAACTACCAGTCCACGAGGTAAGCTTTCAGACTACGTGGCAGCTCCGCGCTCCCCGGGGTCACTGGGTCCCGGGCCACCCCAGGAAGCAACTGACCACCCCAGGGAGCAATGGGCCTCCCCCACCAGGGTGAGGATGCGGCCGGCCCGGCAGAGTCTGCGCGCAAAGCCCCCTGAGGGGCAACTCCCGGCCACGGCGAGGAGGTGGCGCCCCAAGTCTCGGCCTCCACAACTTACCCGGAGGAACAGGGTCCGGCCACCCGAAATCCCGCCCCTTGCCCTCCCTTCCCTGGGCCGCGAGCCCAGCCCGCGAACGCGTCTGGGGTGGACGGGCCTGACCCGCCCGCCAGGCCGTCCCACAGCCCCGGCCCCGAGCCGCCCTCACCTGCGGGCCCCGCTCGGGTGGAAGCTTCTGCAGCCGCCACAGCGGCGTCCCTTCTTCCGACTCCATCCCTGGGCGAGTCCGGGTCACGTGACGAGGCCAGGTCGCTCCTCCCCGCGTGACTCCGTGGGCGGGGCCTGGTGTGGCTATGGGCGCTGTGGTGCGCGTGCGCAGAATTGCAGCCCAGCCTTTCCTGCCTATGGCCGCATTGCTTAAGCACCGTTGTATGATTACTTTGAAGGCAAATTTGCAAATCTCTCAAAGTTTTCAACTTCATTGAGAGTTTTACTGAACTTTTTCTGCACTCTTTAGAAAGCCATCTACT
The DNA here is from genome assembly GCA_026230045.1 of Corynorhinus townsendii. NCBI lineage: Eukaryota > Metazoa > Chordata > Mammalia > Chiroptera > Vespertilionidae > Corynorhinus > Corynorhinus townsendii. The sequence continues at coordinate 29,802,949 of JAPDVU010000001.1, forward strand.
AAGGGTAACCATATTTGGATTGTACCCGGCCCATTTGTCCTGGAGTTTTGATATATATCTCTTACTAAAGTATCCTGATTTGGAAGGTGAATTAGGGTTTAATGTGGGCAAGATTATCCCACTTCCTAGTAACAGATAAGAGAGAAGTCACTATGGTTGTCATTTTTTAAAAAAATTTTATTTATTGATTTGAGAGAGAGGCAGGGAGAGAGAGAGAGAGAGCTTCGTTGTTCCACTTATTTATGCATTCATTGGTTGCTTCTTGTATGTGCCCTGACTGGGGATAGAACCTGCAACCTTGGCTTATGGGACCATGCTCTAACCAACTGAGCTATGGGGCCAAGGCCCACTAGGGATGTCATATTTAGCAATTAAAATGCACAGGTGCCCAGTTAAATAAGAAATTTCAGATAAACAACGGATATTTTGTTATAAGTGTGCCATAATGATTGCATGGGGCACACTTATACCAAAAATGTATAAGCAACAAGTTATATTTTTAACTTCTTAAAATATTATAACAAGATAACATTTTGTTATACATGTGCCATAATGATTGTATGGGGCACACATACCAAAAATGTATTGTTGTTCATCTCAAATACAAAGTTAACTGGGTGTCCTGTTTTTATCTGTCAATCCTAGAAGTCACTTACCTGAGCTAAGAGGCACAGCCTGAAACCCTAAAACCCAAACAGCTTTCCTGTAATTTCTCTTGTTACTGCAGTTATTCCTTTAATTGGGTGCTGAAGAATTCAGCGGTGATAAGACAGTCCCTCCCATCCAGAATGCACCATAAGGAGGAGACAGAAACAGGAATTACAGTCTAATATACATTTAATTTTTAAAAAGCAATGCAAAGTAATGAAGCATACCATAGAGGAGAAAGTAATTATTTTAGTCTGTCAGCTATGCAGAGAAAAATTACTCATTATTGGCATGCTTTAAGGTGTAGCTCTAATGCCCTTTCTCTACTCTGTGGCCCCAACTCTTGGAGGTGAAAGCAATTTCTCCCTCTTCTGAATTTTCATGACGGTCCCTCACTTAAAATATTTCTAGTTCTTAATATAGGTAAGTATGTACAACTCTTATTGTTCTAACTGAAACATAATTGTCTTAAGATGTTTCGTGTTTGTGCATAGGGGCTCCCCAAGTAATAGTAAATGAGGAAAAAATCTGGAAAACAATCTCATTTATACCTGTTAATAAGTCTACTGAAGGCAAGGTCTATTTCCTGACAAAACTAGATTTTTTATATTGTAATAATTGCACTAATAATATCTATCAAGAAGTTGCTATATGCTGCCTTGGCCAGTGTGATTCAGTTGGTTGGAGCATCATCCCATACACTGAAAGGTCGCCAGGTTCCGGTCAGGGCACATGCCCAGGTTGTGGGTTCCATCCCAGTCAGGTGTGTATGGGAGGCAACCGATCAATGTTTCTCTCTTCCTCTCTCTCTCTTTCCCTCCCCTTCCCTCGCTCCCTTCCTCCCACTGTCCCTCCCTCTGTCTCTGAAATTTTAAAAAAAATCTGCTATATCCAAGCAATGTATATATTTTATTTTATTAATCCTCTCTACAGCCTTGTGTGATGGGTGATTATCCCAACTTTAAAGATGAGGAAACAAGGTCACAGAGAGAGCAGTTGCAAAGTCACTGGTCTGAGTCTGGAACTGGTGGTCTCAGTCTTTGTGCTTCGTGTCCCTAATGAAGAAGGAAAGGCATTTTGAGGTGGTGTGACTACCTCACGCCATACAACAGATTACTAAAAGCAAATAGGCACAGCAAGCAGGGCACAAGAGTTAGAGGACAAAGCATTAGGTCCTGGTTTCTCTTTCAGACAACACTGGATACCAACAATTTTTCTTTGGCATTCAACTTTTAACAAATACAGCTTACATAGTTCACAAAGTGAGAGAGAAAGAGAGCTTATTATTTGCGCTTTGATGTTCTTATGTGTGTAATCCAAGAGGTTTTCAAAACATATTTCTGGCTCTTCTCATCCTATTTATGCGAGTGTTCTAGCCCCCCTCTTCCAAATTTTACTTGTAACGAAGGTTAAAAACATGGAGCTAACCTAAAGTTCAAACCCCAGCTTGGCAAATTACTACCCACGTGATAATGTTAGGCACTTCTCTGTGTCTCTGGCTCCTCATCTGTAATCGGTTATAATGTCAGAACAGAATTTACAGAGTCGTTGTCAGTTCATATGTGTCAGGTTCTTGAAATGAGTCTGACCTGATACATAGAAAACATTATCAGATTCCCTTCTAAGTGGCCTTATTCCTATTTTCCCGCCAAAGATCAGTGGGTTCCAGAAAGCAGGGTGTTGGACAGTCTCAGCTCCCAGGATGTGATCTGATTCTAAAACCCATCTAGGCTGCTATATAGTGCTGTTTAGGCAATATAGGTCAGTGGTCACAGTTGGGGGAGACGTGGGTTCTAATTCTATCTCTGCCATTAACCAGCCACATGACCTTGGGTAAATTCTCTGTATCTCAGGGTTTTTCATTTTGTTTTTGTTTTGTTTTGTTTTGTTTTTCTGAAAATGGGGAAGAAACTACCACCCACCTGATAAAGTGAAATTCCAATAGAATAATGCATACAACGTGTTTAACATAGCACCTAGAATGTAAGTTGCCCTTAGTTAAGCTTAGCTGTTGTTTTTAGCAAGTAGCAGTAATAGCATGGAGTCCCGGAAGCAAAGTGAAACAGTCACACACACACACACTCTGTGCCAGAGGGACTATGCTAGAGGTGCTTGATCAGGAAAGCAAAAGAGCGAGATGGAGCTGACTCATCCCTGTGAACTCCCATACATCCTGGGCACGGGTAGAGGGATTGTGCCAATCGTCCAAGCTTAAGCTGGGAGTCATCATAATGTGGACATTGTGGCACAAACTGCCATTTGTCCCCCAATACCTCTTCCTTTGTTACAGCTTGAATTCTATCCCCACTAAAATTCATATGTTGAAGTCCTAAGCCCCAGTACCCCAGAGCATGACCTTATCTGGAGACAGGGTCTTTAGAGAGGTAATCAAGTTCATGTGAGAGTATCAGAATGGGCCCTAATCCAGTATGACCAGGGTCCTGATAAAAAGAGGAATTGGACACAGAGATACACACAGAGGGAAAGCCATGTGAAAGACATAGGGTGCTGGCCTTGCTCTCCAAGGCGAGAAGCCTGGAACAGACCCTCTCTCACAGCCCTCAGAAGGAACCAATAATGCCAACACCTTGCTTTCTGCTTTAAAAACAGCCAGATCATGCCTGAACTCATCCTCCTCTTCCAACATCTTGCTAAATGCAACCAATAACAACCAATATACAGTGATAATGATCTATTTTCCCACCCTGTTATCTAGAACTAGTCTCTGCATGAGTTCTGCCTTCAAAATTGTCAAAGGCACTGAGTATGATGAATCCTGGTTTTCAGGCCTCCGCCAGCCACTAACTACATATTTTAGGAAATGGTTCAGCAGCCTTTCACTCAGACCAATTTTGGTATTGGGTGGAGTAGGTTAACTACTTTAATGATAAATCTAAAATAGGTTCCCTTCGAATTGTGATAAACTATCCATTTTCATTCTAGGGACATTTTTGGGTAAAGAAAGAGCAAAGCATTCTTTTATCTCAACTGTGAAAAAAAAAAAAAAACTTTGTTTCTTTGACTCTCCTTTTCACCAGATGCCATACACCCTTATTATTTTTTCGTATAGACCCTTGACCAAGATTTAGGAAACACTTCTTCTCCACAGAGAAATTCCACGCTGGGAATTTCTATTCTGCATCATTGTGGGTTGAGTCTTAGTAGTAAATTTTAAATGATAGCTTCCCTTGGTTCCTAAATTCTAGGCTCTCTACTTTCACCTATGAACTGACAACATTAGCTTCATTCATTATAATTTTGATAAATGTTGGAGGAATCAGGAAAAGCTATTAATTCATTACTCAGAGTTTATGGCATCCTTTAATAAAAGAAATGGTCTGTGGCTTTTCACACCTATTCAGTCATTTCAAACCTGCTTTTCAGGTTACCTTATGACTTAAAGTTGACTAATTTGCTCACCTTAATTAGATATGTTACAATATAAATGTGCTTAGTGATTTGCATTGCAATCTATGTCAAATCATTCTTGTTCATAAATTGTTGAGAGACAGGGACCTTCAAGTGTAAATAAGTTTTATTATTATCTTATAACCATACAGGAATTTTTAAAAAATCTTTATTGTTGAAAGTATTGTATATCATACAGGAAATATTTAAATGTTACATTGGCTTTGGTTCTATTGCATTGAAAGAAGTTATGACTAGCTAATTTGTAAAGATTTGGGAAGTATTGTGTTTGATCTTGTCTATAAAAACAGTTTCTTAGAAAGTTAGTTGGATAAATCATGTCATTCTGGTGAACAAACTTAAGAAACTGAAGGGCTATGTCTTTTTTTCTGAGCTGTATACTACTTAAGAAATGCTTTTAACACTTCTTTATTCCCTATTTTGTTTATCAAAACTATTTTATCTCAGGCCATCTGAGTTCTCCATTAAATAAATCTTTAAGACAGACATTTGGATTTTAAAAGGGCAGTAGAGATCACACACAAGTTATTCCAGTGTACCACTAAGGAATGCAACATCTTTAAAGCTCTGAAATTGCTCTGTTCAAGTGAAATCCTTGAGTGAACTGCAATTTTGGACCTTAGACATAATACATTGTAATCTACACAATATCCACAGGGGTTGGCTGTCTTTTCTAATGGCATGTCAACTGCTCAATTAGTCTTTCTGATGAAGGTTCTGTGCCTGGAAGACCTCCCTTTACTCAGTTGCCACCTCTTTTAATCACTGTACTGAAAGCTCCACATCTGTAAGCTGTTAGGATTTCAGACAGTGGTTCTTAATCAAGAAGATAGCACATTAGAGTCACCCCAGGACATTTTTGAGTGATGATTTTTCACTTTAAATATGCTACATTTTTTGTTTTGTTTTTTAAATAGCTTTGCACTTTACATATCATAAGATCCAGCCATTTAATGTATAGTTTGCTGGGTTTTCCTAAATGTATGCAGTCATCACCACAATGTACATTAGTTAAAATATTAAAAATAAATAGCCACAGCATAAGCATGTGTATGTTTTTAAAAGGTGTGGAAAGTTACACAACTTTATATTGGCAGCTTCTGGAAATAGGACTTGGAGTATGTTAAAAAGAACTTTATTGATATCTGTAATATTTCATTAAAGAAACAAGAGATTGGAGGCACAGAATCCAAAATGGCAACTGTGATTAGTTCCACATGGTAGGATAGTGTGCATTTGCTCTGTGTTGTTTATACTTTTCTAGATCTTTCAAATTTCCCAAAACAAAACAAAAATGAAAGCAAAGTTCCCGTGATAGGCCCAAGCAAGGAGTCGGGAGGAAGGGGATCTCACCCTCAGGGCAATCAGACTCGTTGTGGTGAAGGCATGAGCAGATAGGTTGAGAGATGGGTTGAAAACCCATAGGCAGGAAGGATGAGCATAGTAATTCAGTTGCAGTGAATCATACAAACCAAAAGGATAAATAATAAAACCCGAAGTCAGAATATACCCCCAAGTGAGCAAATTTGTAAATCAAAATTTGATGCCAAAAAAGAAATTTCTATATATAGTATTAAGAGGAATATTCAGATCCAGAGCAAAGCAAGTAGATTTTTCTAAGCTGGCCCCACTGTTGGCATTTTTGCTAAATTATAGAGCTGAGCAGGATGGAACAAGAACTCAGTTAGGCAATTACAATGCAGAAGGCACCTAATCTCACTTCCTCTTACAGAAGAGGGACCAACTCCCAGGATTTAAAGCCACCGGCGGTCAAGTCTGACGCAGACGCTGACCACAGCATCAAAGTCATCAGAACACAATTCAGTAAAGCTAATCGTGTCTGACTTTCTTCTATGCTACAGCAGAGTTATCCACTTGACATGCTGCTACATAAGGAGAGAGATGAATGGAAATCATAATGTATGCTCTAGATCCGGGGGACGTCCAGCCCGTTGGCCATATAAGGCCCGCGAAATCATTTGGTCTGGCCTTGCCAAGGCCTTAGAGGTGAGTTAATTGTTTGACCAAATATAGCAGGCTAATTTTTAAGATGATAATTTTATATGGCCCACGAATGATGTTATAGATATCCAGATGGCCCTTGGCAGCAAAAAGGTTCCCCACCCTTGCCTGCTCTAGATGGTAAATTTTTTAAATCCACAGATAAAACACAGACACTTTTGTAAATTCACTTTTGTTCAACCCATTTTATTCTAATCTATTTATGTGCAAAGAAAGATTTTTTTAAAAAAATCAAAGAAATGTTAGTATAAATTAAACTAGCAAACTTAGACTGTATAAAAGAATAACATAAGCCCTCTTAGAATCTTTAAGAGCTGATTTAATGGAATGCATACACACATAATATTTTTAAGAATTCTTATAAGAGCCCTATATCAATGACAACAAAAGGATCTTATGTAAACCGTAGTAACCTACCAGAGAACCAGGTGAAGGACCACTCAGAACCTAGCAGGCCCATGAAGCACATTGCACATGACTAGTGCCCTCTTTTAAGAAAAGAGACACAGCAAAATTTAACATCATATGAGGACTCATTACCAGGCTCCTTTAATGATGAACTTCTCTAGGGCATGTGAACTAAAATCTGATTTATGGGATGTCAACAAGCACATGAATGTTAAGAAACATGATTTTGGTTAAACAGAAAAATAAATGTTTGTCTTGCTCTACACTCACTGTGCATTTAGTGCATGTGTCTCTCCTGGATGACAGCTGCTCCAAATTAGGCTAAACATTAAACATTATGCCCCCGGTAGCCTTGAGCAATAGCAGTTTTCAGAGGAATAGTCAGTGCCAGCATGTGTCAACAGAAGTAGTTTTAGGCACAGCAAGGGAATCAGCCACTTGGGGTCTAGCCAGCTCTCTTTTCTGCCTCTGCATTCTGCCTGTCTGATCCACGAAGGCAATTGCTAGGATATTTTCTATAGTCTCCCCTTCGGATCTCAATGAACACTTCAGCAAAGGCCCAGAACTTCCAATTGGGAGCTCATTGATTGGAGATGATAACGTGGGCCAGGACCAAGCAAGCGAGAGCAGGAAAGACCTGCCTGTCCTTGCCTTTTGTTTTGGAGGTGCTTGTTTACATATTTGACTCCTTTGCATTCCAATGGCCCTGGTTTGTCATTTTTTTTTTAAGTCTATTTTATTGGCTCATAGGGACTTTCACAACTGTCTTGGCCAACCTTGGGAGCTTGTATTCCACATTATAATCTCAGCCTCCAGCAGAAAGGAAGATACTGACTTTGTTTTAATGTTAAATGTATGTTAACAGTTTAAAAGCAACCCATCTACCCACCTGTCATGGTTAATTTTATGTGTCAACTTGGTAAGTCACAGTACCCAGCCAGATGTGTGGTTGAACATTATCCTAATCGAGGACCTAGAGGTTTCTGTGAAGGCACTTTTTTAGATGAGATTAACTTTAAATTGGCTGACTCTGAGTAAAGCAGATTAACTTCCACAATATGGGTGGGCTTCACCCAATCAGTCAACAGACTTACTAGAGAAAGACTGACCTTCAAAAGAGGGAGAATTCTGGCAGCAAGCTGCCTTTGGACTCAAACTGCACACCAGCTCTCCCCTGGGCCTCCAGCCTGCCAGCCCACCCTGCAGATTTTGGATTTGCCAGTCTCTACAGTTGTCTCAGCCAATTCCTTAAAATCTCTCCTTCTTGTTCTCTCTGTATATTTCTATACATGTTTTAGGTTCCATTTCTTCGGAGAATCCTGACTAACACACCACTACTGAGCTTAAGAAATAATAGAACATCCTGTGAACTTTTGAGTTCCACTGAGCGCCCCTCCCTGGGTCATATTGACTTTGTATTGTGTTTTTCCCTGGTAACAGAGACACTTTGATCAGCAAAGTGATCAAGGAAGAGAGTTGGCACTTGACCCAGTAGATGGCACAGATATCACTACATTCAGCATGGAAACTTGCACGAGGCTTAATGAATTAATGTCACTTCCTATCACCATCTAAGTCATGTATCGCCTGTCAGACCAAAACTACAGCAGCTGGGATTCTGCCAGGCAGCCTGCCCAGTTTGGGCTCTTCTGAGGAGCTCAGGCCTCTCTGAATGACCCCATCGCTGCAGAGCAATAACATTCCTGCAGGCTACACAACCTATATTGATGGGTGCAGTTCTGTTCCTTCTCACTCTTACCAAAACAAGGAAGCTTTGACCTTGCAAAGACTCTGGAATGCATCCCTTCCTTTCCACGCTACTTCCTCGTTTCAGGCCGTCATTTCAGCGCTCTCACCCTGCAGTGTCTGTCCTACCCTGGGCTTCTGGGTTCATACAACTGTCCTTCTCAAAAACCTTCACAGTGAACTCCCAATTTTCTTTGTCTCCTTCTCTGCTGGGCACCAGTCACATAAAAACAAACAAATTCTCAAAGGTGACAGATACTCCAATGTGTTTGTATTTTTCCTCGTATCTGTTGTTTTGCATTTTGCTAGAAGCCTTTTCTATATTTTTCCACCAGAGCATTCCTAATCATATCATAAGGCCCACTCAAATGACAAATCCTATATAAAACTTGCTAGTTCCCCTGTCCCATTAGAAGAATTAATTCCCGCTCTTGTATATGCCCATATACCTGATTCCTACCTCCATTGTAAAAATGTATTCTATTAGCAGTTTACAAGCTGGCATTAGGGTTCTGCGGTGATGTGTTAGAGAAGATCAAAGATAATTCTAAAAGAAAGATAACATGTTCACGTAGATCATCCAACCCCTACAAGGAGTAAGGTGTTTTACTGGGCCAATCAACTCGGCCTGTTTTTGTTTTGTTTTTTAATGACTAAGTCCCAAGAGGTTCCTGGGGTCTCCCCTGCTAATGAGCTTCTGGTACAGGGCCCCACTAGTTTGCCAGACCTGCCTGCACATGACCGACAGGGAAACAGGAAGAAGAAATGGAAGGAAGAGGTATAGAAAGAAGGGCACATTGGTGTGGAGGTACCAAGATGACATTGCTACCAGGAGGAGGTGCTTGCCGGGCATCGGAAATGCCCACCCGAAGCTCAGTAGAGGGCAAAAAGAAACTTGGAAATCCTGAGCCAAGAGACCAAAATGAAATCCAGGATAATAAATAAGATTACCAGGCCAGTCCTTGGGAAGACCACCTATGTCTGAGGTAAAGAAAAAAGCAGATGAGCCAGGTAGGAGTCTTATAAATAAAAAAAAAGAAAAAGTCAGGAAGAACACCAGCAACTCTTCACTGGAGGAGTCCCAGAGTAGGGAAGGGTCATGAAAGTCAGCTGTGACAACGGACAATGGGAGAGAAACAAATCCGACGGTTGGGATTGTGACCTTTGATAGATTTTAGGGGAGAAAAGGTAGGAAACCAGGCCGCAGAGACTTAAGGTGTTAGTAAACGTTAAGACAATTCTAGTAAATGTTGGTAATGTGTTAAGGAGAAAGAGGAAACCAGAGTTTGATCAAGAGTGAGATCAAGAGAAAGGTTTGTTTGTTTTTTTCTCTTCTCTTTTCCATAAAACTCCCTCTCTCCCTTCCTTCATTCCTCTCTTCTTATTCCTTGTTCTTCTTAGTATATAAAACATATATATATTCATCTCTAAATTAAATATTTGTAGGCTGAGAGGAATAATCCAGTGAAAAGGAACAAAGTAGTGATTTAAAAAGAGGCAATAATTGATAACATAAAGCCCTGGCCAAGAGCTAGTAGCCAAAGATAAGAACATCAGAGAGAAATAGAACTCCTTACTCTAAAGAAGGGAGCACCACTTACATAGAAATTCAGGAATGGAGAGAGAGAAGAATGAACGGGACTCACATGTCATGGGGGCTTGGATCCACAGCAGTATATTGCCTAGTCAACTGTAGTGAGTGAAGGTGGTGAGACTGGACTGAGATTGTTGGGTGCCTGGCACATGGTGGGTGCTCAGTTAGAAGGAGCAGGTTTAGTTGAGAATGTAATAAGGAATCTTTTAAACAGAAAGATTGTTAATCAAGAGTGTGGACTCCATTGAGTTGACTGGGGCTTTCAGAGGAAATAATTGGCTTGTTTTCATAAAATTCTCCTGCAACACTCTTGCAATACAACCTGGAAACATAAGGGAAGGAAGTGCTGGCAATTTCTCCAGGTTGAGGACAGACAGGTGGATTGACAAGTAGGGAAAGGGGAGTGGAAATGAGAGTTGACCATGATCATGTAGGAGGCCCTTGAAATATGGAGCCAAAAATGTCAAACCACCCTAGAGATGGCAACCCTACTCAGGCCAAAGCCTCCAATATCTATAAAACTGTCTGTGCTGGTAACATGAACATGGCATCAGTCCCAAATAGGTTAGCCCTTTCATTTCTAGAGTTTTTCCTCTGCCCCAAACAGTCTTATCCTTAGTCACCCTTTCATTTTACTAAGTTCTCTTAATCCTTCAGATTCCAGCTTAGATCTCACTTTCTCCAGGAAGTCTTATCTACAACACCTAGGTTGCTTCTACAGTATTTGAATTTTCCTCATTGGGGGGCGGGGGGGGGGGGGGGGGAAGGTCAGATTACTCTTGGGTCCCTCCACCTAGCCAGTCACCACGTAGACTGTCGGTAAGCATTTGTAATATAAATGTATGAAGCCCCTGCACACTTTGCATTAACTGGGAAAGTAGATGCAAAATGCCCAATGGCTCTGAGAGAGAGAGAGAGAGAGAGGTTCTAAACCAGAGAGATTTATACAAGATTGTCATAATCAGACAATCGGATTGTGATTACTCCCTGGCACCATAAAAGAGACGTTCTCCAGAGCAGTAGGCTCCCCTGTGGAACTGAAGTCCATTTTGTCATTTGCAAAGAGATGACCTCTCTTGGTGGTAAATGTGAGAGCTCTAACTTGCAGAACATACATGCTAAGGTGCAACAGTCCCCACAGCTGAAAACAGAGAGAGGTATCCAAGATTTGTTGAAAGAGAGAACTGGAACCAGGACTGGAGTGGTGTTCCTTACCAGCCCGCCACCCCCCAGCCCCCCAAATATTCCTTCGTCCTCGTCACTGTTTTCTTAGGGAACCTGGATCACAGACCTCTTCATCAATTCCAGGGTTCTCCTTGTCCATGATGAACTCCACACACCCCGGGTCCCATGCAGCAGCCCCAGGGCCGAGAGATTGTTATTTGGTTACACAACCGTAGCCTGTTGTTTGGGGAACTCTGATCTGTAAGGTATGCAGCACCACAGAAAAGCAAATGACTTAAACATGACTATCAGACATCACTTTCTTAAAGTCTCTTGCCATACCTGCTCAAGGAATTAGTCACCAGCCTTCCTTCACCTTTCCTTAGAGGCTGGATCCCATCTGCTCCCTGGGTAGAGCTATCACCTGTCTTCTCATCTTTCCAAAGCTCCCGGACTCCTGACTTTTCTGGCCAGTAGGCAAAATATATAATACCCAGAGAAATGAATACATCTTTGTCTTAACTACATCTAAATTCAGACAAAAGCTCTGAGGCCTACCTTTGTCTAACTAAGGGACTGAATAATTATCTTTCCTGAACTAAAGGCCCATCGATTCATGTGAGAACTCTACTACTGTCCTATTAACAGGGTTTTTCATCACATTACAAACAGATTAAGAAGGAGCCGATGGACTTATATAGAACCTGGGACCAGCATGATTTCCCGCCATTACAGAGTTTCCCTTTCTGGTATTCTGTGTAATCATTGCATTTCAAAGGTCTTTTAGAAGATTAAAAGCCAACTTGCTCTTATATGGAAGGAAGTGAAATAGGTTGATACAAAGAGAAAGAAATGTAATTCCTCTTTTTAAGAAATGAACACATAAAATTAAGGTCAAGTTTACAACTGTTAATAATGATGTTGTTTCCAAAATATAGGGTTGGCAAAAGTAGGTTTACAGTTTCATGATGACATTATTTTAAGTTAATGAAGCTATTGTAATGATCATAACCTGCATGTCATATTTCATACAAACAACTGTAAACATACTTTTGTCCATCCCGTATATAGGATTTCTATTTTAAAGAAGGCACTTATTTATTGCATCATTTTACCATCCCCCCAAACAAAAATCATTTAATATTCACCTTCCTAAGTCATTGCATCATTTTACCATCCCCCCAAACAAAAATCATTTAATATTCACCTTCCTAAGTCATTGAAAGTAATGCTGAATAGTACACAGTAGAATGCAGGCCCTCACATCTTTCACCTATTAGCTGTGCCATGTACCTCTCTGCATGTCAGATTTCTCATCTCTAAATGAACACTGAACCCATAGGGCTGATAACAGGATGAAATGAGATAAGAATTGTAAACTACTAAGAACAGTGCCGGACATACAAATGTTTTATTACTGCTCAGTAAATATTAAGGAAAGAAAAAAAAGAGAGGAAAAAAAATGAAGTGATGATGCTATTAAAATCAGGGTTCATCTATCCTATATAATAAAGAGGTAATATGCAAATTGACCCTCATGCCCTTGTGTCACAAAATGGCCACCCCCAAGTCATCACAAGATGGCCACCCCCATGTCATCACAAGATGGCTGCCACAAGATGGCCGCCCCCACATTGTCACAAGATGGCCAGCAGGGGAGGGCAGTTGGGGGCAACCAGGCCTGCAGGGGAGGTCACTTGGGGGCGACCAGGCCTGCAGGGGAGGGTAGTTGGGGGTGATCAGGCCAGCAGGGAAGCAGCTAGGTGTCAATCATGCCAGCAGGGGAGCGGTTAGGGGGCAATCAGGCTGGCAGGCAGAAGCAGTTAGGGGCAATCAGGCAGGCAGGCAGGCAAGTGGTTAGGAGCCAGCAGTCCGGATTGTGAGAGGGATGTCTGACCCCTGTGGGATCGGGCCTAAACTGGCAGTTGGACATCACTTGAGGGGTCCCAGACTAGAAAGGGTGCAGGCTGGGCTGAGGGACACCCCCAAGTGCATGAATTTTGTACACCGGGCCTCTAGTAAGTAATAAGCCTTTATTGCTTGAGGCATTTACTTCCTTTTTTTATTTATTTTTTTGTCTGTCCAAAGTTAGTCAGAAAGCTATTCTGGGAAATACCCTCATCTGTGCTTAAGTCACATTCTGTCAATAAGATAAATATAGAGGGAAAAACGGTTGAGTATGAATCATGAAAACCCATTTTGTGTTTAGAAAATATCAGTGTTTAGGAAACAGTGGTATATGTCAAATATTTTGAGGCAAACAAACAAAACATTGTTTTTTGTGTTACATGTGAAAGCAGTGGCCTAAAAGAATATGTTTCTTCATCACTAGATAAGTAGTATCATTGGTCATAGGAATAATTATGTTTATTGCTTTATGAAATTATTTTCTAATAACTTTTTAGTTCACTGCTGCCATGTTAATAATTTCTGAGTATGTTTTAGAAAAGAGTGGAAAAAATAGAAGTCAATGAATTGATAACTATCACTTATCAAGCACCTGTTATTTGCTTTACACAGTCATAAACAATTTAGCTGCATGGCTTAATGTAATTTTAATAACACTGAGGTAGATATTATTAGTTTCATTTTATTCATGGGGCTTAGAGATGGTACCAAAGATCATATATCTACAAATTTGCAGAGCTAAGATTTAAAGTCAGATCAAAACTAGATATTTGACTACTATATTACATGTTTCTACTGGCAATTAATTATAAAGCTATTAGTATTGAGATATTAATTACAAATAATTTTTCACTTGGAAAAGATGAAATTTCCTTATATCTATATGATATAGTTTGAATATTAGTATTTCATGAGAAGATAGGTACATGAAAAATTGAATATACTTCTGAAATTATAAGAAAGTAACTGCAAAAATTTAGCAATGATTGCATGGATTAATACTTACATTTTGGTAGCTAATGTGTTAAATCAAAGATTTTATGGATTTATTTATTTATTTTGTTACAAAATAGAAATGACCCTTAGGAAAAAAGTTAGATATTCAAGAAACATTTGCAAAAAGGAACAAACTGAAGCCCACTTTCATAATGCTTATTTTCAATGACATTCATAAGTATTCATTTTTAAAACTTGATTAGGTATATTTAAATCATACATGGGATACATACACCTTTTGTTCAGTCAAATGATACAGACACAAGTAGAAAGCTAGTAATAGCCCTTCACTCTTTTACACTTAGCAATTTTGATGTGTATCTTACCACTTATTTTCTTCATTAATATTAAATATACAAATACGTAAAGAATATATGTGGATAAGTTGGATTTCTAAATGTTTCACATTATTCTGCTAGTGCATTTTTGGTTTTACTTAAATATAATGTAGATGTTCCTCTAAGACAATAATTTACATCTTAATCAGTGATTCAATGCATGCTACAGATTAGAATCACTTGGGGAGCTAAAAAAAAAAAAAGAAAGAAATTGCCAGAGCTCCACCCCCCTGAGATTCCAGTTTAATTGGCCTGGGTGGGGCCTTGGCATCAAGCTCCCCAGCTGACTCTCATGTGTAGCTAGTTAAAACCACTGATTTAAGCAACCCGAACAGGCTGGAAGCGCCAGCTGTCTGCGGAATGGTTCTGCACACATCCTCCCGGGAAGGCCCACCACTAGGAGGACAGCTGCGGTGCTGATTGCGGAGACTCTGGGACGCCCACTTAAAGTCTCCTCAAGAAGACGGGCTTGAGAGGAAATTTGTTTTCTCTTAAATCATGTTAGGGACAGCCACGTGACTGCAAAACGTGTAACCAGGGCCAGGAATTTCAGAGGCCACTTAAGTAACCGTCTGCTCTGCTGGGCTGGGTTTATTCCCTGAGTTGCCTGCGCTCCAGAGAGGTGCCCTTGCCTGCAGAAGGTTTCCTGCGTTGCCCATCACAGGAAGCCACACCCAGAACTTGTTTCTCCCTGTCTGGGAGAGGCACCTCTCACCGGCTGAAGGAACTTGTTTAGCCTCTCCAGGCTGGTTTGGGAGAGTGTGCAAGTCAGCTCCATGTGTCTGTCTTGGTGAAACATGTGGATGGTCATTTCGTCTTCTGGACTCTCGCTGCGCATTTGAGAACCTGGAAGACAGAGGCACAAGACAGGAGAATTATGGAGGCTTTTGCTCCTCTTTTTTGTTTCTGTGAGATAAAACAATTGGTGGCCAGTGACCATTAGGTTTCGGCCTGAATTATTGCCACCATTGGTTCTGCCTTCAACAAATGTCCATTCCCTTTCTCAAAGCACTTATTTGATCAGAAGTTTTGAGAGACCAGACAAGGTTGTTAGAATTTACTTAGGAGTCAAAAACAAAAAATAAAAAAATTAGCTGTGACTTTTAAGCTAACAGAGCTTGGCAGGTGAGCGGATAAAGCCACATTCTATTTAATGAGGGAGAGACTAAATGTCAGGGAGTGAAAAAAAAAAAAAGCAATCAGAACTGAGCTATTTTTCTCAGTTTCTTTTCTAGTTCTAAAACGATAACATTAAATGTTTCTATTTTATCCCTTTACACACCAAAAAATAATTGTCAAGCGTTTCAAGCCTTGGTAAATGGGTGACTTGTTACACAGAGTTTCAGCAAAACAAGGAGGAGCCAGACCGTCAACCGCAGGCCATCTGTACTGTGATGGGGAGGCCCTGGGCCGCGGGGCTTCTGCGCCGGGAAAAGGGCCCCCTCTTCCCACACCTGGAGCTGGGGCGGCCCAGCTGCCAGGCTCCGCCCCCGACGTCACGGGAGGCGGGGCGGCGGGCGATTGGCTGGGGCACCCGCGGCTCCGGAGCCGGCGGAGAGGCAGGACTGGGAAAGGGAAGAGGAGGTCGCCCGTCTGCACGGCTCCGCTCCAGCTCTGGCAGCTGAGTTTGGAAGCTGTGTTTGAGAAGTGATTTTTTTTTTTACTTTATTTTTTTAATTCCCGAGGCAGATGGCTGGCGTGGAAGCACCACCCGTCTCTACCCTTCGGATCTGTGCTTGGCTCTTCTCTTGCTTCTTGGGACTCGGGATCGTCGTGCTGTGATGCGTGCCGGGGGACGACTCGGTAAGGGTGCAGAGCGAACCCCTTTTGGCTGATGCTTGCCTTCAGTTTCATTATCCACCGTCTTCCCTTTCTCTCTTTGTCTCACTCTGCTCCTCTTGCTCTCCCTCTCCCCCAATGATTGTGTTCAGGTTTGATGAACTACCTCAAAACTAGACGTTAGGGCTGTCGAACTTTTTTTTTTTTTTTTTTAAGGAAAAACCCACCATTTTCAGTCCCTTGATTTCGAAAGAGGAATTATTTTATCTTTTCTGAATGCTGGGTTTTGTGGAAAGGCAAATTATGTTTGCACCCCCCCCCCCCCCCACACACACACACCTACCTTTGTCATCTCATTTTGAAATGAAATGCAGGAGCTTAAGGCAATTTTGGCTCTGTCTCAAAGGTAATGAAGAGGATGGGAGGTTGAAAAACCATGGGTTGATTTCTTAAGGGGGGAAATGGTGTTTGTTTTGGAGCTTGCCCACAAATAGTTTTTAAGGGAGAGCTGCAAAAAAAAGTTGGTGCTCTTCCCAGCAAACACTAACTTTGCAGAACTTAATAGTTGTTTGTGGCATCCTTCATTTTACATTATAAAACACATAGTCACACTCGACTATGCACAGCAGTGAGGCAGCTGGCTGGTTAGTGACACACTCCAGTGTGGAGGGTTAACCTCCCTGCGCCTTTAGAAAGGATGCATTTAAAGTAGTCTTAATCACAAGGGCATGTTAACACAGGTATTTAGAAAGTTATCTAACTAAGAGCAAAGTTCCTTCTTGCTTCTTTTCACCTAGTTCTTTGCAAGGAGAAAAACAACTCTATAGTCTGAGAGCAAGCCTTGGACTAAAATCAACCCTGAAAGATGGACCAACAAGGATTGGCTCCTTATCCACCAACATGTATTATATTCTGTGTCAGAAAAGAAACTCCAGAGTAGATAATTATTTTTAAGTTGGGCTAGGTCACATTTCTGTGAAGATACCATTATTTAAAAAATCTTTGCCCTAGCCGGTTTGGCTCAGTGGATAGAGCATTGGCCTGCAGACTGAAGGTTCCCGGGTTCGATTCTGGTCAAGGGCACATGCCTGGGTTGTGGGCTTGGTCCCCAGTGGGGGGCTTGCAGGAGGCAGCCAATCGATTCTCTCATCATTGATGTTTTCCATCTCTCTTTCCCTCTCCCTTCTTCTCTGAAATCAATAAAAATATATTTAAAACAAAATCTTTGTTGGCTTAAAAAAATATAGCATATATATTTATTTTTTTATTTCAGAGAGGAAGGGAGAGGGAGAGAGAGAAACATCAGTGATGTGAGAGAATCACTGATCGGCTGCTTCCTGCCCTTCCCCCCCTCCCAACCCACCGCCCCCCGGAAATTGAGCCAACAACCCCAACATGTAACCTGTCAGGGAATCCACCTGTGACCTCCTGGTTCAAGGGTTGATGCTTAACCACTGAGCCCCTCTGGCTGGCCCTTTGTTGGCTTTTTAAGAGCAAACATGTAATACATAATCATTGCAACAGAGTAAATTCACTCACTGCCCCAGTGTGAACTCCCACAGCAATCTACTGTAAAAAGTAATGTCTTCCTGGACGCTTTCCTATTCTCATTACAAATACATATAACATACCTACATGCGGATCTCATTTTGTTTTTATCAAAATGAGATCATACTGCTGCGAAAGAATTTCAATCTGAAGTGAACTAGAGGATATAAAGTGGACAGTCTCAGGCATGTGCCCTCAGGAAAACAAAACTGAAGGACTGATAGATGATTTCCTATAAATGCCTGGTTTACAGAAAACTGGTCCTGTGGCATTTTCTTAAACACTAGGGTGTTAATCAGGTGGCCTCATATCAACCTTCACAGTTTTGCTCATAAACCATAAACTTATAAACCTCTGTTTCCAGAAATGTGAACAAGACCAACCCAGGCCGAGTTGGTCTCACCAAATTGGTCTAAATTGAGCTTTATTTGTGTGACTGGATTGGTTTTGTCTGCTTGAGGAATTTTCAAAGCTGGTCTCTGTTTGATTTCATTTTAATAGACTCTAAACTCTCCCCACTTCCTGTTCCCTGTCCATAAATACAGCCTACCCCAAACCCTCAGTGGGTTTGCCTGTAGCTTGCTGCAGTATGTGTGTTCCAAATTGTAAAATTTTCTGCTATTTCTCATTGAACTCACCTCCCCTTCCTCCCTCCCTCCCTCCCTTCCTTCCTTCCTTGACAATTTTGAGTTTGCTTCTTTATTTGGGTCAACACTGTAATGGTTTCCCCCACTATTCAAAAGTAGAACATTCCTGTGAAAACTTATCGTAAACCAAAATGGCATAAAGCGAAGAAGCAGTTAACATTAATTTATATGGGAAAAATTTGAGTGTTCCCAGACTAAAAAATAATAATAATAATAATAATAATAATAATAACTTATCAACTCATACCAAATACTCTTAATTAAGTTCAGTTTTACACTCAACGTAACACCCTTATGAGCATTCAGGCTTTTCTGATACCTTAGGACACATATTGCTAATAGAGGTGCAAAATAAACTGCGATAAAGCACAGATGTTCACAGACACAATTCCCAGCTTTGGCAGCTTAATGCTGAGATGCTGAAGGTAGTTCCCCGGGAAGGGGTCGCAGGGCCACTCTCGCTGCAGGGCATGCTGCTGCCTCTATAATGATTGCTGCCAAACACATGCTGAACACTGTTTTCACTCTGCCTTTTTCCCTAAAATTGAAAATCTTCTTCGGATTTCTTTTGGCTAGCGGAAGCAGGTACTAATGTGGGTCTTTTGTAAAAATGAGTGGTTTGACGCAAACTTTGAAAAGCTCAGGATACCTGCATGTAATGGAAAGCAAAATTTAAAAAGTTTTAGGGCGTTTAAAAAATAATACTGCAACTGCTACTTTAACATTTGTTAAATTGTATGAAAAGGATGGTGAATCTAGGCAGTCTAAAACAGGATGGATGTCAAGAATGTTTGACCTTTGCACAGCAAGAACGGAATACTTTTGAGTACAATTACTTACAACTAAATAGAAATTGAATAGGATATCATTTATTTTGATGCCAGTAAAATGAAGGAAATGCTCAGAATTTGCTGACAATTTATAATAGAACAAAAATGACTCCTTGTTAGACAAATGTACTTTTAAGAATCAATTTTAAAAATTAAGAGGTAAAAAGTGAGCACATATTCAAGTCTTCATTAGATGTCTTATTGTCTGATCTAGTTGGAAGTTTGTTTTTTTTTTTAATGAAGGAAAATCAGAGAAAATGCTACAAGCAAGCTCACTTAGGGTTTCTTAAGAATCAAAGCATTGGTGAAGGTAAATTTAATAGCTTGTCAGTGCTTGAAACAAGGAAACTCGATTTATCAAGTCTTGGAACTATTATGTGTGTGGTGGGTGCTCTCATTATTCCTGGTCAATAGTTACAGCAGCTGAGCAGCTTTCTTCACACTTAGAAGAGGCTTGTTGTGAGTGTATTCTCTTGAGAACACTGTTCCTTTCCTATTATCTTCAATGAGTGTATTTAATTTCAGAAATTATCTTAGTCATAGGAACAACACTTGTCACAAAACCAGTATCACTGTTGGAGTAAGAAGTGGTCTTAGTTTCATAAGAATTGCACCCTTAATGGGGTCTTCTTTTATGATGCTCAGTGAAGAGTGTATTCATTCAGTTATTTGAGGTAATAATATGGGACTCTGTACTAAAACTCATAACCCTCGATATAGAAATACACCCTAAGGAAGTCATCTGAATTCCATATGAAGATTTATATATGTTTATTACAGTGTTATCTGTGATATGGAAAAGTATTTAAATAAAATTAATTCCGCAATAGCAAGCTTTTAAAATAAGTTAATGTACTGTATCTCTATATTGATAACATTTAGTTTCCAAAATATTTTTAAAAATTTTTGTGATTTAGAAAGATTTTCTTGCAATGTATTGAGTGAAAAAAAGTAAGATTTAATACTATAGCATCTTGAATTTATAGAATATAATTTTGAAATATAAATACATATAAAGTACCATTTGCTCAATAAATATTTATTAAGCTTGTACTACCTATCAGGCATTGTCCTAAATTAATAAATGTTGAACAACACTGTTGCACTTCTCATTTGCATACAAGTTCCTGTTTGTATCAGTGGATATAACCACAGATATATCATGTACAAAAAAATTGGATTTCTAGGTAGTAAAGTTATAGCTTTTATTTTTCAATCTTTTTCTGATATGTCCAAATCTTCTACAGCAACTATTATTTTTATAATCACAAAAATGCCATTTTGAAAAATATCACCAAGAATACTATAACTAAAATTAAAAGACCAACTCTAAGCTCTGTATTTTATATACCAATATGCCTTTTACAAAAGATATTAAAAGCGGTGAGAGATTGATCAACACCTCTATGGAAAATGATCCCTAGTGAAAAACAGACTTAAATGGGCAATTCACAAAGGAAAAATAATTTTGACTTTTCTAAGGTTTGGGGAAGAGAGATGTTCACCTCCCAATAACTGGAGAATAAATATTCAGCATAAAAATATGTTACCATATGTTCACACATCACGTTAACAAACATGGAAGCAATTAAAAATGTGTGAGGTTGTTGTGAAGACTACTTAATAACATGGAAAAAATGTTCATGATATGAGGAATGAAAACACTAAGTTACAAAATGATGTCCTATCTTTGAAAAATACTCCCACGATGGCCTGGCTGGTGTGGCTCAGTTGGTTGAGTGTCGACCTATGAACCACCCAGGAGGTCATGGTTCCATTCCAGGTCAGGACATATGCCTGGGTTCTGGGCTTGATCTCCAGTAGGGGGCGTGCAGGAGGCAGCGGATTTGATATTTCTCATCGATCTCTCTTTACTCCCTCTCCCTTCCTCTCTCTGAAATCCATAAAAATATGTTAATAGTACTTATGTTTGAGTGGTGGGATTATATATGATTTCTATTTTTCTCATGATATTAATCTGTAGTTTCTAAAATTTCTACAATAAATATATTTTAGTTTTGTCCTAGAATGAAGAGAACATAGACGATATTACCTTTCCCCTTTTTCACGAAGCCTCCACCATCTCTTGTATGTAATTTCATGACAGGTATCATTGTTTCTGAATGAGAACATTTGATTTATAAGGGAAACCACCAGATAAAACTTATTCTAGTCACATTCACTCTTCTGACTCCAGCTGTTTTCTAGAAGAATAAGCAGTGAGGGTCTGATTCAAGCTTTATTCCTTTCCATTTCCTGTCAGTCACATCTGCTAAGGTCTCATGCTGATAGGCATTCATTAAATCTTCCTTCCTTTATTTTTCTAAAATCTGCTTTGTTCCATTTAAGGCCTTTCTGAATGAGGAAGATGAGCACAATTACATTTCTGTTAGCAAAACAAACTTATAAAATTTCAACTCTATGGAGGGTAGGTAATAACAAAATGCCTCCAGGAAAGACAATACCATTGACTTTTCCTTCATGCCATTTCAAATACTTCTGTGTTATCACTGAGCTGACATCAAAAGCCACTCATTTGAGACACAAAGCTTTAAAAATAGTCTGAAAAGATATAGTTTGATACTTAAAGATTTGTGATGGCTGGTTTCAGTATGTACTTCCTGGCAACAGATTCCCTTTTAAGACATAATAAAACTAAACATTTTTGTTAGTGTTTCATAAGGAAAAAAGAAGGGAACATTTTCTCCATCCTTTGATTGTGGGTATATTTTTAGATGAAGATGAGGAAAAAAATAGGAATCCTCATGACATTCAGCGGAGAGTTTGTTTTGCCTAGGGAATCAACTTTTCTTATCAGAGGCCCTGAGTATCTTTGTAGAGGTGTGGAATGAGAGAGAGCACCACGGTGGTCATTAAAGTTGTAATTCATTAATTCTATGTGAAGTTAGAGACCCCGCATGAAACTATTTTCATAATGCGTCTGTATACAACTTGGGCTATTTTCTTTTAATATACTTTGGATTTAATCAAGTTAGATTACGTCTCTTATTAATTGCTGGTAATTTTAGTTGCCACCTCTGTTTATGCTACCAGGCCCACATGATGTTGAACGTGGTCATTTCAGAGTTCTGTAGATGGGTCATGTTCTGAAGATATTAGAAATCATCAGAAGGAATCCTGAAATGGGTTCTTATCTAGGAACTGAGAACCTTCTGACCAATAAGTGTGTTTTTTCCTCCCACAAACTTAAATTTTCTAATGAGAAGAGCAATGAAGGTGGTATTTAAAAAGTATAACAGACTTGTTTTTGAGATTACTTTGGTATCTAGAAAAGTATATGCCCTTTGTAAGTATATGTTTTACTGCAATAATTATCTCAACTTTCTTTTGCTGTTCTGAAAGCTAAGCTGAAATTATAGCTGAATTTTGCCATAAACATGTCAAAGCCTATCTCATGAGCATTAACCTCTGAAGAATTTCAGGTTAGTGAGGGAATCTCATGAAGTTCACACCTGATCCCTCTACAGGACTGTGTACTCCTCGGAGACTAGAACCATGGAGTTTACATAGGAGGTTTCATCATCTTGGTTGTAGTGCCTGGAAAAGTGCATGGCTGACACGTTAGCCTTTTGGTACCTGTTTATTAAACAGGTATGAGGAAAAGAGCTCTCTGAACAGCGAAGTAGGTTTCACTAAATACGTCTTGTTAAGTTTCTGTATTCTGCTCCCTGAAGACCATTGAGGTCATTAATTCCATTTACTTCTGTTTATTAACTATTCTAAGGTAGATGGAAGTAGGAGTTAAGTCTTAAGAAAGGCAGATATTTTGGCAGCCACGGGAGAAACAAACCTATAAAATTAGACACGAACATTCAAAACAAGGGGGTCTTCAACTACTGGAAGCCCACCTATGGAGAGGCTTCTGAAGACCCTGAAGGCATCACTATCTAGAGCACTTTGCAGTGACTGGTGCTCAATGCATTGGTGCTGAATTCTCAGAGGAGGAAATGCATTTAAGATGCTGTATAAAGTATAGGAAAATTGAGAACACAGTTATAATGCTTTCCATTCTGGATGAAATTGTTTGGGTACTTGAAGGAATTAACCTTAAGCTGTCTGGAAAAAAAAAATAGGTTACTCAGAAGAACTTCCTTCCTATGAATTTTGAAATTAACATACCTTGGCTATTTTTAAAAACAGATTCTAGTTGTTCTAGTTCCCTTTTTATGTCTTCCTATTACAGTCTTACAAGTGGCCATGTTAGGCTGACATGCTATAGGTTTTAATATGAACTGTAATAACTTTAGCATGCATAATAAAAGCTGTAATGAATTAACAGGAAATAACTAAGCACTTATCACTTCTACAGCCAGTGTATATAAGATTATTACAGATATTCTGCATGTAAGAGAGGTATTATGTTACTCATTAATCATATGTTCATTCCACAAACACATATTGAAAGTCTACTCTATGCCTGATACTTACTATTTTAGGCTTATGCCGTATCAATGAATAAAAAAGATATAAATTCCTCCTCTGATGGAGGCAGAAGACAACAGAACTAAAATACAAAAATAATTATAACGTATTAGAAAGGGACATGAGTTCTATGAGAAATGAAACGGGAGGAAAACAGGGATTGCTGAGACAAGGCTGTGCAGAGGGGAGTGAAGGAGCAGAGGGGTATGGAGAGGGCATGGGGAGGCAGATAGCGAGGCACTGGCGGCTGTAATTATAATGAAGATGAGAGCCTGTAGAGATTTGGAATTGTGGAAATGTCAGGATCTAACATAGATTTTAACAGGACTAGGTGATAGTATTAGATGAGAGTGATGGTGGGAATGATGCCAAGTGGTGAGATTCTGGATATATTTTAAAGGCAGGGCCAACAGTATGAATTTTGAGGGAAGACAGGACTGACAGTATGAATTTTGAGGGAAGACAGGACTCCCTGATGACTCAAAGGCTTTGGGGCTGAGGATCTAGAAGGATGAAGTTGCCATCAACTGACAGGGGACAGCAGGTTTTGGGGAGAGTACCAGGAGATCAGTGTTCCACTTGTTTCCATCTGGAGGTAGTTGGCAGTCAGAGGTATGAGTCTGGACTTTGGGGAAGAGTTCTGAGCTGGAGAATAGTTACTTGGAGAAACCTACAAGTTTGCGTTTGATGGTCTTAGTTTTCTCAGTAAAACAGAAACAAGATCATCAGCAGGAAGGAAGTTGGGAGGAAGATACGCAGTTAGAGAAGATATGAAACGGTTAAAATGGGAAAATAAAGAGACTAGAAGTCCTAGATGATGGCAGTTGGCATGTGCGGCCAACTTGTAGTTCATGGTTGCTAATTTAAAGTGACACTAACCAGGCACATTGTGTGTTTCTCTGTAGGCACTTTCAACCCATAGGTATTGGAACAGAATACTAATATAGAGATTTGATATAACTGATTTGAATATAACTAGGGTAAGGGCTTTGCCAAGAAAGAAGTGAGAGAAGACCTAAGGGGTGGAGAGAACATACAAGGAAGTGATCACAGTGTTGAACATAAATTTCTAAATGTGTGAGCAGGGAGATGAGGCCATGCAAGAAGGAGGGGCAGTGAAAGATAGGGAGTTAGTTGCTTACAGGTCCCTGTGGGACCAGATGATATTGAAGTCAGGCTGAAATGGATCATTTATTTACAAGAAAATTTTATTTTTATATATTGGATCATATTTCTAATACATGTAAAGAGCTTTCTAATGCATGCATCTAATGAGTGTTTGAAAATTAAATATTTGAATTTGTTAATTTATTTTTTCAAATGAAGTATGCTCTTAGTATTTTCCCCCCTGAATGACTTAAGTTCAGATATTTTATACTAGTCCTACTCTTTCTCCGAACCCTCAACATTTCTTGGTAGGCTGCCAGAAGCTATGTGCCTTCTACCAACTTATTGCTCAAGTTTCTGCCCCATATCAGAGCCTTCTACTGGCTGCGGAGGCTGTCACTGCAGCAGAGGTATGTGGATCAGGTTTGGGTAACCATTTACCACGCTGTGTCACCTGGGTGAGTTTCCCAATCACTGTGAGTCTCAGTGTTTTCAACCTTAAATGGGGATAAAAACATGTGCATTGTTGTCAGATTAAAGTTATGTATATTTAGCCCCAGCACAGCACTTTGCATGTCTTTTTAAATGGTAGATATTGTTATGATCTCAGGTTTATTGAATTAATAATATTGTATTACAGTTGAATAACTGAATCTCAAAAACACACTATTCTATCATTTCAATAACCTAGATTTTAGGAGTATTCAGGATTACCAATGTCAGAACATAGTATTAAATACTGCTAGCATTCAAATTTTAATATATGTTTATAACTTTCAGCTTTAAGAATAGACTGACATATTGGCAACTTACCATGAGTATGTGTGAGATTTTTTTTTTTTTTAGTTTCCAGTAACATAGAGAGACAACATACTACTGCAACATTTTTCCTGCCTTTTTGCTAGCTTAAACCAATTTTGAGCTTAAGCATTAGCAAAAGGTAACTCAATTGGAGATATGATCCCTATAAGAAAAAGCTGAGATATATTGAAAAAAAAGAGGTAATAAAGCTTTCAGTGTCTGAATAGACACATAAATATTTAATTCTCACACAAGAACATTGAAAAATCACTTTCTATTTAATGTAGTTTGGAAACATTAAGAAGAGAGAAACTTTTCCCAGTAGAAAGCAATGCATCTAGACACCACAGTCATATTTTATACCTCTGTCTTCTTTAAAAAGAAACATGCTCTATTTGAAAGTTCTGAATGGACTCTTCGTCAGCAGTGAAATAAAACACATGGAGGTGGAGGGTGCCTTCCCTCAGTCTGAGTGAGAGGCCGCTTCTGTGATGTAGAAGTGCGTCTTTCGGTTCTGTTTCCGCAGCATCAGCCATAGCGCTTGGTGTTCAGGTCGTGTTTGCTGAGAGAATTAGGACTGAGTGAGCTTGGGTTCCGCGCCCTTATCCGAAGACGCGTAAGGGCCGTGTGCTTGATTAGGGTCGGCCTTTTCCCGTTAGCACTCTGTAACTGTTTATCTTCTTTCCCAAAGAGCATGTGGGGTGAAGAAAGACTTTTCCCCCCTCCTTTTATAGGTAGCACAGAAATAATCACCAAGGGCGCCGTGCCAACAGGTCACCTTGGCACCTGATGCAATAAGAAACCAGCAGAGATTTCAGATGATCTTACTGCCACCTTACTGCTTATTACCTGTCCAGTAAGGAATCGGTCTCCTTGAAGTAATAGGCTTCTTACAGAGAGCTGGAGAAGTAGGTCAGATGTGACCCAGATTGGTACAAGCTTTAGATGTATCTGCGGTTCAGAGATGTGCAGGTCAAGAAAACTCTCTCATCCCGAGTCTCCTGTGAAATGTTTCTTACCTTACCGCTGTAACAGCTCTCTCTCTCTTTATTGACCCTGATGGGTAAATTCTCTTTCTTCCCAGGTTTGTGGTAGGTAGGAGCTTTGATATTTTGTTAAGAGTTTTCTCATCTTGGTTGAGAAAAAGGTTGCAAGTCTGTCAAGGCCAAGGCCCATTGTTCTCCCTTGCCAAACTTTTGGAAATGTTGGTTGAAACTGATTTGTAATTGTGTTAAATCTTCATCCTGAAGGCCTCATCAGCTCCCGCTGGGTATTTTTGTGTGTAAACTAGACTTTCGCTATATTAGTAATCTAGCCTTAGATGAGAGGGTCAGCTTGTATCAGCTGTCAAGTCATCGGTATATAGCCTGGGTCTATACACTCAAAGAAGAAAGACTGCCCAGTAATAGGAGTGACATCTAATTAAATCTTCATTCTTAATTTCAACTTTACATATTGAAATAAATTTACATAGCAGAGTTCTCAAAGTATGTTCCAAGGACCAACTTGAGCACTACCTGGAAACTTGTTAGAAATGCAGACTCTTTTTTTTTTTTAAGATTTTTGAAAATTGATTTTTAGAGAGAGAGGGAGGGAGAGGGAAACAGAGAGAGAAGCATCAATATGAGAGCAAAACATCAACCTGGCTGCCTCCTACATGCCCTCAACAGGGGATTGAGCCTGCAACCTGAGCATGTGCCCTGACAGGGAATTGAACCTGGCAATCCCGGGTGCACAGGATGATACGCAGCCAACTGAGCCACATTGGGAAGGAAAGAAATCCAGATTCTTGAGCTCCACCCCAGGTCTGCTGAATCAGCAACATGGGGGAGTGCTTCAGCACATTCAGTTGCATACTGGAATTTGACTGCCACAAACAGAGCATCTTGAAATGACTACACACAAGAATGTTTTTCTCTTTTAGACAAGTGAGCTCATGTGTGTACATTTCAAGTTGTGTGTTGGCTGATGATGACCTCATAAGTTTTTAAATACTAACTGGGCTTAAGGGAATTCATTATCCCATATTTATCTTTGATGATCTGACCTGCTACAAAATTTCCATTAAGTATTCATTGAGGGAAATAGGGTTTTGAGCTCTGTCTGCTTTCAAGTACATTTGTACACAAGAAGGAACATAGTATCTGTTATTTTAGGCGCACTCTGTTATAGATTGTAGCTTTTAATATCTCCTAGAAAAATATAGTTATTTTAAATAACTATAATAAAAATGTAGATTATTAATTAGAAATAATCTAATTTAAATTATCATTTTGATTATTTGAAATTTTATGTATAAATGGAATTATATAGTTGGAAAGGCATGACTTTGGAGTCAAATATTGCATGCCTTGACTTATATTCTTTGACCTTTTATTTCTTCTTCTGAAACTAGGAAGTAAAACTTCATACCATGTTGTGAAGATTAAATTAAATGGCATGTGAAATGTATTTTGTAAGCATCAGTTATTATGAAAGTGTTATATGTACTTATTTTCTAGCAATGTTTGGCTTGTATTTCTTTATTTCTAATCTTAATTGATCTTATGCCTAAAATGGATAGCTTGTAGATTTTAGAACTTTAATTACAGGTTTTGTTCAGCTTCTGTGAGTCAGTGGGATATTGGATCATGTAGCATCATGCACACATAATGCACAGGGCAGCATTAGACTGTTTCATAGCTATTAATTAAAACATCTTCCTTTGAAAACTTGAAAATTAAATTTTAAAAATTATAATTCAATACATTTCATTGTAACAAAGAAAGAAAAGTTAACAAGCTCCTCCTATTCATTTTTTTTTTCTTTTTTGGGAAACTCAATAGATTGTAGCAATTCACACTCCCATTGCCAGAATTATATTTAATTTGCTAAATTTTATTGAGGTTTTTCATCAATATTCATAAGTGAAAGTGATTTATAATTTTCTTGTGCCACTTATAAAGACATTTACACATGCATATTTTTAGAACATAATTGATATTTATGTGATGGTGATTAATGATTACTTGCAATGAAAATTTTCCCCCTACTATATAATTGCCTTACTATGAAATAGTATTGCAAGTTGGGTGTATGTAGCATTTGGTTTGTTTTAATCTCATATTCAGACCCTCTCTACCAGTGTTAAACCTGTATGTTAAGAATTTTTTTTTTAAACCTAGTTGGCTCTTTGTAATTGGTGGTGGTTCTTTTCTTAAAAAATATATTTTTATTATTGATTTCAGAGAGGAAGGGAAAGGGAGAGAGACAGAAACATCAGTAATGAGAGAGAATCATTGATCACCTGCCTCCTGCACTCCCCACACTGGGGATGGAGCCCACAACCTGGGCATGTGCCCTGACTGGGTATCGAACAGTGACCGGGTCGATAGGTCCAATCTCAACCACTGAGCCATGCCAGCCGGGCTGTGTTAAGAATCTTGATCTTGGTCATATGAATTAACATTTACATTCTAGATAACATGCTAATGTCAGTTAATTAAAGCAAGGTGTCCAGAGACAGGTGTCCTTTGTCACTGCATTCTGGGTAATGTTGAATATCAGGTTGTCATGCTCAGCCCAGGAACATGCAGGCCTTTTCATAGAGTTAATTGTTAATGGTATTTTCCATCACTAACCAGCAGGAAGTTTGCTGTAATTCAAATTTCCACACAGTAGTAGTTGCTCTTAAACTGAAATGAAGTTAAGAATGGAGATTTTAATAAAAACCTAGGTAAACTATTTTGTTTTTTAATGAAATGCTAAATCCCCCTCCCTGTAAGGATAGCTGCTCGCTGGGGAGTAGAGTATCAAGACCTAAGCATTCTTTCTGGTTCTAAGCGATGATAATTGAAGTTGTTTCTTTGTGTGTATGTGTGTTTTTTAAATTTGTTGTTAATTCTCAAGGTAGGGTTCCAATCAGTGGCATAATATTAGGTCAAATAAGGCATGGAACCATTTTGTTTATTATCAGAAACCATGACAAGTCAGCTCCTTGTGGAGTGGGCTAAATCTTAGAATTGTTCCTCAGAGCTTTTATCGACTGGGTAGCTCTACTTTCCCATGCGAACAGTTAATAGAGGGTTTTACTATCTTTAGCTAATTGGTTGCCTGGCAGACTCTTCAATTAAAGAGGTGTAGTATGGGAAAAGGAAGCAAAACACCTCGTTTCCTCTTCCATGTCTCAGCGTGGCTTTCCTTCCATTAGAAGCAGGAGTAAGTCTGAGAAAACACAAGTACAGTAGTCCCCCTTATCTGCTGGTGATAGGTTCCAAGACCCCCCCCCTGCCCCCCGCTAGATTCCAGAAGCCTAAGATAGTACTGAATCCTAAATACACGTGTCATTGATCATCTAACTTTGGCCAAGCATGAGACTCTCTGGAGTCTGGGAAGGAATTAGAGAAGGCCCCTGACCTTGAAGAATGAAGCTACCTGAAGCACACTGTAGCAAGTGCCAGTGATTGAGCCATCCTCAGGTTGTAATGGGAGCAGAGCCGGGAGTACCTTACTGTAGCTCCTGTGTGGATCCTTCTCCATCTCTCCCACTCCAAGGTCAAGCTAAAACAAGATGAGTAAGGGCTGTTGTGGTGAGTGAGTGATAGGATTGACCAGGCCCCTGGAAAGAGAGGGCAGCATTTCCAAAGGTGCGGGTTATAGCTGCGCTTTGCAACCTCCCAGACGTGTCATCTGGGTACTAATTAAAACGCCGCGTTCATGCTCCTGAATCAGAATCTCCAGGGGAGGGGCCTAGGAGACTGTAATTAGGAGGGTGCCCCAGCACAAGTGGAATACAGTTTGTTCAAGAACACAATTGGAATGATATGTGAAGAAGAGGGTGAAGCAGGAGATCAGATGGTATGAAGGTTATCTATATACTAGAGGCCTGGTGCATGGGATTCGTGCACCGGTGGGGGGCGTGGCCTGTGGGGATCGGCCCTCTGTGGGAGCTCTGCTCATCCCGGTCAGCTGAGTGGCTGTGGACCCGCCCTCTGTGTGGCTGCTCCCTGGTCCGGCATCTTCTGTGGAGCTGGAGCACTTGCCTCTCCAGGGGAACCGGTTAGGGCCAACCAGGGACAATAGCACTGAGAGGCAGCGGAGTAGGCCTCAGTCCCATCGTGGCCACGAACCCACCTCCCAGCCTCCGGGGTCAGCTCTGTGAGCCTGGTGGCAGTGGCACTCTATGACCTGCAGGCGTCCGGAGGCGGTGGCAGGGAGCAAGGAGGAGGACCCTGGGGGCGAGGAAGCGATGATCGCAGCCTGGGTTCCTGCCCATCGGCCCAGGGTTCGCACCGGGAGCAGCTGTTCATCCCGGTCAGCCAAGCGGCGCTCCCATTGTGGTAGCGCACTGACCACCAAGAGGCAGCTCCTGCATTGAGCATCTGCCCCCTGGTGGCCAGTGCGCATCATAGTGACTGGTCATTCTGGACGTTCTGCCATTCGGTCTCTGGGCTTTTATTATATAGGATATAAAAGCCTAAGCAACCATCCGACCGTTCGACTGGTAGCTATAACACGCACTGATCACCAGGGGGCAGACGCTCAAAGCAAAAGCTGCCAAGCTGCAATGACTTGGCAGCTGCAGTTCTCAGGTGACGCACCCAGAACCAGAGAGGAGGGAGCCCAATTCCAGGGTGCATCACCCGAGAACCACTCTCTTGCAATCCAGGACCCCTTGGGGGATGTCGAAGAGCTGGTTTCGGCCTGATCCTCGCAGGCCAGACTGAGGGACCCCACCGGCGCACGAATCCATGCACTGGGGCTCTAGTTTTATTATATTTACTAGAGGCCCAGTGCACGAAATTGTGAGCAGATAGGGTCCCTAGGCCTAGCCTGCAATCAGGCCCATCTTCCGCCCGCTCACCAGTCCCTGGTCCCGTCCCGTCGCCCCTGCCAGCCAGCCAGTTCCCCTTGCTAGCCCTGGGTCCTGCCCTGCCGCCGCCGCCAGCCAGCCAGTTCCCTCGCCAGCCCTCATCCCACCCTGCCGCCACTGCCAGCCACCCGGTTCCCCTTGCTAGCCCCGGGTCCTGCCCTGCCGCTGCTGCCAGCCACCCGGTTCCCCTTGCCGGCCCTCCACCTCATAGCGACTGGTCGAGTGGTCATTCTGTCATTACGCTTATGGTTGCTGGCCTTTTATTATATAGGCCTAGAGGCCCAGGGCATGAAATTCATGCAAGGGTAGGGTCCCTAGGCATGGCCGGAGATCAGGGCCTGTCGGTGCCTCTGGCTGCTGGCCGGGGCCTTCCTTCCCCCAGCTGCCAGCTGGGGCCTTCCTTTCATTCCGCGCTGCCCCCTTGGTGGTCAGCACACATCATAGCAAGCGGTCAAACTCCCAATCAGTTGAATTCCTGAGGGGACAATTTGCATAGTAGTCTTTTATTACATAGAATTACTCATGCCTGTCTTTTATGATTGGTTTTCTATTTGTATTCTACTTAAAACGGGTTACTTCTCAGGTATCAACAGTGACACCGAACTGAGCATTTACTTAGACTTGGGTAACTTTATTTAATTTGAAATCAATCTGTTAAACGTTTGGACCTCAGACCAATTTACTGGGTTTCAAACCTTGACTTATTTATGACCAGAGAGAGTGCTCATTCACTCAATTAAAATATGTGAAATAGAAAATACAGGATTAGAGGCAGGGGCTACAGTGAAAAAGCTTCTGACATTTGTTACTATGTGAAAATTTGTGTCCAACATCCTGTTGTTATTTTCTTTTTAAGAAAATCTAATTATCAATATTTTATGTGAATTTATCTCCATTTTTAAATGTCCTATATTAAAAAAAATTAAAATCAATGTGTTTGCCAACATCATGGTGCAAAATACATCATTAGATAGAATTTTGCATAAGGGCTACTAGTTTGTAGCCTTTAGATTAAATAATCTCTAAAGTCTAAGCTTTTAAATATCATGATTCTTGATGAGGTATGACTTATTCTGATTTGCTTTCCTTTCATATCATGAAAAAAATTTTCCTGAATACCCATGTGAAATGTTATTAATAATAGAACCTTCTCTAAGCACTAATATACTTTTAACTTTGCCGGGGCATGTGGGGCAAGATTAAAAGGCTACAGGCTCCTACTGTAGAAGACATGGTAAGTAAAGTGCTGTCTTCCCCTCAGCCTTCTAGTCCAAATGCTGTCTTTTATCCATTGTGGAGCCACATGTAACAGTGTCTTTCAAGAGTGTGAATAGCAACATATTAGTGAATCTTGAAACCAATTCAGTGCATCTTGACCAGTATGAAAATGAGAGAGAGAATGAAAGAGTTACTGTAGAATAGAAAATAAATGCATTGCAAGTAATAAGAATAAAAAATTGTTTTGTAGATTTTCTTTCAGCTATATATGTATGTATTTTTAGGTCTATGTTCCAGGTTCACCATAGAATATCATAGGATCTATTTCCCACCGACTTGGGAAATAGTTACCAAATTTTGAAAGCACTGAGCTGGAGTGACTAAGTAGATCCTTGGTCATTCCTGCTTAATATAAGATGGTTTAAATTCTAAGCTGGAAACTTGAAAGGATTTTTCCACATGCTAGTTACCTGCACTCCTAGTCTTTTTTCTTCTATTCCTTGAAAGCACTAGCAACTTTTCTCTCTCGTGCAGATCAGTCCCTTGATCCGATCATCACTTATTAGGAAAAGAGTAGCAGTGGTGAAGGGAGGGAAAGTCATTACAGGATGACCAGCCACCCAGCCTTGGAGAGTAGGACAGAGACTCAGTGGCTGAGGGCGGATGCTGAGGAGGGCGGTGAGCCAGGGGGAAGGAGAAGGCAATATATGAGTAGATAGAGCACCTAATATAAGTTTAAGGACATTGAAAAGGTACACAGGAAAGCATACTGAGGGAAACTTGGGCAATAAAATGTCTTCCAGTCATAGATTTGTCTCTTTGGAACTGAGTGAATGGAAAAAAAGTAAGGTTCTTGAATATGTACTAGTATATGGAGTGAAAAGCTGGTTATTTTTGTAAACCAGTGAGTATTTTTTCCTAGTGTGA